>CAHIKZ030000468.1:362500-490000 GCA_903632075.3 Acanthosepion pharaonis | reverse complement strand
TTTCTAGCTGAACTACTCAAAGAGTTTTTCAGTGATTCCTACGACAAATGGTGTCTAGATGGCTAAACAAGTTCTCTGAAAACCTATAAAAAAGAAACTCAATTAGTTTGGCTTTTTTTTTTTAGATATTAAACATTTTGTGGGATAGATAATTATGCTCGTACACATTTGGGACAATTTTGGTGTTACACCTAGTGTGTGTTTGTGTGTATATATATATATATATATATATATATATATATATAGAGAGAGAGAGAGAGAGAGAGAGAGAGGAGGGAGTGCGATAGTGGTGCACAAACAGATGCAGAACTTTAACAATATTGCTTTTACCTTTCTCCCTGTTATTTCTGCCTTCTTAACGGTAGACAGTGATTTTCACTGAAAAGAAATGATTTACATTGAAAAGACAAGACAACATTAAAATGGGGAAAAAATCATTCGCAGAGTCCATTTAGTAATTAAGCTGAAATTCTCTGTTTTTATTGATGTGACAAAGAAGATATTTATGTCGCAATAATATAATACATTTCAAAATAAATAACCTTCAAAAAAGCTTTAATTTTGTTTTTCACATTTAAAATCATTCTTTTCTTTTTGTTCTTATTATAGTTGACAGATTTCTACTGCCAAATGAAAGTTTTTTTTTATTTAAACTTTCATTTTTAAAAAGTTTAAAAATCCAAAAATTTAATAGTGAAATTTTAGAAAGGTATTTTATTTCATCTTAACCATTGTTATCTTTCTATATACCGTGTCCCTTCAAGACGTGTGTGACCTTTTCACAACATAATATACTTTGTAGGTATTAGTCATGTTTCACTTTTCCATATCACACCCAATCCATTGCACAATCTCGTTAAGCAGGCTACACTCTAATTTCCTCTGTGCCTCATGGAGGCTATCTACCCTCATTATGCGCCCTTGAAATTTAAACTCTTTTCTCTCATGCTATATATATATATATATATATATATATATATATATATATATATATATATATATATATATATATATACAAACACACATACACACACATATATATATATATATATATATACGTCCTTTTCTTTTCCATTATGCCTCAAACATCCACGTCATTCGTATGATCATCGCTTCTCAAAAACTTTCTGTAGAATCAGATTTTTGTTGCCTCAAGTTTTTCTTTATATGCGAGGAGATTGTCTAACATTCACTGCTATAGAGGAGGGCTGATATTACGTAACGGTTCAGTACTCTGTTTCTAAAGATATTTTCTTATTAGCTTTATACTTTACTTAGCTTTCGGAAGGCATTTTTCTTTATTCCAATAAGCTTTTGGTTTTCGGTGTCACTTTTAGTACACTTAACGGATATTTCAGTTTTCTGAATATCTTGATTTTAGTATCTCCGATTCGATGTTCGCAATTTGGTCTGTTCCTATTGCAGAAAAACACAGATTTTGTCTTCCTTTATTTTATAATTAATCCTTTCTTCACGCTTTCCTTTACTACCGTCTGCAGAAGTTCCTGAAGCTTTCTTTCTACGTCTTCTACGAAAATTGTGTCATTTGTTTAGCAAGCATTAACGTTTATTGACAAGCATTTATTTGGCGATTAACTTTTTGTTCAGTTTCGTTCCCAGCATCTAAAGGGATTTCGAAATGTTTAAAAAGTCCCGGGGAGATCAAGGATCGGAGGCAATGAAGAAAAGAAAATATCATAAAGCGGAAAAGATATGTCTTAAAAATTTGTTGCGACTTTCAGGAGCTGGAAACCTGCCTTGACACAGATTCAGAAGCGTTTATTTCCACACTACTACTCCTTTCCCCTTAGATGGAAAGTAACATGTGTCTGCCTATGTCAACAACATTTTCATCGAAATGTTCTGACAAGCAAAACTCTTTGGTTCCATAAGATCAAACATTTAGAGCTAAGACCCGCCATGTCAGTTTCAATGCAGCAAATCATTCGTCATTATATTTGTATTACATTGGAAGAAAGCACGTTTGCTTCTGTTCAAGAGCTGCTACTTTATGTAACTCACTTCCATGGGGATGCTTCCCAGTTCACAAAAATCTTAGCATCTTCATGTCTTAGCATCGGGCCAATCATTACCTATCGTACTTATGATTATAATATACACTTACTTCTCCTTTCCCCCCTCCTACGTCCATACAACAAACTGAATCAGTAAACCTCTACCTTGAATGTTTTTGTTTTATCTTGTAATGAGCATCGACGAGGTTTTAGAAAAAATAGAAACAAAAAATAAAATTAACATCAGGAAGAGTCTGCTTAAATATAATGAAGGCTTGGAAAATCTGATACTCACAGGACAGATTAGGCGCAAGTGGGACAGACGAAAACAACGCATAACATTTTTGACGAACTTACGAAAATGGGTGGTAAAACAGGATTTAGGAGAAAGAACGAAAAGACAGGATTAACTTAGACCTACACAGAACAGGAAATTGTGAAGAGACATGATCATCTACATTCTGACGGGGAGTCACACCACATAGAAGAAGAAGAAGAAGAAGAAGAAGAAGAAAGCATTTAGTAAATTTAATTAAATCGATGTGACTTTATCAACAAAGCAATGAAAAATGAGTTCAGCAGCAATTTTGAAGAGGATTTGTGGAGATTTTATAATCGCCTTTTAATATAATGTTTCTTCAGGCCATTATAGCTCTCCACAGAATAATTTCCTTAATTAAATTGGAATTGCCGTCAATTCTTGAGGAATATATTGTAAAAGATATCCCTTATCCTCTCCAGGGCATTTTAATTCACTTGTCATTTTCATTACTACCTTCCAAGTCTAAAAAGCTCCTTATACGCTGCTATTAACACATGTCGGGAAAAGGGTAGAATTCTTCACGAACTTTTTTCTCGAATGAATGACCAAAAATGGATTCATAAGAATGAAACCTCTTAAAGAAGACAATGCTTCATCAGTTCTTATAAGAATGACGCTATATAATCAAAAATAAAAAATAACTTTACGAAATGACAAAAACCACATTACTTGAAGGCCTCCAGTAGCAAGAAAAACTAAAATGGATAGCACGTATAATAAGAAGGGAAAATAATTATATAATCAAAATATTGACTTTCCACACTACCTTATACCAAATGTAAACGTCTTTCGGTAATATAAAGATCGGTAACCGTGGACTAGAGAAGTATTTTCCAGAAAATATGTTTTAAGAGAAATTTTTTTATAAATTTTAAACGTCAGTAACGATAACTTTTCACTCAATGAACACCGTATGTTTGCTATTTTGTAAAGAGTTAGCTACGCCATCAGTATTGCCATGTGCGAAAATGAATGCCACAGAATCAACCCGATTTTGAAATCGGCATGTTGTTTCCCTTTTTTTGTCCTGATAGATCTAAGCTATCCGCATATTAATAGTAATCTTCTTAAACAGACTCAAGAGAACTATAATTCGATGGAACTCCAAGAATAAGTCGGTAAATTTAAGAACAGGATATAAAGTATGCAGTTCATTTGAAAAGACTTAAAAATTATTGTTTCCAATATTAAGTAATTCAGTTACATCATTTCTGTGATTAAGCCCTTTAAGTAGTAATTTTATCTTCCAGCCCCTGCTTTGCCACCCATTTACACAAGCTTGTTAAGTTCGTTAATCATTGTCCTCCCATCTGCTTTCAATAAGTCATGTGAGTGTTAGATTCTCCAGGCCTACTTTCCTCATTATATATCCTAGAAATGTTTACTTTTGCTTTTTGATTCTAAGTAGAAGCGTCCTTTTTGTTTCAGTTTTCCTTAAAATATCCTAGTTACGCTCATGTTCAGTCAATGGGACTCTCAGCATCCTTTCATAGAACAAGATTTCTCTTACCACACGCCTTTTCTTCGTATGTGAGAAGATTGTCTAACATTCACTGCCATAGAGAAGGACTAATATTATATAAAAGTTTAATAAACTTTTTTTTGTTTCTAACGAAAGTTTCCTGTTTCTTAATAGTTTTCTTAGCTTTTGAAAGGCATATTTCGCCATTCTATTGCACATGCGAATTTCGCATTGGTTTGCTTTGGTTTGTTTGACTTTACGGCTTATCAACCACAATGGGTATTTAATTCCGATATTTTTTTTATTGCTGGTAATATTTTTCTTCACAAATGTATTGCTGGCAATATTTTTCTTTCAAAAATGTATTGATGGTAATATATTTTCCTTCATAAATATATCGCTGGTAATATTTTTTCAAAAAATGTGTAGCTAATAATAGCTGATATTATCTAATGTGTAGCTGATAATAATTTTTTTCAAAAGTTTATAGTTTGGTTTGGTTTGGTTTGTTTTGGTTTGGTTTGTTTTACGGCATATCAACCCCAAAATGATATTTAATACCGACAAGATTTTTATTACTGGTAATATTTTTTTTTTTCAAAATGTATTGCTGTTAATACTTTTTTCTTCAAAAATTCATTGCTGGTAATAATTTTTTTTTTTTACAAAAATGTGTTGCTGGTATTAAAACCTATTTTAACACTTAGATAGTTTTTGGCCCCAGTTTGGGTTTTAACTATTTGCCCATAGATGGGACCCTAACAGGTGCTACTATTCCGGGTCAGGATGGACCTGGGAACACCAGCAATTAAGATGTGATTCGACGTTCCTCTAAACAACCTGATCAGAGGCCTTGATGTTGGATGTAGCTTATTGTCTTATCCAGGATGCACGAATTTCGGTAACACTTTTTTTCCGTTCTTCGTTAGAATGTTATATAATGTAGTGTTTGTTTTCAGGAAGTTAACAAAATATAGTTTTAAATAAGTTATTCAATGACTCCAGTTCTGAACTTAAGCTTTTTAACTACTAATTTTTATCTCTTTTTTGTTTTTTTGTTTTTTTTTTTTTTTCATGTTACTGTCGTTTTTCATTGCAACTTAATCTACGCTATTTACATGTTGGCGACTTGTAAATAACATACATTAAGAATAAAAGACAGTTTCCGACGAGACATAATTACGCATACCGAATCCTGTTAGCTCGTGTTTCATAAACGGCACCCTAAATTTTCGTCTTCTCATCTAATATTCATGGAGGACTACCGGGCTTCACATAGTAGAAAAAATAAAAAGTGTTTACAACAGACAAACTCTACAAGAAAATCAACAGAAATAGAAGAAATAAAAGAATAAATACAGAGAAGGTCAAAATAGTAAGAAAAATCCGAATCTGCAGAGAAATGAGAAGTTAACTAAAAGCTAAACTAACTGGAAATAACTGTGGAGAGGACAGTTGACGTGCGAACAGTTTTGGCCCGTTCATAAGACGAAAGAGAAAACCAGTCGTCGATGTTTGACATTTGAATTACTCTCCTCACTCGAGGACATTTTTTGTCGATCACGAGTCTCATTTAATCAATTTAATAAAAACTGTTGATGTTGCCAAACAGTTTAAAATTTTCTTCTCTGTCAGACTGTAATGGCTGTCATGGATTTTTAAAACCAACAGATTTTTTCAAATGTAAATAAAACTCGAAAATTAATTCCAATTTAAATTGACAAATTGGCAGTGTTATTCTCATGGGTATAAAGTTTTGCGTGTGTTTGGCTGACTAGAATAAAATTTCCCAAAAATAAAATTATAGTATACAAGTTGGTTTTTTTTTTTTTCACCTAGACAACTTCCCCATGAGACTATCATTTTAATGAGGGCTTTACAAAATGAGGAAAATAGAGTAAACATTTATAGTAAGTCATTTGCTCTGTGTGGATTACTGAACATTTGGGGATATAGCAAGACTTACTGCAATTCACAGGATACTACATGGGTCACTGAAGACGATACGATTTCAGACGATGTTTCAAATACACACACACACACACATCTATATATATATACATATATATAATATATAAAATAATATATTTAATATATAAACTTAAAAACTAGCAACAAATTAACAAAAATTTCTTCATTCTGACATTTTGAATAAACCAACTTACCTGACCGCTATGGACTTTCCCTATGTGTATCCTGCTAGTATCGAGTACAAGTCGGCTGAGACAATTATAAAAATCAGTGTCGCATAGCGTGGTACAGAAGGAGGGTACGTCGGAGCCTGATCACCTCTGACGGGGTCGACTCAGCGAGGATGGTATGATGTTGTAAGACCCGAAACTACCCAATGACCTGTGTAATTACATCACTGACGACACCCTCCAGCGCAATAAAACATATATATATATACATGATGTGACATAACGACATATAATTTTATATATGAAGAAACAGTACTGGAAAATTTCTAATTTGTCATGGTATTTTCTAAATATATATGTGCGTGTGTATAACATGTGTATACGTGTCAGTTAATAGTAGGATATATGTATACAACTAGCATATATATAACAACAAAATTGTATATACATATATATATATATATATATATATATATATATGTGTGTGTGTGTGTGTGTTTATGTAATATGACTTCTAGGAATATATAAAACTGGGCATCGATGATATTGTCAATCACCAAGCGTTTATTCTCATAAAACTACAAGTGTAGGTAAAATAGTAATACTAGATTATTAATCACTGCAGTAGGTGAAGACACCACATCACATTGACGTTAAATACGGGTAAATATAAACGAAAGTATTTAGGCGCATTATTACATTTTGCAACTAATATATAAATAAATATTTTTTACATAAACAGCACAATCTCTTTCTCTCTCACCATATATATATATATATATATATATATATATATATATATATATATATATATATTTATATATATATATATATGTATAGATAGATAGATTAATGAAGCGTTTGGTAATACATATGGATAATTCGAAGGAGAGTATAATCCAGAGAGCTCAATGTAAAAACAGAGCAAATGTTAATTATTATTAAGAAACAGACAACTTTAAGGTTTCATGATTGTAACTTATTTTCTTAGAATCAAAATTTGATCCTAAATCCTTAGATTGACATTTTCATATAAATATAAGGGTGGCATATATTCCAGGCGTAAGAAGAATTATGTAATATAATTTTTAATTTATGCACACATGTGTTTGAGAAGGCAGGTTTAAATTGGTGGCAGGAGATGTAATGTGATTGAGAGCGTGGAAGACAAAGACCATCAAAAAAAAATTAAGAAAGGAAAAAAGAAGTTAAAGAAGAAAAGAGACAGATGTATTCCCATCCATCTTAATTAAGAGACATATAATAATAACAGTGGTTATGTGTGGTCTTGTTAGACATGCTGACCTATTTATCAAATACATCCACAGAAAAGTGGAAGAGGACAAAACTTGTTTATTTTTTAAATATTGAATCTATTTTTCCTTGTTTCTGTTTGATTATGTTTGGCGGTGGGAGGGGGAATTTTCTTCGGTGTTTGTTTAGGACGAAACTCTCACACACATAAACACGCATACATACAGCTGTACGCATTTTAGTTCACACAAACACACCCATATAAACAATCCGCGGGTAGGCACAGATATACATCGATGCGTTCGAGCATACATACATGCATACATACATACATAATCAAACACAAACAAGCATAAATAAATCCAATTAAAAAAAAAACAAAACATTTCATCTGATGAACGCAAAAGCGAAGGGTCGCAAACTCATATTCACACCACTGAATATATATATATATATATATGTGTGTGTGTGTGTGTGTGTGTGTGTGTGTGTGTGTGTGTGTGTGTGTGTGTGTGTGTGCAGCGGAACTTCGGTTCACGAATTTAATTCATTCCTGAACGCCGTTCGTAACCCGAAATGTTCGAAAACCTACCGAAACTATATCTACAATAGGAATCAATGTAGATAAAAAAAAGTCACAGTACAATGAAAATGGAAAAGAAAAGCACAGGCACAAAACACGAATGTATAAAACACGTCGGTCGACTCAGAAATGATTCCTTTCGGATTAACTCAGTTCGGCAACGGTGTTCGAAAACCGAAATTGTGTTCGATAACCGAACAATTTTCATCTCGAATTTTCTGTTCTAAAACCGATTTGTTCGACATGTGAGACATTGGAGAACCGAAGTTGCTCCCACTCTCTCCCTCTCTCTCTCTCTTTTTTATATATATATACATACATATATATATATATATATATATATATATATATATATATATATATATATATATATATATAAAAATTTTTAAGCCTTATTTATGAAATGTTCGATGTTTATCGTGATATTTTGAACGTGTTGTATTACTGATATACTAAAAAGAAAATATCCAATGAATGAAGGATTGTTAGTTAATAGATTATCTTAAGCAAGATTATATATCTTTTCAGATATATACAGAATTCCTATCTTTAAAATCAGTATTCGAAATTATGCCATTTTTTGTTTTACTTAGGCTTTGAATAATGATTGATTGCTTGATTGATCGATTCGTTTTCCGTGGCTTATCAACACTTTGCACGTTATTTAAAACCAGAATATATATTTTTTAGATATTAAGATTTATTTTCAGATAATAATGATTTACTGACACAATTCTTACTAATTAACTCATAGCCTTGTGGAGATGTAGATTCCTCCCTTTCCATAGTGTATTTGCGCCTAATTGATTATAACGAACCTAACAGGAATTGGAACATGTCTCTCCGATTAACAATTCTGAGCCATTATCCATTACACCACCCGGACATCCAAACATGCAGCACGTGGTATTCCCAAGCGTTAACCCATCTAAGTACTGACCAGGCTCGACGTTGCTTAACTTTGGTGAAACGATGCGGCCGTAAACCGTTGAACAATGATACGGATAATATGGACGAAATATGCAACTATCTTTGCCACGTTGAATGTGTTTATGACGTTTTATTTTATGAATGTTTTCACTGTCAAACGAGTTTAAAAAAAAAAGTAAATTATTTCTACCTGACAGCTATACATTCAATTGTTTTTTTAACTCTGCTTTCTTCTACACAGACAAGAAAGGAACGGTGAGATCTCAGAAACCAACATCATTACTGTAATGAAATTTCAAAAAATCGACAGAGCAAATAACTGACAAACAAATAAATAAATGTGAAAATATCACATATTGGTCTTCAATCCACTTTGTCTCAGTCATGGTTTTTCAAGGCCCCATTAGATAATAAAAATACCCTCGACTTGTTTCTATTCTAAATGTAAATAAATATCGATTTAGTATCGATAGCTTTCAGGGCGGGTTAAAATTTGACGATTGTAACTAGTGAGTAAGACATGTTTTTTTTTTTTTTTTATACATATATATATATATATATATATATATATATATATATATATATATATATATATATATATATATGATATTACGATCGTCGTCGTCCTCTTCACTATCAAATGCGTTAATTTTACTGACGACGGAACTCTCACACACACACGCAATGCAGACATGTGTATAGCACACCCACAAACACACACACGAGCACCACACACACACAGACATACACCCACACACACATCTACCCCAATCTCCCCACACACGCACACAAGGCAAAAGCACCACACACACGCACATCCACACCAATCTCCCCACACACGCATACAAGCACCACACACACACACACACACACACACACACACACACACACACACACACACACACACACACATATCCAACCCACTCCCCACATACACGCAGACACCCGAACTGCTGTCGGGATGACAGACATGTTGTAAACTTCCCGATCCTTTCATCAGCTGCATAGCATATGTTTCGCCAGGGCTACATACGTTTTTTTTTTTTTTTTTAATTCAGATTCATCCTTCTCCTAGGTTGGTTGCCACTCAAAACTGAAGCGCCGACTTATCCATCATTGGTGGTTTTGAACTCAGAGTTGTCCTCCTAGACTAGTTGCCACATAAGACTACAGAACCCAAGGCTTCCTATTTGCGCATAACTGCAAAAGACTATAGTACCCAGGCTTTCCTGATATTTACCAGTAGCTGGGCGGGGGGAGAAAACATGGATTCATACTTTTCACAATGTTAGTTGCACGTAAGTGAATGTAACGTACTCGATTGAAATTTGAACGCGGCTCGTCGATTCCTCAATCCGAGCCGCTATCCATAATCTGTCATCAATATCATCTTGCGTCGTCATCTAGATATAAACGTTTATTTCTCTTCAATCTCACATTCTACAGATACTTACAAACGACTTTTTACTCCTGCTACCTATTATCAATTTCATTTAGTATCGAAGTGAGATCAATCACTTCAAATGTTCAAGATTTTTAGGTATTCTTCTTGGTTTCAATCATTGTGTAATTCCTAAGATTTTCATTTCTTTCTTGGGTTTCCAGTTCCTTTCTTTTATAATGTTACAGGAATATCAATTGTTAAAATTAAATACTTCTTCATCTTCTACTTTGTTTTCGAACAAAATATCAATGTTCATCTAACTTCCAACTTACAATAACTTTCAGTATATACCAAGGTCACACCCACTCCCTGACGAATTTTCTTTATTTACAATAACTATACCTTGTCATACCTATTCCAGAAAGCCTCCTGAATTCCATATCGTCAAAGAATTTTCCGTCTACAGTTCTACAAGATAGTTTCAAGTTTTGGTCTATAATTCAAATCGTTCTTAAAATTCCCAGTCAATCACTGCATTCCATGAAATTATTTCCGAATATATTTTCTCTAGTTCATTTATAATACGATTTAGTTTCATCTTTTTGTTCACACGAATAACATGTCTGTTTTCTCTATTTTGACTTTCCTGTAGCGTTTTAATGACAGAGAAGACAACAACCGTGACACATAATATGACGGTATTATGAAGTTAGTGTCCTTTTGGCGGGTTGCAGGAGCCTTGAAAGAAAAGTAGCCTGAAGATATTAGCTGAGAACTCTTCAGGCTAACAAGAGGCTTACTCTCTTAAAAAAAGTGGTTTCGTGAAACGATGGGTCGTCAACATTGCTACTGACGTTTGCTATTTATAGGGAGCTTACTCAGAAGACAACCATAAAAATACCCCAAGGACGCGCCTACTTATCTTTACAATTTCAGAGGCATTGACAAGAAACAGGATTTCAACAAAACCAGAAAAATATGGTCATCTATTTGCAAAAATATATTTCTGGAAAATAAACAGACGAACATTCCCGGTTGCTGACTAAATCTCACAGAGCGAACGATTCCCATATCACGTATATATAATATAAAAATTATCTTTTCACACTCTAAAAAAAGGGTGAGTTATTTTCGTTATGGAAAACTGCACCCTTTTTGCATCAGCTTTTTTTCTTTCTTTAATGCATAATTTTTGTGAAAAATATGTATTGAACCTTATACATTGATCCCGAAGGCTTTCATTTCACCAGTTTCTCCTTTCTGATATTATCCTCCTTCTGTTAACCCTTCCCCTTTCTGACGTATCGATCGTGGCTCCCCACTAGTTCCTGTACTATCTAGGTCTTAGTATATTTCGGCTTTTCATTATCTCTTGTAATCCCCTTTTCCATCAAACATCTACAGAAAATTCTTAGGCGGGATATACAGCACTTCCCTCTGTCCCTCTTACCTTTAATTTCTTTTAAGTGTCAAATTTTCTAAGCCTTCTTTCCTAATGACATGCACCCCAGAAATTTCAATTATCCCTTTCTGATGTTAAGTATAATTGACCTTTTTGATTAGTTTCTCTAAAACTTCCTCGTTGCTCACAATGTTCAATCCATGTTATACTCAGCATCCTTCTGCAGAACCCCATTTCTGTTGCATCAAGTCTCTTCTCCAGTGATAAGATTTACCAGAATTCCCTGATATCTTTTAGAAAAGTCTTTCTATTTTGAAATATTCTTTTTACAATATTCATGATCTACATAATATGTCATAATATGGCCGGGTTGGTCTGTTTTTATGTCAAATTCCTAAAAAGATTCTTGGAAGTGTTTTAACATAGGATGGAAAATGCGACACGGAGATAAGAAATATGGAAATAGAAAATAATCCTAAACTCTTATGCAATATCGGTCTTCCTCTATGGAAGTGAATGCCGAAAAATCTTGTCAAAGATGAAGAAATCAGGAAGTAAATGTGGTTCTATATGCTGAGAAATCTGAGGACTGAACATATAACAAGGAAGTTTAAAGGAAAGTGAAAAACAAAGGATACTATTATTTAAAATCAAAAAGAACCAGTTGAAATTTCTATGACACATAATAAAGATGAAAAAATAGATCAAATAATGTAGCCCATACCGGACATATTTAATTCAAGTGAGACACAGAGTAACAAAGAGTTACACAATTAACAAGGTTATATAAATGGATTGCAGAAGAAGGATTGTGAAAACAAGTGAATAAGAAATAATTGTGAAAAGACAAACGTTACTAAGTGATACAAATGATAGGATGATGTGCAGTGCCATGATCGCCTACGTCCTGAAGAGACATGGATTCAATTCCTCCTTTATTGTGTCACATTCGAGTACGCCAATATATTTATAATTGTACTAGCCGGTTAAAGAGCTGATTGTGTTGATTTATATTATGTTAATTTCATTTGTCACATTCAAATTAACTCCAGGTCTCAAATATAATTCCTACGATCAATTACTAAAATGACAGGAAAATAATCCGTTCATTCTATAGCTTCAATAAGTAACTAATTCCTCCCTCCATGTTTTGTCTTATAGGAGTCAGACCAAAGGATAAAAAAGTATTATTACTGCAATATCTGTGCTGGAGCCACTCAAACCCAGTTTTTAGGCCATGGGAGTTTAAAATCGTTTATGATCCTATCTCATAATACATTCTAAATTTGAAGCTTTTTATTGTCTGAGACAATGTCGTAAGTCTATTGATACATTGGAGCTATTTTCGCGGTTAAATTTTCATATGAGCTCCATTTTCCGTTTCACCAGTTCAGACCTTTATAACTTGGACACGCTCTGTATTAGAAATCGATTTTATTATCTCTTGGATTTTCTTAGCAAAATATATGTGCAAAATAATTCGTGCAAAATATTGGTAAACGCTATAATGAAAATACATAATAGACCAATTTTTCCCGATATCATGCACAAATTATTTTAAAATTATAATTTGTGCAGGATATCGGAAAACGCATATCTGTCGATATTGTTTTCTTTATAGAGTTTTCCGATACAAGGGAAGAATTCTTTCCCTCACCACTTTTACAAAGTAAATACAAGATAAAATAAAATTGATTTATGATATATTTTACCTCCACCGAGTTGAAATGCCTTCATTTCCTCCACCTTCTTTTAGTAAGAAGGAAGTTTTTCAAGATTTTTCTTAGAACTGTTCCTTTCTGGAACAAATTATATCGTAGATTATTCTCTGCACACTACAAACGTAACATGTTTAATGGTCAAATGTGATATATCCTCATAATGTCATTTTCGACTAATTCCTCTTACATTCATATAAAACATATCATTCAGTAACACTTTGTGGGACTCTTGTGCCTTATATTGTGTGAACTTAGTTTATTTTGTCCATTGCTTTGGAGAATTTATATCTTTTTTTTCCAAGAACGAGTACTTTGGGAAACATTGTTTATGAGTCTTTGGACAACAGAATCTTAACATTTTCATGTCAAGGCCCATACGTTATATATAATACCCTTAAAATTTTCGCTTTCTACGACGTTTTCTGACATATATATCACATACGTCATTCAGCAACTCTCTAACTTGTGGGACTCTCAAGTGCTGCTTACACTTTAGTTACTGTTAATATAAATATTATTATTAATAAATTTCCATAAATATTAAGGGTTAGATTTTTTCCACTCATTTTGTAGAATGTGTATTCTTGGCAAATTTAAAATTAGCTATACTTTAACATCGATATAACAAAGGAAAATCTCCTTGTAAAATCAATTTATTAATAGTTATTTTCTACTATGTGGCATCCAGGCTGTAATGTTCACTTTGCCAAATTTTTCATGGAAATATCTATGAACTCCACCATGGATCCGGGAATATTGAATATTTCAAACAATCCAATTATGAAGGACTAAAGCGTATATTATCGTGTAGTCAAGTTATTTTATTGCACATTTTTCATTTTCTGCATGATAATTTTTTCAAGATCATATTCTCAGGATATTCGATCTCTTCGTCTCTTTTTCTGACTTTTCTTCTGAAGTGGCTATTCTATTTTCTCTGGATTCCTTTTATTTTTCTATTTACTCCACTTGAGATTTTCCACATCAATGGTTTTTACTCTGATCGTTCTGTAGTTGTTTACCTGGTTTCTTTATTTTTATTTTTTGGGGGGAGGCACTTTCTTGGAAGTGGGTTGTTATAAGTCTAGTTATTCTTTCTGGAACTGCAATTTTCTTCAGACAGCTTTGAAGCTGCTGAGCCAGTCTCTGGTGTAACGTGGTCCACTTAAACTAATACCAGCAGATCCCAACAGGTTCTCATTCGTTCCAGTTGACTATTTTTCAGTGTGTATTTTGAAATTGCTTCCATTAAGTTCTATATTATTTCCTTCCTTTATTTCTACATGATTTTTTTGTTTTGTTTTTTTCAATTTCGTTAAATATTCCGGTGTTTTGTGTTTCTTTAGTTCATCCATATTCTATACTAAAAATTCTTTCAGTCTGGTTTTACATTTGGTTCCATATTCGGATTTGTTTAACTATGTTTTCCATTATTATTATTATTATGATTATTATTATTATTATTATTATTATTGCTGCTGCTGCTTTCATTGCTGCTGATGCGGTTGTCATTGCTCTGATAAAAGTCAAATAAATTTAAATTTTCAAAGTGTACAAATTCTCTGATCACATAAAATGGACAACTCATTTTTATATACTAAAATTCAACCAATAAAACACTTGAGTGACACACAAGATACATTATTTATTAAATGGGGAGTTATGAATGGGGCCTTATAGTGAGCGAAGATTTTAAGGATAATGATAATATATAACGATTTGGCATTAACATGAAGTGGTTAATATTGAAGTGTTCACGGGAGAATCTACGTAGGGGGTCTGTTCAGAAATGTAACAATGCTTTGGGAAAAAAAAGGATAGAAATTATCTAAAGCAATGGAAAAATTCAAACACTTCATATTCTAAGTGTTTTATCCCAAGATCCCATATCATATTGGTACTGCATATTTACGGCCACATCACGTTGAAACACTGGTTTCTGTAAGATCACTCGAGTTAAGCAATGTTGAATCGTGTCAGTATCTAGACGCTTGGGAATACCAAGTGCTGTAAGTTTGGATATGCGGGTAGTGTAATGGATAATGGCTTGGAATTGTTCAACGCAGAGCCTAGTTCGTATTTCACTTGTGTTCATTGTATTCATTTACGCACAAATACCCTTGGGAAAGGTATGAATGCACCTCTTCTCACCCCAGTTATGGGTTAATTAATAATTCCTGTATCAAAAAATCATTATGTAAAAAAATTTCTTACGATCTAAAAATATTTTCTGACTTCAAATAAACTGCAAAAGATTGATAAGCCGCAGAAAACGAATCAATCAATCAATATTGACGAAGTCAATGGGAATTTTGTTCTTGACATAGGGTGTCAAAAAGAATCCTCACAAATTAAGAACGTTTCAGATAAATCTCACAGAATAAATAATGGCAGTTTAATTTCATATTATTATTATTATTATTATTTGATTTCTGTGGTATATATTTAATTTTATTCCAGGTGGCAACCAGAAATCTAAAGTCGGAAATGGCATCATGACATTTTACACTGAACATTTTTGCAAAAAATAAAAAAAGACACCCTAAGATCACAGACATTTTACATAGATTAAGGTGTGAACAGTACTTGTCTAACGGGATCATTTGCAATCAAACCGAGGTTTCCAAATACAACTGCAATTATTGATGTTTTCATGTACCACACTTTCGATATTTCCACTTCAAGAACCTTGCATTTTTATATTTTTAAGGATCTCCAAAGATAGATTATAGTCTACAAGGACTGCCATGTCACTGTGAAAGCACATTATGTTTGTGTGGTCTTTGATTACTGTGGGCGATAGGGCATACTAATATTAATTTATTATTATTATTAATAGTAGTAGTAGTAGTAGTAGTAGTAGTAGTAGTAGACCCTCCGTGATAGTTCGTATCAAAATTAAACGGATAATCCAAACCTGTACTAATTAATTATTACATTGCTCTCCTCATTATCTGCACTGTTTTCAGAAACGTCTAGATATGATTTCTAGTCTTTCTCAGATACCCAATAAATTCAATCTTTTTGCTAGACATTTCAGTAAAGTCCCTAGTGCTCCGATTACGAATGGCACGACATTCACCTTTATGAACCACAAGTTCTCCAGTTCTCTCTCATAGTCTAGATGTTTATCAGATCTGATAATCTCCATTATCTTCCTTTTTTTGTCATTTTGTCTACAGTTTTTCTGTCTTGATATCTCTTTGAAGAACATTTATATATTTCATACTATATCGTTTACACTTAGTTTAACTAATAAAGGGGCGAATCAAGATAGATGGTTACTGAGTGAAATTGTTGGAGGGTAAGAAAATATTATGAGGACAAGTAGGATAGATATCGTTTGACCGTGGACATAAAGAGACCAAGGCTGTGGTTGTCAGGGAAGTATTCTATCGGGAGTTTGCTTCAAAAAGCAACAGTTCTAGGGTAGAATCTCTCTAAGTGAAACTGTCTCTCTTTATCAAAGCAACACAAAGGAAATGAGTTTGCTTTTCCACCGTGAGCATGACATGGCGGGATTTAGCTGTGAAGTTCTGAGCTGGTAAAACTAAGGAATGAAACTCGTCTACCATATATATATATATATAGATAGATAGATAGATAGATAGATAGATAGATAGATAGATAGATAGATAGATAGATAGATTTTTTGGTGGGGGGCTAATTATTGCAGGTGGAGAATAATTATCCACGAGGCCGTGTCAACGCTTTTGAACATTGTCGAGGCTAAACATTAAGGATTGTGTAGCACCAGACCAGATATAGCAGCTATACTCCATATTTGGTCTGATCTGACTCTTGTAAAGATAAACCATGGCAACAGATGCTAGTTATTTTCTAGAACGATACAAAGCAACAACCATTCTTCCATTACCTTTATGCGAGGGTCCGAATATACTCGTTCCATTTGAGGTCATGAGCGAGCTTTAGATCCCGTAGGCGTTTGTTGCAGGGACACTCTTTGAGGGTATGACCACTCGTCAAGATGGGTACAGATTTAGGGCTTGCTCATTAGTGATTAAATGTTACGTCATGACAAATACTTGTCTGTGCATATACCATTGCTGTATGAACTAAATGCTATCACTCATAGAGTGGATCGACATTCCTACTTCGTCAAACAAATTCTTGTATTATTTCCCGTTATGTCACATTTGCTGATTATTTAGCCCGATGTCGCCTCATAATTTCCATACAATCGACATTTGCTTTTTCCCTTCGTTTTTCTACCTCGTTTTTTTTTTAAGGTTAGTTCTTACGACTTCCTTTTGGGCCACAATCAAGAGCGATTTTTTATTTATTTCTTAAGATTTCATCCGCGGAGCTAGATACTTGCATATGTATGAGCCTTTCTTCGATGTGTTTTCACATCTGAGTTCTTGCTTTTTTGATTTTTTTCAGAGATTCCTATGAGTTTTCTATTCGTTTGAAAGTGTTTTGAGTTGTTGTTCTGTGTTGTGTATTATTCTAGTCTTGTGATTGGCGATCTAAGAAAATCCTCAGTGCTGTCTAATCCTTTCCCTCTTTCTTTCTTTTTAGCCAACATGAACAGTAGAAAATGTCATGAAGTCATTTCTGATCTTAGGTCTCTTTCTTTTCTTTAAACAAACATCTAATCATTCTATCTGTGTTGTATATTAAGTATTCTCTTCAGTTTTCTCGTGTTTAGGTTCACGTCTGACTTCCGTATTTGGCCAGTTTAAGAATGGTCCTGAGTACCTTACAAAGGAAAAAATATGTGCTGAAAAGTTTAGTTTTAATATTTTCTTGTTTTCGTTTATTTTTTTCTGGGTTATTATAGCTTAATTTTTCTTACGCTTCAACAAGACTCCTTACAGCTAAAGACCTTTTTAGATAACCCTCACAGCATAAATGGTGTTAGTTTTATGGAAGATTACTATCTTGTTCCAAATTCCAATTTTCCCTAAGTGCTATTTTAACTTTCTAGGCATTGTTCCAACTTCAAATTCATCTTCAATTCATTAGCCAGATCCTGGCATTTTCAATCTTACATGTTTCTTTGGAGTCCATTCTTGTATCTTATCGTATGGAACAGAATAATCAATAATTGTTAATTTCCTTATCGCTCACAATAACGTTGGGTTGTGGTTCGATATTTGGACCGGGAAATCCCATAATATCTTGAGATTGTCATTTTTTAATATTGCCACTGGCTGATATTCTTTCCTTTCTCTTTCAGAGTAAAGCCAAATTTACGGCACACTTTCTAATGGATATTCTTATTATTCAAATATGTCGTCTCTTATACTCTTTCTGTAGCAATTTGGGACATTACTTTTTGTTTAGTACAATCACTTACCTGAAACATACGGTAAAGAGAAAATAATTGTATGCCCTTTTCATAAATTCTGATGTTAAATTACATTTAATATGGACACTCTTGACATTTTCTTTGCGTTGATAACATTCTCCTAAATAGTTTAATCGTTCCACACAGTGTAATTGTTTTAGATCCCATGAAAATAGCGTCTACCATGAATATTATTAATATAACCTGTGCCATTTTTGGTCACACCCAGGGTTCGAAATATTATAATTATAATCGTAATTTTAAGGTGCCACTTTTTCTTGGGTTTCAAATTTATGCATATTTTTACTTATTTTATTATGACAGATATATTTTGATCTTGCAGAACTGCTATAATTACATAGAATGCTTCTATTCTTGAATAATTTTAGTATCTCTCCTAATATGCAGGGCAAAGTTCCAAATAATACTGACTGCACGGTCTTGTATTACTATTATACTTATTATTAAATGATGGAGCAGCACACCAAAAACTTAACGCTTTGTACAAATATACGAATCTGAAATATATATATGTATATATATATATATATATATATATATATATATATATATATATAATAAAGGTGAATCATAAGCACACTCGATGTAGCAACTTTCATAGTAAAAGGAATAAAAAACAAAAAGTACATGTTAACGCACATGATACACGTTTAGTAATACCGCACATGAACGGGAAATACAGTGTATCATCCTCTAAGAGACATGCTCAACTGGTTATGGTCAAACAACTGACAAGCAAATCTGTCGTACTGATAGGGGTATTTAGTGTAGATTATCTCAGCAAAACAAATATGTATATGTTAAGACCTCCAAACAATTAAGATCAGAAGCCGTGTGTCATGTCTGCTATAGCATCATTGTATTATTATTTCATTTGATTTCTCTTATATAAACATTTACTTCCGGATCCCAACCAGAGACCTAAGGTCAACAATGGCATCAAGATATATTACACTGACCATTTTTGTAAAAAAAAATAACTAAAATTACGGACATTTTACAGAGATAAAGCTCCTCCTAATGTGCGAGTAGTTGTAATTGTGCGTACATTTTTTTGTATTTACTTAAAGCATGGCTTACCAGTAATCAATTCAATGAGCCTATCGAAACATTTACCAATCAATTCGAGGGTAGCAACTACAACTGGAATTATTGATATCCTCATTTGCCACATTTTTTAGATTCCTATTTCAAGATACTTCTATTGTGGTAGTTTTTTTTTTCTTCAAAAATATATTATAGTCTTCAAGTACTGCCAGGGGAAGCACATTCTGTTTAAGTGGTCTTTGATCTCGATATCTGGGCATTTAATATTTGAATAAATGCTCTGTCTGTGTGTATTTTTGCAAAAAACAAAAACAAAAGCAGAACAATTAATGCTAATAATTAATCCCATAGAATTGTTACAGGTTCTATTTCTGTAACCGGGACTTGGCGATGTTCATATCAGTTTCTTTTCTGTAAAATTTGTATATTTTCCAATGTAGACATCAGCCCTCTCTATCATGCCGATTTTTATATTCAGTAGATGTTAACACAGTGAAATCTGCTATAAGATGGTTAACTGTTTCTGCATATTTATCAAAGAATCATTTTGGTCCAACACATTTTTTCTGTATGTGTGCTTGGTAATTTCTAGTTTGCAAGAATTTTCCCTGTGCAGCAAGAATAAAACCTTTGATTTTAGCTTTTAACCCTGCACTACATAACCACTGGTGGGTATGCGGTTTTTCTACCTCAGACTTTTTGCTATGGACAGAATATTGACCATAATGATCATGCCATCGTTTCTGCTTTTAGTATATTGCATTTGCTTCCTTTTATAAGGCCTTTGCCGCTTCAATAGGAGTATTATAGTTTATTTGTACTTCTTCGCCTACCTGAAATTCTATTTTGAATTTTTTGGCATCCATTACTACTGAATAACGTATTTTATTTCCAACATGTTCTTTGACACACATCATCCAACACTTCTGAAGTTTCTAGTTATCTTTGAAGACCGACTGTTGTGGTTTACTAAGAGAGTTCCAGTTGAACTAATTTTGTCTCCTGTGGATCTCGACACATATAGACGATTAACATCAACCTTGAGATCATGCATGCGGTGGGAAATGAAAAGCTTTCTCGTTTTGACATCCAGTCGCTTAATGTCGGCTATGGTGAAAATAACGTTGTTGAAACTATATAACAACACAAGGGCAGCCAAAGTTTTCATGGATGATATTCGTGTTCGCGAATTCAACTTGCTATTTAACACCAGACGTACTTACCTGAAGTATTCTTTTCTTCTTCTTCATCATTTCCGTATGCTCTGTTCGATCTCCTTCCTTGACTCCTTCGCCTTGTTCAAGTTATCTAATCTTTATAACAAAACCTAGATCTACGTCTTTTAATACTATTTTTATTGTTGTTGGGGTTGTATTTTACCTTTTCTATGTGCAGTGTCAGTTGCTCCCAAGTCTCGACCATATATTTCAAGTGGAAACAAATTTTTATTTCTATCATAAGATTGAAAACGATAAGGAGACAGGCAATCAGAGATTTAAAAAAAAAATACGTATCTAATTGTGCTCATTACATGGATAGAAATCTACGCAAGATGAGAGAAGTATCCACCAGGAGGATTTTTTGCATTTCATAAACGTAACGCTGTCTTTTTGATATCATTCATAGAGTCCTAATAACAAGAAGTAAGGTTGTTTTTGTGGTAACATTCATAAAGTCCTAATAACAGCAAGGTTGTCTTTTGTGTACCATTCATAGTGTCCTAACAACAACTAACGTTGTCTTTTTGATATCATTCATAGAATCCTAATAACAACAAACTTGTCCTTTTGGTATCATACATATAGTTCTATTTACAACACGTATGGTTGTCTTTTTGGTAAAATTTAATTTATTTTTTTTTATATCATTCATAGAGTCCTAATAACAACAAACTTGTTTTTTTTGTATCATACATATAGTTCTATTATCAACACGTATGGTTGTCTTTTTGGTAATTTTTTTTTTTTTTTTTTTTTGATATCATTCATAGCGTCCTAATAGCGACAAGTATAGTTGTTCTCTTGAGATTCCACATTCTGCTGATTTCTTCCTCGGTGTTCTTGTATTTAATTAATTTCTCGAACATTTTCAAAATTTTGTTTTTTCTGCTAGATTATTATTATTATTATTATTATTATTATTATTATTATTATTATTACTTAGGATCGTGACGCTTGTCTACTTAAGATCAGAGTGTAATATCTACCTGATTGCTGTCTTTTCTGTCTAAATAATAAATCTACGTAATAGTAATAAGAGTTAACGGAGATGAAATAGACAAAGATATGGAAAAATCCTATAAAGAAGAAAGGTAGAAGATAAAAAATGAAGGAAAAAAAGAAAAGGAAAGCCAGTGAAAATAAAAATATATGCATGCCTATGCAAGAATATAAAGGTGTGGCTTAATTAACAATTGTTCTTTTCTTTTTACTTTTCCAACATCATTTTGTTTTGTTTTTTTTTTTGTTTTTAATTTATCATATTCTTTCATTAAAATAAAACATACCTGCCTGTATTTTTTTAATAATCTTCCTCTAAGTTCAAGACACTTCTTCTTTTCCGGTTGATTTCTTTCCGATCATCGATATCTTTTATCTTTTTTAGCCAATTCTCATTTTTCACAAAATAATGAATATTTCTTATGAAAAACAAAACAGAAATGAATATCTGAAGTAAGTGAAATCAATCACCGTTTGTCTTATGCGTTTTTTTCCAATCACAGATATTTTTTCGAATAATCTGATATCTAGATTACTGATACTTATTCTACCAAGAGTTGCCCATGCTGCAATCGATAATAGGCTCTGCTGTTAAATAGACTTTCCCCCAATCCATGATCAGTTCCAGAAATATGTGATAGCCGCCATATTGATATTTTATTCTCCAAATGAGTAAACTCAACAGGCTTTTACAAATTCCAGTTTATTTCTCCCCTCTGCCAAACATAGATGACAATTATTTTTCTTTTGTCTGATTATTGCCGCTAAATAATGTCTCGTTAATTCTTCTCTTAGCTCTCCCAAGCCGAATATTGATCAGCTGTCAACTAGTATATTTTACATTTTTAAAGACGTCTGCTTTACACATTTCTGACAAGTGACTATCATGCTATTCTAAAACGTCTCCTTTCCTCTTTTCATTTAGTTATTTTTTTAATGGTAAAACGATGTATCATCATAAAATAATCAAATTAACGGCAATACGTTTTCGCATACGAGACGAATTATATCTTGATTATTTCTTTGCGAAATAACATACTCCAACTTTTTCCTTCCTAGTCACAATTTGTTCCATATTAAAATGTCTTCGTTTATGAATAATAATGTCAGAAAAAATGACAGTTTTTTTCAAGGTTTATATAACACCTCATCTACACCACAGTGTTGCGCCAAAACCTTGGCCTGTATTGGCATGAGGCATGGAACATTATGCTGGAAAAGACATGGAACACAATTCATACCGGACCATAAAAGAAGGTACATTCAAGCGTTGATCTAGGGTTACTCCCCGCCATATAATGCAGAGCTACGTGGCCTCACACTGGTGTTGCACTGGCTGCCATGAGAATTTAGGAGTTACATACACACACATACATATATATATATATATATATATATATATATATATATATATATATATATATATATATATATATATATGTATATATACAAAAACATAACTAATAACTGACACAACAAAATACAGCGATAATGAACTCAAAACACCCCTTGTCTAGATGAATGGGTTTCTCTGTATCCTTGGAAACGTGGATTAAGATTTTTTGTCTTTAAAACCCAGTAATTTTAAAAGTTACTCCAAAATCCGCTTGAGGATGGAATGGAACTAATGTCCTTAATTTAATTACAAAATTAAATTCGAATCTTTGTTTCCATTTTTGAAACATGGTTAGGAATGTTTAGCGATAAAACCATATTTTAAATCAATTAATTTTTTAAAATTAATGCTCTGTAAATTTACACTGAGCATTATTTTGTAAAAATAAAAAAATATCTATAAGAACACCGGATTATATATCTTACTGTTCATTCTTTTATATATATATATATATATATATATATATATATATATATATATATATATATATACCCACACTATATATATATATATATATATATATATATATATATATATATATATATACACACATATATATATATATATATATATATATATATATACCCACGCACACTATATATATATGCATACACACACACACACACACATATATATATATATATATATATATATATATATATATATATATATATATATATATATATATATATAAGTTTCTGCAACCAATGCATTTTTTACATGCTTTTGTGACAGGACAAATCGTGGTTGCTTCACAACGCCCTGAGAATTCGGTAGTTCCTTGCCGAGAAGTACATCGACGTACATGGGCATCTTCACTATTAGTCTGATCTTGCTCTTTGAGGCTTTTTTCTTTCCTCCAAGTTCAAGTAAATCATCAAGGGGACACGTTTTAAAGGCGTGGAGGTTATCAAGTGGGTCGTAACGACGGAGCTGGGGGTCACCTTAAAAAAATATTTCCAGCGGTGTAGAGAAACGTGACAGAAGAGGATTGGAAAATGCATTCGAACATTTTCGAAAATAATTTGGTCAGTCTTTCATAGATAGAAGCGGAGAATATAAGGTCCACATATCGGAAAAAGGCGCGGAAGTGGTCGTTGGTAACTGACGAAATACTGCATTGGTTAAAATATTAATGAAGATTCAAGTTTCATGTTATTGATTAGTCTCTATCCTCACCATTACAGATCGAATGAGAAGCTTTTGGTAAAGATAATTTTAAATTTAGCCGTTTCCACAGAGGAATTGTTCCGTACTCATTCACCAGAGTAACTTAAAGTAGAAATTTCTAAACGTTTTTCTAAAAACAATTTTTCAAGAATTTATTCTTCTCAAGTCCATATTTTGAGATATTTCAAATATTATTTCCATTAGTAAATTAATTTACAATGCATTCTAGCAATAATGCCATTCACAATGCACACTGTTATATAATTTATATTACATTCTTATACAAAAACTTTTACAAATCATTTTTCTGATAATAGTAATGGTGAAATATAGTCGTTTTCATGCCGGCAATAGACGATAATCATTGACCGAGCAATTAGGATAACTGTTGGCTGAAATCTTTTTCGTAAAACAGTTTTTCAGGAAAATAAACTTTTCAGTTTCACTATTATCGCTTTTTGTAGAATTGATTGGAATTTCCATACAAATATTTTTTTTTCGAGTGTGGAAATTTAACAATTGCATTATATTTCTTCTGGTTAAATGCGCTATACATTTCTGTTGTTGCTGAAAATGTTAACATTATATAGTTTTTGTTATTTGATATAGTTCTTTGTGTTTTGGCATGGCATGTCTGATGAAGTGACAACTTCTTCACTCAATTGAAAATATTTTGGCCATTGATCTAAGGAAAGGTCGCATAAAGATAAATGTTTAGACGTGTCTGAAAAAAGATGGACGCCATACACGACATCCATATGTAAGTCTAGATCGTACGAGTATATTTAAGAACATTACTTTTTTTCAGGTCATTATTTTGAAAGTATTTTATAATGTTTCAACCTCTAGTCTGTTCAATTCCTTTATCTCAAATACTAAATTTGATATAACTAATCCATACACCGAGGTTTTTGCATTGTTTAGAGTGTATTAATTCCTAATACTGATTTTCTTATGTTGGATTCTGATGTAATGAATATGCATACAACTGGGTTCCCCCTCACAGTAATATGATTGGCTTGTATCAGCCATAAATACAGACTGATGTGGAGGTACATGAGGACGACTATGGTCTTCGCCTATTGCCTACGCCTGTTGCCTACCACTACGATGAGGACCCAGTCCATTACGGTTACCTGCTAGATTGCCATACTCGGTTACTGTAGGCCAAAACCACTTTGCTACTTCGAACAAATATATCACTTTCTGGGACATATCAGATTCTGAGTATGTACTATCATTGGTCTTATTCATTTTTTTTTTTGTTGTTTTTTTTTTATTTTGAAAAGGTTTTTCTGAAGTCCTTGGAACAGTTGGTATAGAATGTGAGATTTTTTAAAAGATCATTTTAATGCTAAATGTAATCAGTCATGTCATCAAAAGGCAGTGTCTTATTTGAGTATATTAAAAAGATTCAAATCATCAATGGAGAGTACGATGCCACCTTGCTAAGGTAATTACTAAAGACTATCAAGACAAAATGAACATAGAAACTGAGGAACGATGTATCGTTTCACAAAGGAAATGCTCCTGTATACATGTACTCGGCTTCAGTAGCTGTTGTGTATGACTGGCTTTGAACTGGTTGATAACCCTCAATAGCCTCTTAATTTGGACCCATCTAACTGTCATCCATTTCCCAATGTGAAAAAAAAAACAATTGGCTAGGAACCACTATCGGAGTGACCATGACGTTACATATACTTTTGATGAATTTTGGCCAAACAGGATGAACGCTTCTTCACCAGTGGGATCCAAGCACTACAACACATATAGAGGCTATGTGTAGACGGCAAGGGGCACTATGCTGAAAATTAAACCTCATTTAGTCACATTCCATGAAAGTATCTTGGTCAACTTATGAGCCTTTCTGCCGACACTCATACAATCCCCGATTGCTGGCGTCCCTACCATCAAATAGTTCCGTAATTGTAAACCTTCTATCAATCCAATCGTCTGTGATATTCAATGATTTAATAGAGCACACGTTCAACAAAGTACTGGTTTAGACCATAGGGTAAATGGCACTACAACATCGTAAATGGTACTGCAACTTCGTAAATGAGACTACAACATCGTAATTGGTAACACAACATTGTAAATGGGACTACAACATCGTAACTAGTACAAGATCGTAAATGGGACTACAACATTGTAATTGGTACGACAACATTGTCAGTGGGACTACAACATCCTAAATGACACTACAACTTCGTAAATAGTACTACAATATCGTAAATGGCACTACAACATCGTAAATGGCACGACAACATTGTAAATGGTATCACAATATCGAAAATGGCTCTACAACATTGTATCAATGTCCAGTATGCTCAACTATAGCAAATAACTACTGTTATTTATCGTTCACACATTTTTTATTCATCGACCACGATAGCAAGTAATTATTACCGGATATAATACAAAAGATCTAAAAGAAATCCAATCAGCCCAGCCTAACTAAACCGAAACTAGATAATGACATATAGTCAAATGTACGTTTATGCAGGCCAGACGAATAAAAAAAATGATTTTATTATTTTAGGTAACGAAAGTGTTTGTTGGTTATATTAAATAAAAATTAATGAAATATTAAATATTTTATCATTATCCATATTAACTTTAGAGAAGAATATATTGACTGCATTTTTCCCCTATTATCTTCTGGTTACTTCCGAATTAAATCTACACGCACCCTGGAATTTTTATCCTTCTCAAAAAAGAACTGATTTCTGTAGTTTACCAAAGAATAAAATAGTTTTTGATCTGAAAAAAAAAAGATAAATAGTTATGTACAATATCTCGTGAATACAGTAAATGACTAAAAAGTAATGAATGCCCACAGGGAATAAACCCCTTTTCTGCAGGCAATTAGTAACATCACAATGCCAACTTTTGTCCATTTTCAAGAGAAATCACTACAAGTTCCTTTTGAAGTTTTCAGATATCATTTTAGTTGGAAGGAAACAACATATTTATAAATAAAAAGAGTTGTTTTTTTTTAAAACAATACATACAAGATTTCACAGCTCTAGCATCAATCCTCCCTCGTCAGCCTATGAACTTGTCAGCCCACTCTCGTATACTGAAAAATTAATTCAGATAATTGCAGCTTATCAGACATCGAATACATTCTACGATATGTCTAGGCAACGGATCTAAAATTATCACTGAGTTTAAGCAAAGGTTGGAGTAACTAAGCAGGTAGTTCAAAGGAGAAGCCAGTGAATACGAAACGTATCTCAAAGTTGTTACAATCCATTGACCATACTCTAGTCTAGTCAACAAACGATAAATTAAAATGACAGGTTATTTGATGTTTTTCTTTGCTTATTTTCAATGATATCTTGTGGATCTACAACACAGTTACAACGTGATATAACGTCTTCTGTGAACAGAAGCTTCTTCTCCAGAACTCGGGAACAAACTCCCCAGATTATAATTCCTTGATAACTACAGTCTTTGTCTCTTTAATCTAATCTCAAACGATCCTATTCGTTCTTATAATGCTATTACTTATCTCAGCCTTACAATCTTCCTCACTAACCATCCTCTAGATTAAGTGCCGCTTTGGCTTTGTGCCGGGTGTACTATCAGTAAATAAAAAAATCACCAAAATTAAAAACACACTAAGGCCTTAGAGATACCACGTGTACTGCAGTCAGTCTTGCCGATCACAACTCAAACTTGTTATGAATATAGATCGATCCTTCTCCTCGACTGTTTTGACAACCAAGGTTAATGAGTCCGATTTAACCTGCTATGGCTGGGAAGTGAGAAGAGAGGTATTCATTACCTCAATTCCGATATGGCTATGCTGTCTGCATATCCGTTGTGAGCATCCCCATTGCGTATAAACAAGAAAAGTAATTGGTGATCACAGAGAAAATACCTGTACCAGTTTGAATCGTTTCATGTCCAAACTCTCCTAAGCGTGGTATTGTAATTAGCTGTCCTGAGTCTAAGTACTCTAATGAGGTCCTATTAAGCAAACCATCGTTGGCGAGAGTAGAGGTGAATTTATCCCTTTACCTCGAAAATGAATATAAGGAACCCGACTGGAATCAGTCAGTTCCAATTCGGTGTCATTATCAATTGGACCACTGGCACGTCCAACCTTACGGCACCTGGTATTCTGAAGCGGTTACCAACCACGGTATAGACCAGACTCGACTTATCTTCGGTGGTCGTACGAGAAACAGTTTTCCAACTTTATATGGCTCCAAACATAGACGCATCGATCAGTGTAAGGCTTAATGATTAATGAAAACATTCATTTGGCATAATAATTATATTTTTTCAAAATAATCTAAAATGTTAATGCACTGAATTCATGCGGATTATTAATATTTAATTAATATTGCACTGTGAACATATCATATCAAACTTTATCTAATAAGTATGACTCAAGCTTCTTCTTTTAATCATTGCAGTCCATGTAAGGCAGTAAAGCCACTAAGACTCAAAGGGTTACTGAGTATAAAATAGAAATATTATTAAGGAGATAAAACAATAAAATAAGAATAACAAAGAAGACAGTAGATTGACATTGCATTTAAATTTTTGAAGATCAAAGTGGGCTCGAATGCATGGAGCTGGAAGAGAGTTTCACACGTGAGAAGTATGAGAAAAGAATCTATAAAAGTAGAACTTACGGTTGCCTCTAGTTAGATTAAAGTTCATCAACACAATTATCGTAAAAGTATTTATAGAAAAAGCACCGGGAAGTTACATTACGGTAGTGGGAAAGTGAATGAAGCCAAGAACTTAGGTCAGAACCAATTTTATTGCTGATTCTTCTTTGGATTTTATCAAGAATCTCTAAATATACAGCAGAATAACATGACCGTATGTGGCTGCAATATACAAAGTATGGATGAGTGGTAGATTTATAAATATGTAAGATAGATTCTGGAGAGAAAAAAAAAACTAGCAATAGATTCTATAGAACCTTTACCGTAAATGTCAGCCGAGAATATTATCCCAACAAGGTTCAACGATCATTCTTCTAAATGTTATCATCAGTCAATGCTGAAGAAAGGCAAAAGAGGGTCTCAGATGATTAATCGAGAGAATTTTCGTTATGGGGCGTTGAAGTTATTATACCAATCCTTGCCTCGGTTAACAACAGACTATAGGTCATTTTTTTCTGGATAAGCTGCGATTTGATCGCATCAAACAGATCATGCTTATTCTCGAGACAGGAGTGAATGGTTATGTCATCGGCATAGATACCATGTTGAGAACTGCTGTCATCAGGAAGGTCACAGATGAAAATTAAGCACAAAGTAGGTCAAAGGACAGAGACCTACAATATTGTTCCAACATTTTTTTGACAGATCCCAGATTAGATTGAAAGAACTGTCTATATCTCTGAGGTGAGTTATTATGATTACTTCCATTATTTACACTATTTGGACTGTTATCGTCGTCTTCTTTGCCATATTCACAACGATTTTGTCTCAAGGACACGTGGACCAGTGGATAAAGACGTTGGTCAGATACAGTGACTAGGCCCAAAAATTGTGAGTTCAACACCAGGCCACAGCAGCAGTGAACCAAAACGTGGAGATTTGAGTTAAAGGGAAATAACCGTGACATCCGGAAGAGGCATAGCACGTGGACCTAAAACAATCTACCCCGGTGGGAGAAGTAAAGGGTTCGGTTCGAAATTCCAATCACCTGCAGAAGGCCGGAGCGTACAACGGCCGAAACTTTCTGAATATGGCAATACCTGTTAAGCAAAAGAGAACGAATTTATATATATATATTGTCATCCACAAACAGATTGTATCGCAGCTCATCCGTGTGGCTAGACATCCGATTGCCTCGAGCCGGGATAGAAACCCAACTGAATAGTCAACAGTCGGAGATTTTTAAAGGAAAGGTGAATTTTTACGTACTTACACTTCGAGTAAACACGCCAATGACTGTCAGTGCTCAATTCATGGAAGGGGAAGAGCCTTGTAATATTAGTAGTAATAATCATTGTTTTACAAATTTGCACTTATCTTCCAATATTGCACAGCCGGATATAAGTTTTTGCCGGGGCGTATAATTGTTATTCATTCTGGTTGATAGATTTTGTTTCGTCTTGAGTTAAATGCAAGAAATGATGCAACTCTCTTTTATGTTTTTGTTGATATTGAAGCCAAAAAAAGAAAACACACAAAAATAATTTAAAATTTATAAACCAAAAATATGAATATAACTTATATATGGAAGAAATCTTTACAATTTGGGTAGGCAAAATGATATATATATATATATATATATATATATATATATATATATATATATATATATATATATATATATTAAGATCAATGTTAGGGAAAGAAAGACTATGACAAAAGTTTTTGGTTAACACGTTACCTTTTTTAGGACTTCATCGAACTAAACTATGATAAAGTGAAAAAATGTATTTGTGTGACGTGTTTTGTCCTTTAGGACTTCATCAGACTATGGTGACGTTTCTTGGCAGATTTTCTCTTATCACAATGTGGAATATTTAATAAATGATGATGGGAACGTGAAGAAAAAGGAAAACAAATCCAAATAAAATTGGCTAGACTGTATACCGAAAACACATTTAAAAATTAAATTTAAATTTCTCTGCTTTCCTTCTTCGCACTCATGTGTATCCGCATCAACGTAAATATCATTTTATATATTTAAAAATTATTGTTAATTATTTATTATTAATTAGTTAATTATTTAATATTTAATTATGATTATTTATTATTAATTATTTATTATTAATTATTTAAATTTAAACTTCTCTGCGTTCCTTCTTTGTGCGCATGTGCATTCGCATGAGCGTAAATATCACTTTAGTTCATTAAAGTTCTTTAGAACGAAACGCATCGGAAGAAAGATTTTATCCGCAATTCCTGACCGGAAACCAGAGTTGGAGTGTTCTGACCCGAAAACTTTTTGTCCTTGTGCCATAATTGTATTAATTTACAATAAATCTCAACGCATCGGAAGAAATCTTCTTTCTTTTTTTTTCTTTTTTTTTTTTTTTTCTACGTTGTTATAATTTTTTTCTTAAACGTTAAAGTATAGACTAATCATAAACTCAATAATTTCTTTTAATGAAAACTTCTTTATAATGTTAAAGAATTTCTTTCAATTTCAGGTGGCCAGTCGGCGCGTATTTCAAACTGTGAGTATAATCTTCATATTCTTTGGAATACTTGGTAAATTGAGCGCCTTCTTTGTTACGATACCATATCCTGTCCTTGGAGGAATCCAACTTATCTACTTCGGGTCCTTCATTGGAATTGTTCTCTCAAACATGCAGAAAATCGCTATGTCACACCGCAACCTGAGCATTATTGGAGTCTCTGTCTTGGTCGGCATGACGCTACCATTATGGATCCATGATCAAAAGGACATCACATTCACAGGTTGGTTGTTTCATTAAACATGGCTTCGGAAAAATGCACACCAAGTTAACACTTAAACGATGAGAATCATTAGTTGATATTTCATTGCAGGTTAGCGGCTATCATTAATTGTTGATGTTTTTTGTTTGTTTTTTCTATGAGAAATATTAATATTGCATTTGACTAGAATTCTAGGTGTGAAAACGAATACGTATATAGATGAAAAGAAACTGGGTAGTTAGACTGATTGATAGATATATAGTAAGTGATATATATATATATATATATATATATATATATATATATATATATATATATATATATATATATATATATAGTTTAAAGAAAAACTAGGTAATCCGTATGGGTAAACCTAAGGAGGATCTGTTTCTAGCCTTTTTTTACAAAGAAAATTAGTGACATCTTCTCTCTTAACTTTCTTCTCTCTTTTTCTCTCTATGGATTTTTTCTTCTCTAGACCTTCGATATCAATATATAACTTCCGTTAAGTTAACCGTTTAAATGTGTCAATATCTGCTAACTCACACATGTCTTCTCCCCCCCCTCACTTCCTCACTTCGTTAATTTACATACCGCCCGTCAAAAATGTGTAAATTCTTTTTTTTTTTTTTGTTTGGAAGTAAAGTCTGATGATCCGCAGTTCTTTTAAAAGGGCTGTGGTGAAATAATTTATTACATGGAACCTTAAAGTGGTCTGTGTTTATTTACATTATATATATATATATATATATATATATATATATATATATATATATATATATATATATATATAATAATAATTTATCCGAATTGCTTTCAAATTATTATTTGGAAACTCCAGCATTCATGAGGTTATATCCTAGAATTCTTAAGTTTAAATCATTAATTTGAGTATTTACCTTAACATAAAACTGGAAGAAAATGCCAAAGACAGTTCAGCCATGTTTTATCATAGTGGAAAGTGCCGAAAAATTGTGGCAATCTGATTCAAAGAAAATATACTCTATTGTGAAAATAGTAGTTCGGTGAGTTTTATATTATATTTATTAATGTTAAGATTTCTATTATTTCATTTCTACTTTATTTTTATAATCCAAATATTAAAAAGATGACTTTATATAGTGTTTGTCCATAATTAAATTTAAAATTAAAGCGAAAAATACATATTTAAAGAGACCGCGAAAGGAGAAGCAGTAATTTCGTAGAAGATGGCTTCATACGTGAAACTGGTATGCAGTTAAATTCTATCGCCACAATGTCTACACTTATAACGCTGTCAATATATATATATATATATATATATATATATATATATATATATATATAAAAAGAAAATGTCTTTTATTACATATTTTGTCGAACGTTACTTTTAGTGGATACTCACATTTGAGTAGACATTGTTTCTATTTTTAATGCCGGAAGGCACTATTTTACTAAGATTCCCCGAACATTCAAGTCGTTAGACGCAAATAAATATACTATTTCAAAAATAAACACACTGTCTACTCAAATATGCGCATCCAGTAAATATAATGTTTAAAGTGTTATATATATATATATATATATATATATATATATATATATATATATAATAAAATAACTGATTTAAAATATGGTTTTCGCTACACAGTAATAACCATGTTTCAAAAATGGAACCTAAAAACTTTAAATTTAATTATATAATTAAATTAAAAGTATTAATTTTCAAGCGAATATTGGAATAACTTATTTTTAAATTTACTGAGTTTTAAACAAACATAAATTCATAATTTACTTTTTCCAATGATACAGAGGAATCCAATCATTCAGACAGGGGCTGTAGCGTGTTCATTTTTATTAACTATTCTATCAATTATGCGTTACGTTTGAAAAAGAGGTTAAGTTTAGGGAAGGTAGGGGTGTATTTTTCAACGAGTTCTGACATCCGATAAATATATCTCGTCTGTTTTTTTTTTTCCTTTTTTTTTTTATTAACGGCAAATGTTTTTCGGCATTTTTTTCCTGTATACTCAAAGACTTTTTTTGTTTTATGTGTGTTTGTGTTAAAATACGTTTTATTAAATTACAATTTTGAAATATTTTTACACTTAATTACTAATAGACTATATTTATTTTTTTAAAAACAAGTAAATGTAATAGAATTACTTACATTATTTAAAATTATTATCAAATATAACTATGTATATTACCAGCACCCATTTTTTAATTTTATTTTTAAATTTATTTTTAAATATATTTCTAAATATTATTTAATGAAATTTTTTGACAATGACGGCAAAAAATAGCTATTTCATTTCTCTGATTTAGTAAATTTTTATTTTTTATGAACTTAGTAATATATAGTTTCTCATGTATGCACAAAGGACATGGGTCATCTAATGACCTACATATTTTAGCTTTTCTTATTAATTTCCATTTTACTGTAGGTGTTTTATTGCATTCTTTTAATTGCCAGAAATACTTTGAGAGCAATATTTGATTTTTGTACTTATCTATCCTAAATGAAGTTTGATGTTGATTGAACTGCTTTTTGAACTCATCGCTTGTGCAAACTATAGAGATTTTTATGTTTTCGGGATTCTCAATAGCTGAAATATTGCATTGATATTCTAATGATTCCGTGCGACATTTTTTTTGTAGAGGACAGTTATGAGGATTTCTACGGTTACATAATTTTTTCTTTATCTTCATCTCTTTTTATTTTTATTTTTATATTGTCTAAATTACTTTGATTTTTGTCTAAGTGTTTACTGAAGATATTAGCATTATGTTTCTTAATAATTTTTTCTAAGTTTTCAGTACAGCTGTTACTTAATTTTAGTGTATTTTTATTGAAAATATTACTTAGTTTACTTTCTCTAGGAAAGTGTTTAACTATTAATGCAAGGAATTTTTGGCCTAATTTTTTCTTTACTATTTGGTTGTATGGGGTGTATACCAAATTATTTTTCTACTTCTGTTTTTTCTATGCTTTCCATTTTCCTTTTTTATATAAGTTAGTTTTGGGCTTTTGCGGCCACTATCTTTTAGAGCCTTATTATAGAAATTAATATGTTCATAGAAAATCTTGCTGAATTCGTACCTATTCCTTTTCCGATATAATTAAGCATATACATTTATCTATTAGGAAAAGAAAAAGAATAAGTACAAATTCAGCAAATGAGAAGATTTTCTGAACGCTGGATTATATATCTTACTGTTCTTTCTTTATATATATATATATATATATATATATATATATATATATATATATATATATATATATATATATATATATAAAAGGTACATGCACACTTTCTTCGAACCATCCGACAGTGTAATCAAAGAAATTTCACGCTCTATCTGCTGAAGTTTATCCGAAAACTCTTCAAGCGTAACGATTACCAAAACTGAGTAAGATAAGAATTAACACGAAAAGTCTGTGGTTTACAGTGAATCATATATTGGCAAATAACAAAAAATTGACTGATTGTATTGTTGAATGGCGTGAACTCTAACGCAGCTACCAGATTTCATTAATCACGGTTTTCATGTACATCTTTAACAAAACGTTCACGTTTCACTTTGTGAATTTAACGTACATGTTGTTAGTTTGCTTGCATTATATGTATTTTTGTCCATGTTTTTTATATACAGCATTTTCTCTCTGCCTCTTTATATTTTCAGCACCAGGGCATTTAAAAGTTTTCTTGTTGGCTAATAAACTCTTCTTGCTAAATACCCTTGAAATTTTCCCAAGTATGTTTTGCGACCTTCTTAAAGCCAATGTTTTTTTTTCTCATTCTTATAGTTCTTATTCCCGGCTTTCTTAATAGTCTGTCAGTACAGATAACTTTCACGGAATTTCAAACTGAAATTTTTATTTATTCTACGGAATCAGTCTGTCCTTGCCCTGTTGTCCATGTCTAGGGATATCTCGTCTTGTCTTTCTTTTAGTGCCGTAAACTTATAGTCCATCCGATTTCTACTCTATATTAACTGTAGTAACCATCCCAGAGACTGAACCTGCATTTCCTTTGTCACCAAATTCACGAACCAACGCTTGAATTCGCAATGCCCGAAGATTACCTAAAGAGTTAATTTTTAAATTTAACGGAGATTAAATAACACTGATAAAAAAAAAGTGAAATGTTATCGAGACACAAACTTCTTTTTTTTAGCTAATTTGAGGGCGATGAATCTAAAAATGACCTTAATTTTTCTTGATTACCTACCGTTTTGCTGTACAGAAATGCCTCATTTTTGGAAAAAAAGATTTTTTATTTTTTTTCTGCATACATGATATTGACAGATGGCAATATTTAGCAAAATAATATCTTAGAAACCTCTCCTGATTTAAACCAACGAATATTAGTCTGCTTATTGAGAAATACTATTTTTGCAATAAGTCAGAGCCTAAGTCTTTGAAAATAACACGATTGAATATACCAAGATCAACAAGTATTTTCATCAAATCATTTAATAAACTAACAGCAGAAAAAATCCTCCGTGAACGTAAGAACTATGGTAAACATTTTCTCTTTCTTGATTGTCTGTCACATGTTCACAGTTATTTAAGTCCCTTATTTAGTCCGGCAGTATAATGTACAATGGAATAGGTGCATTCAATTGGGATGTCTTTAGTTGGAGTTTCTTTCGAATTTAAAAACAAAATGTTTGGTTTCCTTCCGAAGTGAAGAGATAAAAGTGATGGTATATATTTAAGAATATCAAACAGAAGGTTTTAGGGTCCATTTTTTATGTCACCGTAATTATCAGGTTTAGTAAAGTTTATCAGTTAATTTTAATTTTGGCAATAAACTGAACAAATTCGGTACATCTATTTTAAAACTTTTGACTCAAAAACACTTTTCAAATAGTTTGTTTCAGGTGGCTGATATAAATTGCTTGGCCTACCTGAAAATTGATTGTTTTCTACGATGTTTATTAACTAAATTTTGCGATCAGCCAAGATCGTAAATTGATGTTTTCTTCCAAAATTGAGCAATTTCTATACAGCAAATACGGTAGCTAACCATGAAAATCTAAGGTCATTTTCGGAATCAGCACCATCTATTTAACTTCTTTTATTCCTTGACCAGTGTAATAATATCCAGTTCGAAATATCTTAATGGTCATTAGGATCGATATTCTTCTGAAGAAAGCCAGGCATGAATCAATTTGACAATTGTAAACATGAAGATAATTAATCAGACTATAAATAAATCATATATCCTGTAAGTTTTACCTGTATTGGTTGTTTAATATCAATTTTATCATAAAAACGTCTTTTTTGTCTTCGACATACAGTGTCTTTTCCGATACAACATTCTATCCCTTGTATTCCTTAGCAATGTTTGTCTCTTTGCCTAGCCTATCGGTCACAAGTGTTCGTCAAGTAACCTTCTGCCTGTTATTGACTCTCGATATGCTCTGTTGTCGATTTCTCAAAGCCCCCCTTCCCTTATTTTACGTTTATCAAATTAAATCTGTCTGTTTCTGAATCTGTGTACCTATAAAGAGTTCTTATTGTTTCCAATTTCCTTAAAACGTCTTTATTTTTTACGCGCTCTGTCTATGGTTATTTCATCACCTTTCTGTAGATCAACATTTCTGTTATCGTCCGTTTTCTCTTCACCTGTGCAGAGATTGTACAGCATCCGTTGTCATACAAGGGGCTTAATATTACATAACAGCCTAGCGCTCCTTTCTTTGTTTCTAACGATATTTCCCTGATTCTTAATAATTTTCTTAGCTTTTGGAAGAGACATTTCGTTAATTCAGACTGCATTCAGATATGGACGACGCATTGAATAAGATGACTAAAATCCGAAGGTTTAAAATCTTCATGATAATATTCTTGATACCATAACACTTGGAATGAATCATCTTAAATTATGCTTTAATATTCATCACAAATATAATTAAACAGTTGACAATTTATAGACGACTAATATTATACAAGAAATATATAAGATCTATGCATTTTATTTGTAAATATGTATTTTGCTTTATTGATACCTTCGTATAATGCCCGTGTATTTAACAATGAATGGTTTGATGGTGATACTTTATTTTGTCTGTTAAGAAGTAATCATTTTGAAAACGCCTCTTTCATCGTGTTTTATCCTTTTTCTAAGAATTATTAAATTATTTTTCTAAATTAAGTGTACACCATAAATATTATCATTCTATTTCAGGTGAGGAAAAAGTCGATAATGCATTACTTGCAATTATTCGGAATCCTAATTTTATTGGTGGGCTGATAGCTTTCCTCCTTGACAATATTTTTCCAGGTAAGTATCTGACGGCTCAGCTGCTATTCTCGTTATATTTTATCATTATCATACACTTACTTTCCAACACTGGCATAAAACAATTTAATAGTTTTCTTTATTATTATTTGCTATACTGACACCTGGATGTCTCGGTCAGTTGATGAGGTCTGTATCTCAGCTTCTACCCACAGCTTAGAGACAACAGTTTCCTTATCACATGTGCTTTTCCAAGCATCGCTGACTCATACGAACTCCCAGTGATGTTAGATATCTCCAAGACGTCTTGTGAGGGAGAAAAATATTTTGAGAGAGTGCCGACTGTGCCAAACACAAAAGAGACAATAGATTGTGCTTGGCACATTTCTCCGATTCGTTCTGTCAGATATTGGTACCACTGTCCTTTCGATTGCCCCGCCTTCACGACGCTTTTCTACCAAGGTACCACAATGTCCATGTTTCCTCTTGTTGTTACGTGTGATATCAGGGTGATTGCTCCTCAAGCGCTTCTCAGTCAAGATGGTCGTATCCCACATAAGCTTCATTTGCTAATATTCAGTTATTCCATAGGGAATGTTCATACATGATCTCTGCACATCTGAGGATGTACTGTATTATTATTATTATTATTATTATTATTATTATTATTACTTGTGTATGTTATGTTTCCTTCTTTGTATCGTTTAGAGCCGAGTCCAAAATATGGTCCTTATGCACTATAAGAGAATTGTCATTTCATTGATAGTACATTTCTCATGAGATGTTCCTGGTAGGGCGAGATTCTGGGTAACATGTATGTTGATGTTACCTGGGACACTCTTAATAAATTTATACATTCCTTTTCTCACGAGGCCCAGAGTTCCATTTATTATTGGTACCGTCTCAATCTTCATTCCCCATTTCCTGTTAATCACGATCTCCAGGACCATGTATTTGGACAATTTCTCGATAGTTTTTAAGAGGTCTTTCTCTCAGATGGCACTGCTATGTCAATAAACATACACTTCCTGAATTTCTTGTGTTTTATGATAATATCAGGACTTTTCCCCGTCAGTTTGAATTGACATATCCCAGAGGATAATTACATAGCTATTTTAGGTAACTATGGTTGGTGCTTATACCATCTCTCAGTGGTTTCGATTTTGTGCTTCTTGCATGTCTTCCAGTTCACATATGTCGCTGCCTTGTCATGCCCGTGGGTATATTCATCTTTTGCCAGTTCCAGGCATCCTGAGACAATATCGTGAATATTCTGCGCAGATCTTATATTTCGGGTTAGTTCCTTCCCTGATTATGTAATAGTGATAGGATTTGGGTGCGAGGCTTTGATCCTGAGATGCAATTATTCTTCTTCTTTTTCTTCTTCTTCTTCTTCTTATTATTATTATTATTATTATTATTATTATCTGAGACTGAAGCAAGCGAACAAATTTACCTGGGGACAAAGTTTACAGAGGCTAGTATTCTCCTGCTCATGTATTTCATTTTTTTCCTCTGAAAAACCATTCTTTAGGCCACCGGAATCAATCGTTAGTAAGGGATTCTCGATTTCTAGGCCGGTTTTCATTATCTAATTAATAATTATATTGTTTAAAATAATAGCGATCTTTCTTGTTCACGTGTGTCAAATGAAAGTAACGTGTAAAAGTAATAAAAGATAATGTCGGCTTAAGAAATGCATTCATCATGTTAACTATCATGTTACCATATAGTGATAGTTCAGTTTATGGCTTGTCTCCAGTTACTGGTGTCGATTATATTTTCATTTAAATAATTTCGCCAAATATTGCAGATACTCTATTTCGAATAATAATAATAATAATAATAGATAAAACAATATCAGCAATTTCCTGCGAGATGTGGGGGAAATGCAAATGGCGCTCTACTTGTGTCATCTTTTACTTCAATGCTTTATAAATGTATCGAAGGTATAAAAAAATAACAAACCTCAAGGAAAATATAGGTTTTTGTGGGAAGAAAAATTGTTATTAGTCATATTGCATTTTGTCAGCCGCATTTGGTGATATGGGCATAATCTCTATCAATAAAAAGCAGGACGTGTGTCTGTGTGTGTAACCAATGCACGTCCGCAATTTTCGACGGATTTGCACCAAAATTTACATGCACATGCTCCAAGTTAGCGGGAAGGCCAAGACCGGCTTTGAATTTCCCAACACCCATCGATAGTAAAAAATAATCGATTTTTAATGCTTCTACGGCAGTTTTCATGTAGTTTGCGGCCATTTTGTACTGGCCAGAGTGAGAGCCAATAGCTGGCTACCACGAATAGGCAGGAAGATTCTATTGGCCAGCATAAGAGCCAACAGCTGACTGACACGAATGTTAACTAGCATGCTAGCATGCAAAAAAAATCTGCATGGCACTTTACTCCAATTGGCTCATTCGCTTGCTTAAACTCAACTTTGATTCTGATTCCGCAGAACTGGGTTGGGTCTGAAAAAGTATTTGTTGTTAACATTCTTTTTTCATTCGGTTATTCCAGTTACGAGTCCTTTTTTTTAAAGCTGATCGTTTTGTGTTCATTTTGTTTAGTTCTTTTTTCGTAACAGATTTAATGTTTAGTAAAGAGATTAGAAAAAAATCGTAGTGTGGGATAGGCAAGAAATAAGGCATGTAGCAACATCAGCACGGCATAGGGCACTCCTTTAAAGGCAAGGAAGGGCAAAAACATTTTAAGTCAAGTGATAGCGATTGCTGTATGAGTCGTACGATTTTTGAATCAAGCACGAGCAAGGCCGGGCCATGCTGCTAGTTATAACATAAATTTAAATCTCATTTACAGCACGTACTAATGCTTCATTATTTGTCATGTATAATCTAATTGATAGAAAATAATATATACATATAGATATACATATATATATATATATATATATATATATATATATATATATATATATATATATATATATATAAATTTCAAGAGGATAGAATCCAGATAGAACCCAATGTCCAGAACCGAGTAAGAATATAATATAACAGGCTCACACAATAATATTCCATGGTTATAGTTTATTATATTGGAATCGTAATCACGATCCAATTCATTAGAAATACAAATTCAAAAAGAAATCGAAAACCGAAAAAAAAAACATTTTGAACTGAAGAAAGTCGATATCACCACTGATGGTGACATGGCATCTAAGATGTGAAAAAAAAAATGGCCGTTTTTTTTCTAAAAAATATTAGCACAATAAAACTTTCATTGGGCTCGAAAATATTCTTTTTATATATATATATATATATATATATATATATATATATATATGTGTGTGTGTGTGTGTGTGTGTATGTGTGTGTGTGTGAGAGAGAGAGAGAGAGAGTTTGTGTATGTAAGTATATACGTTTAAGTTGTTACCCTGATTTTTTTTTCTTAAATAGTAAAATAATAAACGGTTTATCGTCAGAAGTGCTACTAAGTGAAAATTCTACCTCCGACAGGACTCGATCCGGCATCTATTTTTCACCACGGAGACAGACAGACTGGTCAAAGTCAGAATTACCTGTTAAGGGAGGCATCTTTTTCTTCTTGAGACTTTTACGAATCTACACCAGCTAGCTTCAGTTTCGTACCCGAAATGTAACCAACAGTAAATGCCTGAAAGTATTTTTTTATCCGACATTATTTCATATTGTTATAAATATTACTTTTTGGTTTTTACATGTGTTTGAGTTGATGCCCCATTTTTTTTTTATTAAACAGGGAATCGGTTATTTCTCTAAGATAAAAAGGGATGTAGGTTCGATTCCTGCCAGAGGAATTTTTCTTTAGTTACCAATATTGATATTACTCCAAAAGTGTAGTATTATTTTTTTTCTTAAAATTATTATTACCTTCATTGCCCACTAAGTGTGGAACTGAAGCTTACCAATATCACGGATCGAAGTCTTTTAAATTTCTATTCAACTTAGTATTCGATAGGATTTCAAAAGTGTATCGATTTATATATCGTCTTTTCTGCTTTGTGTCTCTAGTTCCTCTAGGAACAACATGAGTCTTTGAGACCATTTCCAGGGTTCCTCTGATTATTGCGAATATATTGCACTTTGTGTATTCAACTTTTAAGTTCAACTTCAAGAGAACTCTGTTAGCCTTTCTATCGGTGTTTCCTTTTTGCTCTGATTCTTTTGACCTTTCTGACACTGCCTCACAGAAACAATCCTCGGTGTCCCAACGACTTTAAGATTTATTCTCCCTTTGATGTTTCAGTTTCACAATATATACTTTTTCTTATATGTTCCTATATTTTCACTGGCCTTCTGTTCTATACGGTTGTTGGTTGGGCAAATACAATGTACTATTTAACAATCATTTTATTCTGCGCAAAACTCACTCTCTTGATATTACGTGTACATTATTTTCATATTATTATAATTATTATTGATTTAATGATCGATTGGGAGATAGTGAGACTGGCAATGAGGATAAGAGTGAGAGCGTCACACCAATCAAATCTTGCTGGGAACCAAATATACAAAGCCAAACACATTGATCATGAACACTCAGTTGTATAAGGGTATACTTTTTAATTAATTAAACCCCAAACAAGGTGATAATGCCACTAAGATGCAAGTAGCTACTGTGAATGAAAGAGAATACAAAACGATTTTACAAGGAACCCGAAAGCAAATCTTTAACAAGAGTCTAGAGATAAACCTCTACTCCTGTTCAAATGACCTAGGAGGAATGTGAACCGGGCGATAGACGAATCTCTCTAGTAGTTTTGAGAAAACAAAATATAAATAGTAAATTAAATTTCAGAGTTTAGGAAGAGACCTTACGAGTATAGAACACCCACCCACACATCTACCCACACACACACACGCGCGCGTACACACACACACGCACACACACACACACACGCACACACCCACACACACACACACACACATATATATATATATATATATATATATATGCAGAGCTTTTAAATTTAAACAAATTAAGAGATCAACCAATCACGCTACATTGGTTTCAACATTTCGGTAGCCTCAGGCGATATAGGCCGATATTCTTTCGCTTATATCGCCTGAGGATTCCGAAAGGCTGAAACCAGGATAGCATAATTGACTGATATCCTAATTTTATATATATATATATATATATATATATATATATATATATGCGATAACGATATATATTTTTATAGATCAAGAACAATATTGGGGGAAAATGTATGACAAAGTGTAAAATGTTTTCTTGTAACGCGTTTCTTTCTTCAGGACTTCATCGGATTAAATTTGTTATGATAATTTTTTTATGTAATAACAAATTGAATCCTCTGAAGTCCTAAAGAACGAAACGCATCACAAGGAAATCTTTCTCATGCATTTTCCCAATATATATATATATATATAAGTTATATGGATATTAATTTGTGACCCTGTGTTTCACATTATTGCGATCATCAGACAAACTGTATTTATGCTTGTTTGACTATGTTTGATGGCGGGAGGGGGAATATACTTCTGTGTTTGTTTGCGGTGATACTAGCATACGTAATAATACATAAGATAGGAGTGATGGTAGGGTAGATAGCGGTATTGCTAGTTTTATCTGTGTGTGTTTCGTCGTTGCTATGTTCTGTAAATGGCATTCTTAGCATCCATCGGTATAATCACATCGATTCAAAGTTCTTCTACGACGGTAAAAAAATTCAGCACTAATATTCATAATAATGAAGGCAATTATCTTCTTTTTAATAATGTAGTGTGGGTAGCAGTATTGTTAGTTATATCGGTCTGAGTTGATAGTGTATGTGTGTGTTGTTTCATTCCTGGTTGTGTTCAGTTATATTGTACGTGCCATCCGTTTCGTATGAACATTCCTAAATCTAATAAAAAACACTTCTCCGTAACAAACTGTTATGGTCCAGGTTAGGACCAAGGAAGAACAACATGAACACAAGAATAGAAATAACGAAAGTATATTACACGAAATAATAAAACAAGATGTAGAAGGAGTTAGTATGCTATGTAGTTATGCTGGTGGTTGCTTTGGTAGCATTAGTAGTTACATTGGGAGTTTTTGATTGCGCTATTATAAGTTATTATTTTTTGTTCTGCCTTTTATTATTTCTGTTATGTTTTTGGTGCAGGTGTAGCTAATTTTTACAGTGTTTTTGCTAAATATTTTTGCTAAAGGGTTTGTGTCATGGGTCCTTACTCTACCTACAGAATGAACTCTTCCTAATACTATGTATACTACGCCTGTCAAGAGAGAGTGTCGAACCAAGCCGAGCTTCTCGGCTTGACGGTCGAACTCTCTGCCTCTGAGCAGAGAGGAACCCGGACGAGGCTCCGCCGTAGGGCAGAGTCTCGTTCGGGAAGGTTGACCAACCCGATCCCGTTTATACGGGTTCTACGGGCATTTTTTTGCCGAGCCTACGGGCTCGAGAAACCCACGTTAAACTCGGCCTTGTGCCACATGCAACCCGGGGGGGGCTAGATACCGAATCGAGCCGAGCTTCTCGGCTTGACGGTCGAACTATCTGCCTCTGAGCAGAGAGGTACCCGGACGAGGCTCCACCGAAGGGCAGAGACTCGTTCGGGAATGTTGACCAAACCGATCACGTTTATACGGGTTCTACGGGCATTTTTTGGCCGAGCCTACGGGCTCGGGAAACCCACGTTAAACTCGGCCTTGTGCCACATGCAACCCTGGCTAGATATCGAGTCGAGCCGATATTAGTTCCCTCCAAACCTGACTGACAGTCATACTAACTCCTTCTACATCTTGTATTATTATTTCGTGTAATATACCTTCGTTGTTTCTACTCTTGTGTTCATGTTGTTCTTCCTTGGTCCTAACCTGGGCCATAACAGTTTGTTACGGAGAAGTGTTTTTTTATTAGATTTAGGAATGTTCATACGAAACGGATGGCACGTACAACATAACTGAAAACAACCAGGAATGAAACAACACACACATACACTATCAACCCAGACCGATAAAACTAACAATACTGCTACCCACACTACATTATTAAAAAGAAGATAATTGCCTTCATTATTATGAATATTAGTGCTGAATTTTTTTACCGTCGTAGAAGAACTTTGAATCGATGTGATTCTACCGATGGATGCTAAGAATGCCATTTACAGAACATAGCAACGACGAAACCATTTTTTAAATAATTTCTCTGCAAACAAGGCAATAAAGCCTCTAAGGCGCAAAGGGTTACTGTGTGTGAGACTATAAGAAAAAAGAAAATATTCTTAAGGAGAGAGAATAATAAAAGTAAAAGAATTACAGAAACAAATGATTACGATTGGTATTGCATTTAAATTTTTGAAGATCAAAGTTGACTGGAAAGCAAGAAGCCATAACAGCGTTGCACAAGCAAGAAGTGCGAGAGAATAAACTGAAAATAGATTTTACGGATATATTAGGGCCATTTCAGAAGTAAGACTGTAAATACTTTGCCATCAATCTGTGTTTAAATTCCAAAAGTAGTACCAAGATAAGCTCATCCGAACAATTACCATAAAAATATTTACATAAAAGGCACAGGAAAGCAACGTTACTGCGTTGGGAAAGTGACTAAAACCGAGATGTCACGTCAGGACTAATAATATTCCAAATTATTTTTTAATATTATGTAGAATCTCTAAATACACAGTAGGATCTTCAAACCATTTAACTGAGTAAGATCATTTCTGGCACGAAAAATAGTCTAACACGACACGATGAAACATTGTTTCAAGCAGCAGACCTATGAATTGATTCAATATAATCTTTCCACTTCGTGCAAACGGAAAACGTTAGCTTGAGAAGGAGCAATGATTCACACTCCAGTAGTTTAGCATAATTGATACTGATGGAAAGCAAACATGTTTCGCTCAGACGGGTGAAAGATAGCTGTTTCATCTTGAAGGCCCTAACATGAACAATCCATTTCTTGTCCGATTTAATAGAGTTTAGGTCATTTTTTTTTTAATCAGCTGGGAATTTGACCTTATCGTACCGATCTGACTTAAGACACAAGACCAAGCTAGTTACATTCCATCATCGACGATCTGGAGACGAACTACCAAAAAATCAGGATGAACGATGGTCCTTTCGGGAAAGTACCGTGCTTTGAAAGACCGCAAGGCCACAAATTCACACCCGATCTCAAGTGGAACTCGTGCATACGATCCATTGCTAAAGATGCAATTAAAATGGTTGGCTCTCTGTATCGATCCTGTATGTATCTGGTATTTTCTTACTTTACAAGAGTCAAATCAAGCCAAATATGGAATAATGCTTTCATATTTGGCCGGGAGCTGCTCCAGCCTTGACAGAGTTCAAGAATCTCCGAGCCCTTGTAGGCGATGAACTATTTCCCAACCTTCAACCGCTTTCTCATTTGTTTATTATTTAGCTTATTTATTTTATTTTGGATTAATTTATTTTACTTGTTTTTGTTTATGATATGTCCTGGAAAGGGATATATTTGTTCGAAGTAGCAAAGTGGTTGTTGATTACTGTAACTGGTTAGGACAATCTAGCAGGTAACCGTAAAGGACTGGTCCTCGTTGTAGTGGTAGTCAATAGGCATGGGCAATAGGCGAAGATTATAGGCGTAGCAATAGGCGTCCTCCACATCAATCTGTATTTATTGTTGACACAATAATATAGTATAGCCAATCATATTACTGTGAGGTGGAACCCCAGGTGTATGCATATTCATTACATCAGTTTATTTTTATTTAGCTTATCTATTATTTATCCTGAATAAAATAGTTCATGAAACTTCTATGTTTCATATTTATATAAGCATTGACTCTGATATGGATCACTTTATCACAGACATATAGCATAAACATAAAACTACATTTCTACACACACACACACACACACACACACACACACACACACATATATATATATATATATATATATATATATATATATATATATATATATGCGTCTTTTATAGTCAGATTAATAAGATTTGAGGAATAAAAAATCAACAAAGTGATAAAAATATTGCTATCATTTTATTGGCTTTTATTTCTCAGATTGTATTAAATGGCCTATTAAATCTACATATTATAGGAAGTACAGTTGACCATCTTTCCTTTTTAATCATATATATATATATATATATATATATATATATATATATATATATATATATATATATATATGTATATATATATATATATATATATATATATATATATATATATATATATATATCATAAATAAGAAAAAAGAACAGATGGAGTAAGAATCCACATTTCTTAGCATTTACTTTTCAAAAAGTTCTCAATACAAAGTAGGGGAAAGTATCTATCTATCTATCTATCTATCTCTCTCTCTCTCTCTCTATATATATATATATATATATATATATATATATATATTTTACAAAGTATTAATCTATCTCTCTCTCTCTCTATATATATATATATATATATATATATATATATATATATATATATATCGTTCATTTTTTATTTATTTATAGGCTTATTTTACTTATATACATGAAAGTCACTTTCTTTATTTTCTTTCTTTCATTTATTTTTTTACATATATAACTTTAGTCTAATTTTCTTTCTTTATTTGTTTCTTTTCTTTTTCTTCGTTCTGATTTTTATTTCTTCATATATATTTATATGTACAAAGGTTCTTTTTTTACATTTATTTGTTTTCACTTTTTTCTTTACTCCATTCATTCATTCCTTTCTTTCTTCCTTTCTTTTTTCTTTTATTTCTTTTGTTTATTTACTTTTAAGGTACCATGAAAGAGCGCGGATTGAATTTCGAAAAGGAGGATCAGATGAAATCGTCAGAGAATAACCTTTTAAAGAATGAGCCCCAATTATCAGAAAAGGCGGTCTACGGCTTTCCATTTTATCCACGCTGGTTGTCTGAGTTGAGAATTATGAAATGCATGCCGTTTCTTCCAAATTACGAATAATCGTAAGCGAAATTCGATACAGGAAATAAATCATGAAAAAAAAAACAGAAACATATCTGGATAATTTTTCAATGAATTAAGCTTTTCGTCGCGTGATGACGCTATAATGATTTCGATGTGTGCGCATGCGCGTTTATCTGTTGCTGACCGCTTTTTTTGTTGGACATGTGTTCGTGTTATTTTACTGCGTATATTTTTTTGTATTTTTGCATTTCTGTACACGTGTGTGTGGATGCGCGCAAGCTTTTCTGCGTTCGTGTTTACACGCTGGCATTATTATTATTATTACTGTTCACCCGATAAAGGGCCAAAGAGTCACTCAAAGTAGATAGTGAATATTATTATCTTAAGGTCGTAGGAGAGTAGTAAGAAGTGTCTATTATGAGATAGATAGTGACTGAACGTTGACATGAAGTTTTTAAAATTGTAGTGGTCGAGAAAGTATCCCTCCCAGGAGTTTGTCCCACAGAGTGAGAGTTTTGGGTAAGAAGCTGTCTGAGTGGAAATTACTACTTAACAAACGGATACAGAGAGAAAGAGAGTGATTTAATGCCGTGAACATGACATGGCTCATGGGAACTGTGAATGTCTGAACAGACGGAATGAAGTAATATAGTTCCTAATAGTAATAGCGTCAGAATAGTGAAATATGGGTAGCTGGGTTGAAAATAGTCCGTACGGTGGAGTTATGGATAGCGGCTCGGATTGAGGAATCGGAGAACCGAGTTCGAATTCCATTCGAATCCATTACATTCACTTACGAGCTAACGCAAGGAGTTAATAAGTGTGAGAGAATATGAGAACAAGAGAAACATCATTAAGAAGATAAAACAATAAAAGAACAGGAATTAAGTAGACAGGAGATAACGATTGACATTGCATTTAGATCTTTGATGATCAAAGTTGACTGGGAAGCAAGAGGCTGCAAGGGAACTGGACAGATAAAATGTAAAAGAGAATAAATAATGGGACCTTATATCCCATCTAGTACTGCTCTTAAATTTGTAAAATCGATGTGCCAAAAAAGCAAGCACATCAGAATATATACCATGAAAATATTTATAGAAAAGGCACATGGAAACTAAGTTTTGCCGGTGGGTAAGTTATAGTGATTTTCCAAGCGTAGCTCAGATGTTGCACAAGGCCGAAAGTATAGGGTACCCAGTGAGGATCGAACTCACTACTCATTCGCAATATTTCTGAGCGAGACAAGCTTGCTAACCATTACACCTAAGTTATATTCACAATAAATTTCAATGATGCTGCTATTTATCAGATAGCTATTGAATTATATTTTGAGAGATAAACCTTTTTGTGTATAGTATATCTTAGGTCAGGTTTTCATTCGTGAAGGTATTCTACATCAAAGCGTTTTGTAGCGATCGAAAAATATAATCTTCCGTTGGTGTAAGGTCAGATAAAAATGATGGGTGGTGTAGTATAACTCAGGTGATTTCTAGTTTTGTTCCTGTGTTATTAAAAGTCATGATCTTGTCTCCTATGATTCACAATTTTCTTTTCAACGATGCTTATTATTATTATTTTATTTCTATTTTATTTTTTACATTTTTTTTTTACCTGTATTTCCCTGCCGGACCATAACCAATCTTCTAGCCAAAAGAACGATATGATGTTTCCACTTAATTTAACAAAAGACAACAATTAACAAAAAAGTCTATGGATAAATCTCTTCGCTGGATATGTAATGTCTTTGTTAGAACTATTTTTTAAATTACCTGGAGATGTGTTACAGCAGGGATTATGTTGATTTATTCGTGAGTTCCTTTCCTTATCAAACCCAAAGCTCCAAACACAACAGAAACAGTTTTAGTTTTTAAGTGCCACGTTTTGTTTTTTCCATCTCCAGGTTTGTCTTTAGTTTTACAACAGCCATCGCAGAGATATTTTTGGGAATTGGCACGCTCATGTCAATCAGTGTAAAATCTTTCGTTCTGTCAATTTTCTATCTTTGATGACATTGTCTGAGCGATTTGCTTATTATTATTATTATTATTATTATTATTATTATTATCATTATTATTATTATTATTATTATTATTATTATTATTTCTGATGTATACACATTTTCTTCCGGGTCCGAATCAGAGACCTAATTTTAGAAATCTTTTCATGACATTTTCCACTGTTCATTAAAAAAAAAAAACATAAGATCCCACACATTTTACATAGATAAAGCTTTTCGTAATGTGTGAGCTGTACTTGTGAGTACAAATATTTTGTATTTCTTTAAGGCATTGTCTACCATAAATGAGTCTGTCGGAATCTTTTCCAATTAGTCCGAGGGCTTTAAGTAGAACTTGAATTATTTATGTCTTCCTGGGCCACATATTTTTAGATTTCCACTTCAATATTTTTGAAGATCTTCAAAGATTCATTACAATCTGCAGGCTCTGCCATATCAATAAGAAAGCACATTCTGTTTTTGTGGTCTTTGATCACGATGTCTGGATATTGATTATTCTGTCTGTGTGTATTGTAAAGTCCCATAAAATTGGTACAGGTCCTCTCTCTATAACCGGCTCTGGGTGATCTTCATACCAGTTGAAGTTGCATATTTTATTGTAGATATTGGCTCACACTATAATGCCGCGTTTTGTATTCCGTTAGTGCTAACTCTGTGCAACCTGATACAAGATGGTCAATTGTTTCTGGATATTTATCACAGAATCTGCATTTCGGGTTCACAATTTTTTTCAGTATGGGTGCTTGGTAATTTCTTGCTAGCAGACATTGTTCCTGTGCAACAAGAATAAAACCTTCAGTTATTATTAGTATTTTTATTATTTTATTTCCTCTGATTTATGGTGTGTACACATTTCGTTCCGGGTCCCGCCCAAAGACCTAAGGTTAAAAATGGCATCATGACATTTTCCACTGACCAATTAAAAAAAACATATTTTACATAGATAAAGCCCTTCGTAAGGTGTGAGCTGTATTCGTGGGAACATTTTTTTGTATTTCTTTAAGGCGTGGGCTTCCAGGAATCCCTTCAATGAATCCACTAGAATCTTTTCGAAAAAATCCGGGGGCTCCAACTACAAAAGGGATTGTTGATGTTCCCATGTGCATTTTGAGATTTCGATTTCAAGCTCCTTGTATTTTCATAGGTTTTTGAAGAACTTCAAAGATACATTGCAGTCTGCAGGAACTGCCATACCAATAAGGAGTTTTATTTGTTTGCGATCTCTAATAACAATATCTGGGCGGTTGGCTTTGATTGTTCTCTCTGTGTATTGTGTAGTCCTATAAAAGTGTAACAGCTCCTATCTCCGTAACCGGGTTTGGGTGGTGTTCATACCAATTTCTTTCAGGTTTCTTCCCGTAGTAGTTGCAGATTTTCCAGTGCAGATATTGGCCAAATCTGTCTTGCCAGGTTTTATATTCACTGGGTTCCAATACCGTGCAACCTGATACAAGATGATCAATTGTTTCTGAATATTTATCACAGAACTTGCATTTTGGGTTAACAATATTTTAGAATATGTGCTTGATAATTTCCAGTTAACAAGCACTGATGCAGTAAGGATAAAACCTTCACTTTCAACTTTTAACCCTGCACTACGCACCCACTGATGGGTACGGGGTTTGTCTTCATCAGCTTGTTTGGTACGGACAGAGTATTGGCCATGAAGCAGTTTATCTTGCCATTGTTTTATTTTTATTATTATTATTATTATATGAAGGAGCAGACCACCAAAAATGTGACTTTGAAATTCAAATATACGCAGTCCACGTCAGTTATAGGGCATATTTTTCTTTCTCTTTGGCCTATTCTATCTGTAAAACTGTATAAACCTTCCTCTTTCAGGCCAAGTGGCCCTTCATCCCGAAAATGTTCCTTTATTTATTTGCTGTACATACCACTAGTCAGCTAGTGGTCGCTTTGAGTATTTTATTTTAGAAGTAAGTGCTGTTCAGAAAACACCAGACACTTCAAACTCAAATAAAATTATTCAGAGTCCAACTTTACTTCGTGGGTTCAATTGTGTCATGTTATATTGAATCAGGATATGTGTTACAGTCTGGCCATTCCGCCATCTAAATGCCATTTGCCATTATTAATAATGATGCCTTTAAGCTATCTTAGAACTGTCGCAACTCACAGGCTTCCTATTGATATACATTAGTTTCCCGACTAGTTTACAATTCGGCTGTAGTTTGCTGAAATGTCTATATCGTGTATTTGGTATATATTTCGTTCTTCGATTTCTAAAACCACATCTGGTGCAATAATATCTAGAACCGGCAATGATATAAAGAATAATTATAATAAATGTTTTAAATACGATGTGCAATCCAAGATTTCAGTAAATATTAAATATAACTGAGCAGGACAGGTGCAAGGGTGTCGTGCACACCCGAATCTATGATACGATCTCCACCCCTAATCTATGTTACGGGGACACCACTCTGCTAGATCTCAATTTTCATAAGACAGTATTCATATAAAAAACAAATTTTATTGTAATCTAATTATGTACAGTAATAGATGATATGCAATATGTGAACAAGTCAACTAAAAAATTGAAAATAAATACGATCTGTCTAAATACTAATTAGAGACATGGCTTAATAGATCATTTCGTCTGACATTACCAACAATGTTTTGTGGTAATTTTTATTATCAACTTGAAATTTTTCTTATTAAATAATTTTAACACATTCAACATTATGGATTAAAGATAGAGAATTATATATATATATATATATATATATATATATATATATATATATATATATATATATATGTGTGTGTGTGTGTGTGTGTGTGTGTGTGTGAAGGAATATAGTCTTAAGGTGTGCTATATTTATGGGATAAAGTGCTCGATATCAGAGATAGAACGTGTGTAAATATAAAAGTGAACATAGAAGTCAACACTTAGGCGACAGTCTGTTTCATGCTATATGCAATCGTCAGTTTTGACTTCTATGTTCACTTTATATATATATATATATATATATATATATATATATATATATATATATATATATATATTCGATACATAGCATGATCAAAACAAATTCAGAAATTTGGACAAAGTAAAGGCCCCATAATTACGTCAAAATTGGAAAAATGTTCATCCTATGATAATCAGTGGTGCTTATTTTTAAATTGTAACGTATATAAAAGTTGGTGGAATAAAAGCAAATGTTCACAAAACTGCGAGCATCACAATGCAGTTCCCGCTGTCCTCAGTCAGTTTTGCTCCGACCCACCCCCGTCTGGGGTGAGAGCAAGCCTGGTCTTATAACTGTAAATTAAAAGGTACTGAGTTTCACCCGTTGCCTCTTTCGAAATAGTCACGTTGGTGGCGTCTGCATGCTGACCCACACAGTATCATACTCTACTCTCTTAATATGTATAACGGTTGGTGGGGTTTAATAAAATTTACATAGCTTGTTGATAATACCGCGAGTGTACTTTCAGACATATGACAATATTATCGGTTGAATTTATTCGGAAGAAAATATTTACTTGACAGAAAAATAGTTATGTTCCAATATAATCTCTTTCTTTTTAATGTTCATATTATTAATAATATCAGAAGACAATCAGTTACCTCGACAAATTCTTGTGGAGGCACGGTGGAGTAATGGTTAGCGGCTCAGATTGAGGAATCGGAGAGCCGAGATAGAATTCCAGTCGAATCCATTAGATACGTGCTAATACTTTGATTAGCTTTCTAAACTTCCGGTATGCTGCTCCAATTCTGTGCACTACTTCTTTTTCTGAGGTGCTTTGTTTGATAAAAGGCTATCGCACCCGGCCGGAAGTTACTGCCGGCTACTCAAACATCTAAAAGCGTCACCGCGGAAAACATAACGAATGACGTTAACTTCCGGTGACTAAGCGTTTTTCTGTCAACGTCTCACAAAAACTAAGAAAAAACGAAACATTTACATATACTAACTTTCCTAACCAAAAACAATTACCAGAAACTACTTTATATACACATGGTGTCCGAATGGAACCCATGTGTACAGCCAAAAAATAGAAGGTAATTTTCAGTCATCACCCCAAATATATCGCTGACAGGCTACGTTGCCGACCTCAGCCTATATATACACAGCGGATTTTTTCCACCAAATTATTTCTCCTCGGCCTTTTGGCTGGGGGTTTTGACAATTAATGGATCGTTTCTTGGCGGAAGACTTAGATTCGATCAAGCTTTGACTAGCTTGGACTGGCTTCGACCTTGGCCTGACCTGTTAGCCTGGACCTGTTAGGACAAGTTATGACCAGCTTTGACTAGGCTCTGACCAGCTTGGACAAGCTATGACCAATATTTTGACCAGTGGCCTATGAGTGAAACACTCGGGTCTCCCACGTTAATCGACCTTGTGTCATATCTTGATTTAGTGGGAATCAAGTAAATACCATTCTCCCCGGCCTTTTGGCTGGGGGTTTTGACAATTAATGGATCGTTTCTTGGCGGAAGACTTAGATTCGATCAAGCTTTGACTAGCTTGGACTGGCTTCGGCCTGGACCTGTTAGGACAAGTTATGACCAGCTTTGACTAGGCTCTGACCAGCTTGGACAAGCTATGACCAATATTTTGACCAGTGGCCTATGAGTGGAAAACACTCGGGTCTCCCACGTTAATCGACCTTGTGTCATATCTTGATTTAGTGGGAATCAAGTAAATACCATTCTCCCCGGCCTTTTGGCTGGGGTTTTGACAATTAATGGATCGGTTCTTGGCGGAAGACTTAGATTCGATCAAGCTTTGACTAGCTTGGACTGGCTTCGGCCTGGACCTGTTAGGACAAGTTATGACCAGCTTTGACTAGGCTCTGACCAGCTTGGACAAGCTATGACCAATATTTTGACCAGTGGCCTATGAGTGGAAACACTCAGGTCTCCCACGTTAATCGACCTTGTGTCATATCTTGATTTAGTGGGAATCAAGTAATACCATTCTCCCCCGGCCTTTTGGCTGGGGGTTTTGACAATTAATGGATCGGTTCTTGGTGGAAGACTTAGATTCGATCAAGCTTTGACTAGCTTGGACTGGCTTCGGCCTGGACCTGTTAGGACAAGTTATGACCAGCTTTGACTAGGCTCTGACCAGCTTGGACAAGCTATGACCAATATTTTGACCAGTGGCCTATGAGTGGAAACACTGGGTCTCCCACGTTAATCGACCTTGTGTCATATCTTGATTTAGTGGGAATCAAGTAAATACCATTCTCCCGGCCTTTTGGCTGGGGTTTTGACAATTAATGGATCGGTTCTTGGCGGAAGACTTAGATTCGATCAAGCTTTGACTAGCTTGGACTGGCTTCGGCCTGACCTGTTAGGACAAGTTATGACCAGCTTTGACTAGGCTCTGACCAGCTTGGACAAGCTATGACCAATATTTTGACCAGTGGCCTATGAGTGGAAACACTCTGGGTCTCCCACGTTAATCGACCTTGTGTCATATCTTGATTTAGTGGGAATCAAGTAAATACCATTCTCCCCGGCCTTTTGGCTGGGGGTTTTGACAATTAATGGATCGTTTCTTGGCGGAAGACTTAGATTCGATCAAGCTTTGACTAGCTTGGACTGGCTTCGGCCTGGACCTGTTAGGACAAGTTATGACCAGCTTTGACTAGGCTCTGACCAGCTTGGACAAGCTATGACCAATATTTTGACCAGTGGCCTATGAGTGGAAACACTCGGGTCTCCCACGTTAATCGACCTTGTGTCATATCTTGATTTAGTGGGAATCAAGTAATACCATTCTCCCCGGCCTTTTGGCTGGGGGTTTTGACAATTAATGGATCGGTTCTTGGTGGAAGACTTAGATTCGATCAAGCTTTGACTAGCTTGGACTGGCTTGGCCTGGACCTGTTAGGGACAAGTTATGACCAGCTTTGACTAGGCTCTGACCAGCTTGGACAAGCTATGACCAATATTTTGACCAGTGGCCTATGAGTGGAAACACTCGGGTCTCCCACGTTAATCGACCTTGTGTCATATCTTGATTTAGTGGGAATCAAGTAAATACCATTCTCCCCGGCCTTTTTGGCTGGGGGTTTTGACAATTAATGGATCGGTTCTTGGTGGAAGACTTAGATTCGATCAAGCTTTGACTAGCTTGGACTGGCTTCGGCCTGGACCTGTTAGGACAAGTTATGACCAGCTTTGACTAGGCTCTGACCAGCTTGGACAAGCTATGACCAATATTTTGACCAGTGGCCTATGAGTGGAAAAAACTCGGGTCTCCCACGTTAATCGACCTTGTGTCATATCTTGATTTAGTGGGAATCAAGTAATACCATTCTCCCCGGCCTTTTGGCTGGGGGTTTTGACAATTAATGGATCGGTTCTTGGCGGAAGACTTAGATTCGATCAAGCTTGGACTGGCTTCGGCCTGGACCTGTTAGGACAAGTTATGACCAGCTTTGACTAGGCTCTGACCAGCTTGGACAAGCTATGACCAATATTTTGACCAGTGGCCTATGAGTGGAAACACTCGGGTCTCCCACGTTAATCGACCTTGTGTCATATCTTGATTTAGTGGGAATCAAGTAAATACCATTCTCCCCGGCCTTTTGGCTGGGGGTTTTGACAATTAATGGATCGGTTCTTGGTGGAAGACTTAGATTCGATCAAGCTTTGACTAGCTTGGACTGGCTTCGGCCTGGACCTGTTAGGACAAGTTATGACCAGCTTTGACTAGGCTCTGACCAGCTTGGACAAGCTATGACCAATATTTTGACCAGTGGCCTATGAGTGGAAACACTCGGGTCTCCCACGTTAATCGACCTTGTGTCATATCTTGATTTAGTGGGAATCAAGTAAATACCATTCTCCCCGGCCTTTTGGCTGGGGGTTTTGACAATTAATGGATCGGTTCTTGGCGGAAGACTTAGATTCGATCAAGCTTGGACTGGCTTCGGCCTGGACCTGTTAGGACAAGTTATGACCAGCTTTGACTAGGCTCTGACCAGCTTGGACAAGCTATGACCAATATTTTGACCAGTGGCCTATGAGTGGAAACACTCGGGTCTCCCACGTTAATCGACCTTGTGTCATATCTTGATTTAGTGGGAATCAAGTAAATACCATTCTCCCCGGCCTTTTGGCTGGGGGTTTGACCTTTTGGATCGGTTCTTGGTGGAAGACTTAGATTCGATCAAGGACTAGTTGACTGGCTTGGCCTGGACCTGTTAGGGACAAGTTATGACCAGCTTTGACTAGGCTCTGACCAGCTTGGACAAGCTATGACCAATATTTTGACCAGTGGCCTTGAGTGGAAACACTGGTCTCCCACGTTAATCGACCTTGTGTCATATCTTGATTTAGTGGGAATCAAGTACCATTCTCCCCGGCCTTTTGGCTGGGGGTTTTGACAATTAATGGATCGTTTCTTGGCGGAAGACTGATTCGATCAAGCTTGACTGGCTTCGGCCTGGACCTGTTAGGACAAGTTATGACCAGCTTTGACTAGGCTCTGACCAGCTTGGACAAGCTATGACCAATATTTTGACCAGTGGCCTATGAGTGGAAACACTCGGGTCTCCCACGTTAATCGACCTTGTGTCATATCTTGATTTAGTGGGAATCAAGTAATACCATTCTCCCCGGCCTTTTGGCTGGGGTTTTGACAATTAATGGATCGGTTCTTGGTGGAAGACTTAGATTCGATCAAGCTTTGACTAGCTTGGACTGGCTTCGGCCTGACCTGTTAGGACAAGTTATGACCAGCTTTGACTAGGCTCTGACCAGCTTGGACAAGCTATGACCAATATTTTGACCAGTGGCCTATGAGTGGAAACACTCGGGTCTCCCACGTTAATCGACCTTGTGTCATATCTTGATTTAGTGGGAATCAAGTAAATACCATTCTCCCCCGGCCTTTTGGCTGGGGGTTTTGACAATTAATGGATCGTTTCTTGGCGGAAGACTTAGATTCGATCAAGCTTTGACTAGCTTGGACTGGCTTCGGCCTGGACCTGTTAGGACAAGTTATGACCAGCTTTGACTAGGCTCTGACCAGCTTGGACAAGCTATGACCAATATTTTGACCAGTGGCCTATGAGTGGAAACACTCGGTCTCCCACGTTAATCGACCTTGTGTCATATCTTGATTTAGTGGGAATCAAGTAATACCATTCTCCCCGGCCTTTTGGCTGGGGGTTTTGACAATTAATGGATCGTTTCTTGGCGGAAGACTTAGATTCGATCAAGCTTTGACTAGCTTGGACTGGCTTCGGCCTGGACCTGTTAGGACAAGTTATGACCAGCTTTGACTAGGCTCTGACCAGCTTGGACAAGCTATGACCAATATTTTGACCAGTGGCCTATGAGTGGAAACACTCGGGTCTCCCACGTTAATCGACCTTGTGTCATATCTTGATTTAGTGGGAATCAAGTAAATACCATTCTCCCGGCCTTTTGGCTGGGGGTTTTGACAATTAATGGATCGGTTCTTGGTGGAAGACTTAGATTCGATCAAGCTTGACTGGCTTCGGCCTGGACCTGTTAGGACAAGTTATGACCAGCTTTGACTAGGCTCTGACCAGCTTGGACAAGCTATGACCAATATTTTGACCAGTGGCCTATGAGGAAACACTGGTCTCCCACGTTAATCGACCTTGTGTCATATCTTGATTTAGTGGGAATCAAGTAAATACCATTCTCCCCGGCCTTTTGGCTGGGGGTTTTGACAATTAATGGATCGGTTCTTGGTGGAAGACTTAGATTCGATCAAGCTTTGACTAGACTGGCTTCGGCCTGGACCTGTTAGGACAAGTTATGACCAGCTTTGACTAGGCTCTGACCAGCTTGGACAAGCTATGACCAATATTTTGACCAGTGGCCTATGAGTGGAAACACTCGGGTCTCCCACGTTAATCGACCTTGTGTCATATCTTGATTTAGTGGGAATCAAGTAAATACCATTCTCCCCGGCCTTTTGGCTGGGGGTTTTGACAATTAATGGATCGGTTCTTGGCGGAAGACTTAGATTCGATCAAGCTTTGACTAGCTTGGACTGGCTTCGGCCTGGACCTGTTAGGACAAGTTATGACCAGCTTTGACTAGGCTCTGACCAGCTTGGACAAGCTATGACCAATATTTTGACCAGTGGCCTATGAGTGGAAACACTCGGGTCTCCCACGTTAATCGACCTTGTGTCATATCTTGATTTAGTGGGAATCAAGTAAATACCATTCTCCCCGGCCTTTTGGCTGGGGGTTTTGACAATTAATGGATCGGTTCTTGGTGGAAGACTTAGATTCGATCAAGCTTTGACTAGCTTGGACTGGCTTCGGCCTGGACCTGTTAGGACAAGTTATGACCAGCTTTGACTAGGCTCTGACCAGCTTGGACAAAAAACTATGACCAATCTTGATTTTGACCAGTGGCCTATGGAGTGGAAACACTCGGGTCTCCCACCTGTTAATCGACCTTGTGTCATATCTTGATTTTAGTGGGAATCAAGTAAATACCATTCTCCCCGGCCTTTTGGCTGGGGGTTTTGACAATTAATGGATCGGTTCTTGGTGGAAGACTTAGATTCGATCAAGCTTTGACTAGCTTGGACTGGCTTCGGCCTGGACCTGTTAGGGACAAGTTATGACCAGCTTTGACTAGGCTCTGACCAGCTTGGACAAGCTATGACCAATATTTTGACCAGTGGCCTATGAGTGGAAACACTCTGGTCTCCCACGTTAATCGACCTTGTGTCATATCTTGATTTAGTGGGAATCAAGTAAATACCATTCTCCCCGGCCTTTTTGCTGGGGGGTTTTGACAATTAATGGATCGGTTCTTGGCCTAAGACTTAGATTCGATCAAGCTTTGACTAGCTTTTGACTGGCTTCGGCCTGGACCTGTTAGGACAAGTTATGACCAGCTTTGACTAGGCTCTGACCAGCTTGGACAAGCTATGACCAATATTTTGACCAGTGGCCTATGAGTGGAAACACTCAGGTCTCCCACGTTAATCGACCTTGTGTCATATCTTGATTTAGTGGGAATCAAGTAAATACCATTCTCCCCGGCCTTTTGGCTGGGGTTTTGACAATTAATGGATCGGTTCTTGGCCTAAGACTTAGATTCGATCAAGCTTTGACTAGCTTGGACTGGCTTCGGCCTGGACCTGTTAGGACAAGTTATGACCAGCTTTGACTAGGCTCTGACCAGCTTGGACAAGCTATGACCAATATTTTGACCAGTGGCCTATGAGTGGAAACACTCGGGTCTCCCACGTTAATCGACCTTGTGTCATATCTTGATTTAGTGGGAATCAAGTAAATACCATTCTCCCCGGCCTTTTGGCTGGGGGTTTTGACAATTAATGGATCGGTTCTTGGTGGAAGACTTAGATTCGATCAAGCTTTGACTAGCTTGGACTGGCTTCGGCCTGGACCTGTTAGGACAAGTTATGACCAGCTTTGACTAGGCTCTGACCAGCTTGGACAAGCTATGACCAATATTTTGACCAGTGGCCTATGAGTGAAACACTCCCGGGTCTCCCACGTTAATCGACCTTGTGTCATATCTTGATTTAGTGGGAATCAAGTAAATACCATTCTCCCCGGCCTTTTGGCTGGGGGTTTTGACAATTAATGGATCGGTTCTTGGTGGAAGACTTAGATTCGATCAAGCTTTGACTAGCTTGGACTGGCTTCGGCCTGGACCTGTTAGGACAAGTTATGACCAGCTTTGACTAGGCTCTGACCAGCTTGGACAAGCTATGACCAATATTTTGACCAGTGGCCTATGAGTGGAAACACTCGGGTCTCCCACGTTAATCGACCTTGTGTCATATCTTGATTTAGTGGGAATCAAGTAAATACCATTCTCCCCGGCCTTTTGGCTGGGGGTTTTGACAATTAATGGATCGGTTCTTGGTGGAAGACTTAGATTCGATCAAGCTTTGACTAGCTTGACTGGCTTCGGCCTGGACCTGTTAGGACAAGTTATGACCAGCTTTGACTAGGCTCTGACCAGCTTGGACAAGCTATGACCAATATTTTGACCAGTGGCCTATGAGTGGAAACACTCAGGTCTCCCACGTTAATCGACCTTGTGTCATATCTTGATTTAGTGGGAATCAAGTAAATACCATTCTCCCCGGCCTTTTGGCTGGGGGTTTTGACAATTAATGGATCGGTTCTTGGTGGAAGACTGAGATTCGATCAAGCTTTGACTAGATTGGACTGGCTTCGGCCTGGACCTGTTAGGACAAGTTATGACCAGCTTTGACTAGGCTCTGACCAGCTTGGACAAGCTATGACCAATATTTTGACCAGTGGCCTATGAGTGGAAACACTCGGGTCTCCCACGTTAATCGACCTTGTGTCATATCTTGATTTAGTGGGAATCAAGTAAATACCATTCTCCTCGGCCTTTTGGCTGGGGGTTTTGACAAGTAATGGATCGTTTCTTGGTGGAAGACTGAGATTCGATCTAGCTTGGACTGGCTTCGGCCTGACCTGTTAGGACAAGTTATGACCAGCTTTGACTAGGCTTGACCACTGGACAAGCTTATTTTGACCAGTGGCCTATGAGTGGAAACCTGGACCTGTTAGGAATCAAGTAAATACCATTCTTTTGGCTTTTTTGACAAGTAATGGCTTTCTTGGTGGAAGACTGACCAGCTTGGACTGGCTTCGGCCTGACCTGTTAACAAGTTGACCAGTTTGGGGCTCTGACCAGCTTGGAAAGCTATGACCAATATTTTGACCAGTGGCCTATGAGGGTCTCCCCACGTTAATCGACCTTGTGTCATATCTTGATTTAGTGGGAATCAAGTAAATACCTTCGTCCCGGCCTTTTTTTTTTGGCTGGGGTTTTGACAAGTAATGGATCGTTTCTTGGTGGAAGACTGAGATTCGATCAAGCTTTGACTAGCTTGGACTGGCTTCGGCCTGGACCTGTTAGGACAAGTTATGACCAGCTTTGACTAGGCTCTGACCAGCTTGGACAAGCTATGACCAATATTTTGACCAGTGGCCTATGAGTGGGAAACACTCGGGTCTCCCCACGTTAATCGACCTTGTGTCATATCTTGATTTAGTGGGAATCAAGTAAATACCTTCGTCCCGGCCTTTTTTTTTTTTGGCTGGGGGTTTTGACAAGTAATGGATCGTTTCTTGGTGGAAGACTGAGATTCGATCAAGCTTTGACTAGCTTGGACTGGCTTCGGCCTGGACCTGTTAGGACAAGTTATGACCAGCTTTGACTAGGCTCTGAACAGCTTGGACAAGCTATGACCAATATTTTGACCAGTGGCCTATGAGTGGAAACACTCGGGTCTCCCACGTTAATCGACCTTGTGTCATATCTTGATTTAGTGGGAATCAAGTAAATACCTTCGTCCCGGCCTTTTTTTGGCTGGGGGTTTTGACAAGTAATGGATCGGTTCTTGGTGGAAGACTGAGATTCGATCAAGCTTTGACTAGCTTGGACTGGCTTCGGACTGGACCTGTTAGGACAAGTTATGACCAGCTTTGACTAGGCTCTGACCAGCTTGGACAAGCTCTGACCAATATTTTGACCAGTGGCCTATGAGTGGAAACACACTCGTCTCCCACGTTAATCGACCTTGTGTCATATCTTGATTTAGTGGGAATCAAGTAAATACCTTCGTCCCGGCCTTTTTTTGGCTGGGGGTTTTGACAAATAATGGATCGTTTCTTGGCCGAAGGCTGATATTCGATCAAGGCTTTGACTAGTTTGGACTGGCTCCGGCCTGGACCTGTTAGGACAATTCATGACCAGCTTTGACTAGACTCTGACCAGCTTGGACAAGCAATGACCAATTTTGACCAGTGGCCTTTGAGTGGAAACACTCGGGTCTCCCACGTTAATCGACCTTGTGTCACATCTTGATCTTGTGGGAATCAAGTAAATACTATTCTCCTCGGCTGAATTTTGGCCTAGGGGTTGAGCGACGAGCTCCCCCCTCTCACCTACGCTGACCACACGAAGCAGCCAAGGCCAGCAGCAGCAGCAGCTAGAGCCAGCAGAGCAGTCCGGCCTCCTCATCAGCAGCAGCCAAGGCCAGCAGCTGCTAGAGCCAGCAGAGCAGTCCAGCTTCATCATCAGCAGCAGCGACGCAGACATCAGCAGCAGCCTACACTCGGTTACATGATATGCACTAGCCTATCCTCGGTTACATGATATGCAATAGTCTGCCCTCGATTACATAATATGCAATAGTCCTTTTCGGGACTAACCTAGCCGCGTCCTTTTATTAGGACTACCAAGCTGCGATCCTGCACGACAGTCTACCCAAGGACGAACTGACTACACCACAGCACTGTCCGCGTCGATCCTCTCTCTCTGCAAGCGCCGACGCGCCCTTTACTCAAGTACAGACATCCAGGGATCGACTGGACCTCAAACACCGCTGTTCCATTCTGCCTACCTCGAAGCTGTCGCCTTGAAACCTGACAACGCTCCTTCAAGACTACACGACCGAACTACTACAAACGATTATCTGTATATATTCGTGCCAGATTTATTTAATAAAATTTGGCTTAAACTTTTACATCCTCGTTTTTGTTGTCCTTGCTTCGATCGTATTACCTTATATTATTTTTCCGTTTGCGGGGTTAACAGTCAACCTGCTTAGCGCCGCAACAAGGCTGCCCAGATGTGGAAAATGCACTACGTGTTCGAGAAGTGTATCATATAATTTAATATCAATATCTGCTAAGATAGTATTTTCATTTTTCAATGAATAATGAATTTTAACAACAATTGTTTTCTTTTTTTATATTTTAATTAGAATAATTTATAAAATTTTAAACCTTTTAATGTCTGTGTTAATTTGTACTCGTTAGGTAATTTTGCTATCAAGTAAAAATTATATTTCCTAATTCTAAATAGAAAAAATGTTTACTACAATATGTTAAAAAAATTTTTTTAATGTTTTTGCCTGTGTATAAACGTGCAGTTTTTTGTTTTGTTGTTTTTTTTGTAAATACGGATGCCAATACGTGACATTGTCTGATAATAAGAGGGAAAACTATAGCAAACGTAAACGAAAAGTACCTAAAATTCAAAAGGTTCCGAATTTTTCTTATATTACTAAGTAGTTAAAAATTATATATAAAAGGCGCTCACCTTATATTCTTCAAGTAATGTTTACAGATGTGTACCCGTCGAAAAAAATTAGATTAACTTCTGGCTATCAGTCACGCTGTAAGCACCTTAGATAAACAACTACTCCCGTGTTTAAAAATGCATTTCTTCGATATTTTACAAAAAAGCAAGTGATATTTGTTTTAAATAATATTAATTAAACATTAGTTCAGCTAATATTCTTCAAATGAAGTTTAAGAAAAATATATTTTTATTTTTGAATGTCTTTTTCAATAAATAGAATTACATTGTGATGACAGATCGCTAAAACGGGCACTAAAATCAGTGATTATTAGCTATTATAAAAATTCCTCCCACTTAATTTAAATTAGCTTTAAAATATAACAAAGTATTTTGTTTATTGGCAATATTAAACTTAATCTATTAGATTGAAATTAAAACTAAAATAAAATATTTAAGAAAGATTTCATTTTAAACATTAAGTATCGCGTTTCTATGGGTGTTCCTAAATCATTTCATAAGTATTTTAATTCTTGTCACTCTCAAAGTTTTGGGTGATTCATAAAATACATTTCCCATGCTTCTTCTCCTGTTTTTAGATTTGAGAGACATGTGGGCTCATTTTTGCTTGTTGTCATGGTCAGAAATTCGTACCAAACTCGAAAAGAAATCCGATTTGAAAGGGATGATATGAGTTTAATTTTAAATTAATGTTCACATCATAGTCGTTTTGTATACGTATTGCTAATCTGATTTTCAAATTCTCATTTTGTGACACTGAGGCCATGAAGTGACTAAATTTAGATTCTGAGGAGAAATGGTTAAGCCCAAAATAGAATGTAAGCAGGAAGCTAGATGGATAAAGAGAAAGTGACAGAGAGTTGAGACATTTTCCTTGGTGAAAATTGGACCGTCTGAATTTCTTCTCTCCTAAAGTTTATTTTTCTTATCTATCGAGTCTGGAATGTGAACGAAAATAGATTTGGAGAAATGACTTTATCTCTTTCTTGAAGAAGTAGGAGAACACATATCTAACAGCCGGGGCTTATATTTTCGCTGACGAAAAGGAATTGGGACATTTGAACCCGTTGCGAAGCTCGAAGTTATTAAGATGGATCCTGTCCTGGAATCAGGTGATCTGGTGTGATCAGCCCACGGATGGAGAACAATTGTATCTCTTCCTTGAGAATTTAGACAAATAAATATATTTTCGTTGATGAAAATGAATTGAGAAATGAAAACAAGGAACGAACCCTTTTTTTTAAGGGTTGAAGTTATGAAAACATATCCTGTAATTGCTGGTAAGGTAATCTGGTTTTTGTTTTCGCTTGACATAAATAATTTCATGAATGGAGAGATAATTTTATCTCTAACTTGAAGAAACAAGATAATTAAAATTAATGATTAGAATAAACTACGCCCTTTCGCGCACACGATGTGAAAATTTGATTTGTCACGAAGAGAGTTCTGTCAGCTATGTGAGGTAGGTTGTGATGTAAGGCTGAGAAGGAAGTGGCAAGAGAAATGATATAGCGCCGCTTGTGTGGAGTGGTGGTTCGAGATGTGAAGTGAAGCATGTTGGAGATAAGAGAGGAGCAATCCCTGTAACTATTTTAGAGAAGGTGTATAATTCCTCAAAGTTGGAACGTTGATTAACAAAGCAGAAGTAGAGAGCAAGATCCCTTATTAGGATTAACGCGGAAACTGAAGAATCAACGAATCGCAAGAACCCTTCAACCCCACGCCTGATTTGAGCCGAAGGGGATATAAACAGATAGCATTCAGAGCTCGAAGTCTTGGGCTGAGAACCCGTATCGAGTGCCTCTTGAATCTACGTCAGCTGTCACCGGATTTTCTGATTCTAAAGAATTTTGTAGCCTGAATTATTAGGTGAAGCACAGTGTCACTACAGAGATTGAAGCGAGAAGGGTTATTTTTTGACGTACGAAGAACTATATAAACCAAATAAAGATTAACCCCATGAATCTTTCGTTTTAGTTTTTCGTTGTGAAGATTTTTTTTCCCTTAATATAGCTCCCGTCAAGGCTTGAATTAGCGCTGCGATTACTGCGACATTCAAACTTCCACTGCTCTAAGATTAAAACCACAACGTCGGCAGAGTTGGTGTGGATCGAAAGGGCTTTTACCAGCAACAGCTCTAACCAGCGCAGAATTAGCCCTGTGGTTAAAACGTCATCTTAAGACCCTGAGGACAAGTCCACTAAATGTGGTTATACCACCGGGTGTAGGCGGCGGTAAAAGACGTTATAATTGTTTTTCTTTTAAATTTATTATTAACTATTGTAAATAAATGTTATATGTAAATTAATTCTATTTAATTATTGGACGAAAGACATTGTTCATTCCATTTGATTTTTATTCCTTCTCTCTCTCTCTCTCTCTCTCTCTCTCTCTCTCTCTCTCTCTCTCTCTCTCTCTCTGGTTTCGTCAAGTCGGTTTGAATGCGTGCGAAATGTGATTGAAATAATCAAATGAAATGTTATCCCATCAAGTTATATGGCAGAATAAAAAGATCAGAAAATAAATTTGATATATTATCAAAAACAGAATCGCCAAATTTATCTTTCTCATTATTCAACATTAAATGTTTGGCTCTTTTCCTCCTAAAAATTCATATACATACATCATATATATCATAATTATTATCTTCGCAACGAACGAACGCTAATTCTAACTTTCAAATTTAACATTCACTATTCTTCGTAGGCAAGAGTTTCGTTAGAAGCGGAATTATCTTTTTTATATATAAAATAACACAGAAAAAAAGTAAGGTAAAGAAAAGATTGTTAGATTGATCTCGTTCTTCTGCCCATATCTCGTGATATCCTGTCTTAATGAAAACTGCACATCCCAGAAATTCAAACAAGGACAGTCTTAATCTACTTTGCATAATTCACACAAGGACAGTCTTAATCTACCTTGCATAATTCGCTGTAGACAGGTGTCATTTGAAACATCCTGAAATTAGTGTTAAAAAGGGAGATAAGCATTAAGAGTTACCTCCCTTGAACATATCTTTTTCTTAAATGTTTTTTAAATTTATAATTCTATATTATTTAATGTGTCGGGAGTATTTAAAATACGTTGGGTGCCTCGCTGTGAAACCAGTAGACATCTTCTGATACCTGGACATTGATCCTTGTCCTTCTCTTTATCCTTTTCCGAAACACCTCTCATTAATCTTGCTCTCACTCACTGTAACCTCTTGCGTGCTAGTGGCACTCCCGCCTTGGTTGCGGTGATTTGCTTAAAAAAAATTATACGATGACTACTGAAGTGAATTAAATTTCTTTAAATAAAATTTACCGTTTCTTGATACGTATATATTTGGCATTCAATCACTGACATTTGTCACTTAGCGTCACTGTCGTTAAAAATTTATAAAATCGTTCTGTTGACAGGTTTTTTTAGGAAAATAAGCTTCTAAAATTCACTGATTACTTCGGCTCTGTTTGGTATTGATGGGAGTTTTCTATCCTGAATTTTTTGATTAAGGCATTTTAGAAAGTATATACTATTATTATTAACTCATTATTGTCTCCTCTAGTTACATGACCTATGCATTTTGGTTGTTTCAGCTGTCGGAAATCTTCAAGTGAAATGCTTTTTTACTATTTGCTAAAGTTATTTGTGTGGCTTTGTAGCGATTGTCTTCATTAACTCGTAAAGGATTATTTTAATTAGAACTGTTTTTAATGACTGATCTAAGAAACTGTTATATAAAGTCAATAGTAAGTACCTAAAATTGCGATACCCAGGTATGTGATGCATTTTAAAAATGAAAATTATTCTTGAAGTTTTTGCTTTAATTTTAATTCCAAGCTAATAGATAGGATTTAATATTTCCAGTAAGCAATACACTTTGCTAAATTTCAAACCGTATTTAATTTGACTGGATTTTTTTAAATCGCTAAAATCGAACATATTGCCAAATCAGTCAACACAACATAATTCTCTTTAAAAAAAACATTAAAAAGATAAAATATAATTTTGTGAAAGGTTATTTGAGGAAGATTATCTGATTGAAAGTTTAATTAATCTGAATTTAAACAAATATTGCTTACTTCCAATTTAAAATATCACAGAAAAGCATTTTTAACACTAAGATGGCTGTTTTCATGACACATTAACTTGACGATTGCGAGATTTAGGTAACTGGAAAATAATTAACTACCCAGTAATCTTACGAATTTTAAATACCGTAATCCCCCATGTATAATACGCATTAAAAGGAATAATAAGCAATATTATGCAAATATAAAAAAATCTTTTAAAAATTGCCGTTTCATAGGCCGATTTCAGTTGCGAAATGACTACTCACCACAAGCATACGACAATTTGACAGTAACATTCTGCCATTGCGACCCCATAAATTTGTCAAATACAATCATATATACCTAACAATACTTACAAATGTAAAATAAAATAAGAATTATCATAAATCTAAATTTGAATATTATTCTGTTTCAAACCATATTTTTTTTTAAATAAAAGTAGGAAACGCTGGCCGTTATGAAATTGGAGAAGTAGAATTCATACGGCTGAATTACCAAAAAAAGGGGTGCGTATTATGCGTGAGTAGAACCATTTTCCCACACTTTCAGCACAAATATTGGGGTGTGTATTATGGGTGAAGGCGTATTATACATTTGGAATTACGGTATTTGAAACATTCTAATAGTTATTGAATTCTGTGTACGAAAACGCTCGCCAGTACATTTTAAATCTACTGTAGTCACAACTTATATTTTTTGATTAGGTCGTATATATACAAAAAAACGGCACATTAATACAATCACCCAAAAATTCTAAATACTTTTTAATATACTGGGGTTCGTTTTTACATAATAACAATATCACAGAACCGCTACAAATTAATACAAATTTTTTAAAGATTTAAAACTTTATAAATTATTATAATACTTCCTTTTTTATTTAAATTAATTTTTTATCGAATTTTTTTTCTCAGACAATAGTGTCCATAATATATATTATTTATAAAAGCTATTAAACGCTTTTATAATTAAATATTGTCTTAGTTTTATTTCATATATATATATATATATATATATATATATATATTGTATTTTACTATTCAGAGAAGATTTTCTCTAACAGGCGTTCCTGTTTCACAAAAAAAATTGATGGTTTAAATTCTCTATGCATTGAACGCTCTAAAAATGAATAAAATTAAATAAATGTTGGCGGGAAGAGTGTTACAGATGCAAAATAAATATTTTTACCAATTTTTGTAAAGGTTTTCTGAAATAATTTCATTCATCTGTGAATAAGTCCTGAAAGCTTAATTAAATTTTGACAGTTGTCTGATTTTTGAAAGAATTCCCAAATCAATGTTTTTCACCGTAGAAAGACACACTAATTTCCCATATAAATTTATCATTACCCATTGACACAAGAAACAATTCTTTATCGAAAATTTCGATAGTTCTAAAGAGAATTAAAGAACAATTTAATAATAAAAAATCCTTTAATCTTTTCTCTTAATAATAACAAAGATTTTGATGATAAAACTCTCTTTTTATTAAATTTTGGGGCTTTTTCCGTCATGTATGCTCTTTTTTAGCGAATTTTTGAGACATTCCTGTAGGAATAAGGTACTAAACATGATATGTTTTTGAATGTCTTTTCGAAAGATAAAACATCTAACACGCGAGTTTATCGGACTAGACACTCGACATAGCTAGCCAATGCTCAGTCAACTTTGAGTCAAATATGCAACTTATAAAGAGAAACTTTTACATCTGCAGTAGAGGTAGCACCACGGTACATCAACTGAACTCCTCAAGATCATTTATCATGGACATTGTAAAATTGATTCCACGGACACAATTTTCATTTCAAGCAAATTTCATTAATTTCAAGTAAATACTACACGTGATCCAATACTCTTGTCACCCCTAGCTAATATAATTTTCTATTCCCGATGTTTGACAGGAGCCTCCCAGAAGTTCAGACCTCACGTTTTGCGACAAAGCTCTGTGGGTTATTATCAAAGTGATAGTTTCACATGAACGAAAAATGTGTTCATACAGATCTTCTCGGTGTAGGACAGCATCAATGAAAGTGAATAAACTGAATACATCAGTTGAAGGACGCAACAATCAACATAGCACAGCTTCCTAAAATATCTATAGGACATGATGACACATCATTTTGTGCCACGAAAAAAATGTGTTCATACAGATCTTCACGGTGTAGGACACCATCAATGAAAGTGAATAAACTGAATACATTACATGTGATTTGTATAGCTGTAATACTTGTTCTTCCAATGTTCTCATTACATTTTGGTATGGGGTGACAATACTTTCGGACTACCTTATATATTTCTGTAGATTACTAAAGAAACAAAAACGTCGGCGTCATGTTAATATATTTCACATTTTATTTTTTGTTTTTGCTTTTTTAACACTATTATGTTTATCTTGACTCATTCGTGGCATATTATATTTTGATAAATTTATAGAATCAGATGTAAACTTTATCCTGACATCCACTAACTATACGACATAGACATTCAATTTATCAAATAATTTTTACACTATAATGATGTCATTATAGATACCTACATATTAGATTAGCAAATACTTTTATCTCCCTTCACTACTGCAGTTTCCATGCATATCAACTATCTAAAAAATGAATTTTTCAATGTTTTCTTGTCAGGTCGAAGTGTTCACGGAATATTACATTTTGTAAATCCAAAGTGTTTTAATCAGCAGAAATTATTTCTTTCAAACGTTAAAAGAAAAATAGGGTTGTTTTAAGGAGAGCAAAATATTAATCACACATTTTTAGAACCTAGAAAAATGTAATAAAATTGTTGGAAAGAAAGGCATTTCTCACCAAGATGCAATAATCAGCAAGTTTATACAACAGACAATTATTTCTCTGGTGAATGCAATCTCAACAAACAAATAAAAATCGATTGTACTTTCAAGGGAAATAACTCATGAAAAAACGCAGGATTTACCTCCCTTGAAGATCTGTTTTTTTTTTTGTTGTTTCCGTTCTGAATGATTTGTTATAATTTGATATACGAAACACCATAGATTTTTTTTTTTTTTTTTTACAGTGAAAGCCACACTTTACTAGGCCCGGTGGACATTCGAGGTAAAGTGTTATATTAGGAAGCCATTTGTGTTTATAGGTGAGAGAGATAACGATTAACCCTAGCCTTGAACAGGTTAAGATTATAGTGAACGGGGAAACATCCTGTTGGGAGTCGATTACACAAGGCAGTGGCTCGCGGAAAGCAGCTGTTCTTAAAACTTACTTCTCGTCGATGGAGGGACTATGTAAGTAATATGGCGTGTTCTTGCTGAGAAGGTTTGTCTCAGAGGAACCAGGGCATATAATTCGTCCGAGCACTTTCGGTAGAAATAGCGGTCGTGCAGCGAGAGACTTGTCACATCCGCCAGTAGGAGAGAGCTTGAAGGGTTGAGAATAATTCGTCATCCACAAGGGCTCCGAGACGCCTTTGAACTCTATCAAGAGTGGAAAGTGAGGTCTTGGCAGCTCCCGCCCAGATATGACAACAGTACACCATTTTTGGTCTGATCTGGCTCTTGCAAAGTTAAAGGATACCAGGAGGAATCAGGTACTTTGTCGTTTTTGTGTGTAGTTGGGGGTCGTGTTTTGGCAGAGCTTACTTTTCAACTCACATTTGCAGCTAGAACTTCTTCTATGTGCCGTTTCTTAATTTTACGTTGGTGATTATGGCTCTCCCCAATTTCCTGGCCTGTGTATCTCTTAATAAATTTTCTCTTTTTCTTATCTCTTCTAAACTTTTTTGTCGTGATCCATTTACTCAAGCTTGTTTGTGACCAAGGTAAGAACGAAGCTTATGTTTATATTCATAGATTTCAAATGTAAAGAAGCTTAAAACGTTGTTTACAGTGAAGAATTTGTTAAGGAAAAAAGGAAAACCGTAATAGTCATTGTAAAAGGGAGTGCGAGATTGGATCTGCTTCTTTTGGTAGGTTAACCAACCCGACTGGAATTCGAACTCGGATCTTCGGTTACTCATTCTGAGCCGTTTTCCATTACCCCACATCGAATGCAAGGAAAGAGTGTTTATATTGTGGTGAAGAATATTATTCCTACAAATCTTGTAGTTATCTAATGAAATAAATTTTAATGATTATTACTGTATCAAGGCAGTCTATTTCCTCTTCCTTCATTTTTCTTGCAATCTCTGTCACACACACACACACACACACACACACAAACACACAAACACACACATACACACACACACGCAGACTCACCTGTTCGTTTACTCGCCCTATTTTCTTCTGCTAACAATAAAAATATTATTTGTGAGGCAAATGTAAGCTGCCAAAGTTTTACGTATATTCGAAGATGAAAATTTGTCATTTGTAATAATCTGTATTTCTTTCTTTTTTTAAAATTAGAATAAAATAATCTACGTCTTCGAGTAAATGCAAATTTAATTTCTAACATGGATTATTGAAACAGATCCCTAAATTTTTCAGTTGATTAAACAACTTCAAAATTGAAAATAGAAAAATATTCATATTTCGACAGAATGTCTAATGGATGAAATTTCTCAAGAGAATTAAGCTTGAAAAACTTAAATACACACATACACAGATATATATATATATATATATATATATATATATATATATATATATATAGATATAGAGAGAGAGAGAGAGAGAGAGAGAGAGAGAGAGAATGATACAATATCTATACAGTATAGAATTTCCAGAAGGATATAGATTCAGAGAGGTCTGTATGTCAAAAGACAGAGCAAAATTATTATTAATTAAAGAATATCAAATACTTAAAATACCATAGGTAATAATTTTTATCTCATGAGAGTTCTGAAAAGACAGCTCTCAATCTTCAAGACCTAAAACAAATCACCTATATATATATATATATATATATATATATATATATATATATATATTGGAGCGTGTAGAATGGAGATCAACCTGTTTTATTGGACTCAGCAATGTTCAATCTGCTTGTCTGAATCCTCTTCAAGAAACGAGAGCAAGATCTAAAGGTCAGACAATCTAACAGTGATCTCACCTCACAATCCTCACACTTGTTCCATATGTGGCCTCCTTTGTAAATCACTAGCGAGTCTTAAATGCCACTTAAGATTATTGCAAAAAATTTATTAACGAATCAATAAGCTGTCAGATCCCCATACGTCGAAACCGACGGGAGAGTCCTTTATATATTCATATTCATATATATATATATATATATATATATATATATATATATATATATGATGTAACAAATCGTGTAACAGCACATAATGTTTAATATCTAAAAAAAGCACTAAACTAATTCAGTTTCTTTTTTTCCAGGTCTTCAAATGAGCCGTCTTGACACCATTTGTCCTAAGAATCACTGAAAAATCCTTTAATAATTAACTCGTTTATAAGACCTCGGGTTTGTCCTCTTCGAAGGTCCACAACCCAAAACAACAGTGAAAGCCATTGGATTTGAACCTAAATCGTTTGAAACACAAGCACAAGATCGTACCAACTGGTGATGTTCCATCACTATCAGAACCAAGAACCACGAAGCTACCAAAAGAGAAAAGAAATAAGTCAAACTACAAGAAAGAAAGGTTCGACAAAATCGACTTTGTCGTCCACCGACATTACTATTCCGTCAGTGCCATTGGCTCTTTCATACAGGAAATGGTCTACTTAGTCACCAACGCCGATCAACATAAAGAAAGCGACCGAAAAAGAAGAAATTAAATTATTGGATACGAGATAAAGCCGACGATAAGCAACCGTACCTAAATTTGATAAAAGCTTAAACAACTTCAATAGTGACGTCAATGAGGCTTAAGTAACTAAATTAGGAATAAAAAGTAAAATTATAATAAAATGATTTATTAAATACTCGATTTTATATTTCATTTAAGAATTCTCCCAAGTCTACTGCTTTAGCTACGCTGAATTATTTTCATTTTCTCTTTATTCGGCCTAAAAAAAAAAAAAAATCAGCAACTATTTATATAACTACTGACGTCACTGTGACTTACGCAACTAAAAAAAAAAAAAAAAATATGAAATTAGATAAAAACATAGTTACTAAATACATTAATTCTTGGTATATCTGGATTATAGCGGTCCTTTGACTTCTGTCTATAATTCTGAGATGAGGTATTGTAACTACTTATTTATTAATGTATATAGTGTATAAGTTATGTTGCGGGAGTATGTACGTTGGTGTTTTAGTTGGGAAACCCGTGTTTCCTGGAATGTTTATCCCGCTATAAATATGGCGAATGTGCATGTTTGCCCGGATAATAAAACACAAAGAAACAACTAAAAACAATATATATGGAAACAAAAGATAATGTATTATTAAAAAGACAAAAAGTGTCATTGTTGTGACAAAACAATGGACATGAATGAAAACATTTAAAGACTAGTGAAATGTTCGTATATGTAAAATGTGTTTAGAAGACCTAGAGAAAATGAAGTTAAATGAAGTTGCGTACGTACGTGTGTGTACACGTTTGTGTATGTGTTTTCCAATGGAAAACGCGTTTTCACGATAGACCTACATCCTAGCGTGTCTCAGGTAAATAGGAAAAGGCACTTATAGAAAATATTAGTTTATTGGTTCAGTAAGCGTCCACTAGTAGCGATTTTTCTTTGCTAGTAAAGTAAATGGGGTAACTCCCTAGTTAAAATACCTTATATCAGAAATATAGACATACATTAATTCTGTATCCTAAATTTCTATCCATTCAGTTACAATGAAATATTTTTTTAAGTTCTATTTATTAGATCCAATCATAACAATTTAAGCAACGCTTTAAGCTATGTAAGGGCTAATTCTTTTGAAAATTAAGCAAACCTATTATTGGTCAAACTACTAAGTTACTTTTGTTCATAATCATTTCACCTAAGCAATATAACAAAGCCGCTAGGACGCAAGCAGTTACTGGATGTTAGAGAATATGAGAAAAACTGCTATTAAAGAAAGAGAGCGATAAAAGAACAAGGAATAAGAAAACCGGGGGTAAAGTTTGACATCGCATTTAAATTTTAAACAAATTTGACTACGTCGAAAGAAACCGGAAGAGTATTCTGCTGTGGCACCATTTACGAGGCAGAAAAGGAAAAGAAAGAAAAGAAGGCAGAAAGAAAGGCGAGACGAATCGTGGGTGATCAGCAGAACACACACACGGCTTAGAGACAATGAATGTGTTGATAAGTAACCATGGCGAAAGGGTGTCATTACAATGATAGGGAAATTCTGAGTAAAAAGAAAGGAAAAGAAAGAAAGAAACAGATGTGTTTTGATAACGGCTGTGTTATCTAGGAGTACGTAAACAAAACGGGTGGTCGACTGGCCAAAGAAAAATTCAATTGAAAACGTTAATTTTGATAATTGACAAAACACAGATGTAACTACAGGACTTTGGGTAGATATGAAAAATTAAAAGCCACACAAGCCGTGTCCGCTGACCGATTTTTTTTTGACGAAACAACTTTGGCCTGCGATAATAAAATTATGTTATCAGAAATATGTACCGAAGGAAAATGAATGGGGACCCAGAGTGTTTTTTCTTCTTCCTTGGAGGCAACAGACTGACTGAAACTTTAGAGATGTTTCTTTTTTGAGGCCGTGTCAAGAAGACTACCCATTTTGATAATTAGCGATAAAATACCTGACAAAAACCACGTGTAGAACAAGAGTTGTCATATTGTCCCGTTTGCAGCTAGAAAAATGACAACGGCGTTGAAGAGGAAGAAAAGGGAAAGAGAAGAGATAATTTTTTTTTAGTTAAGCAAGATATTTTTTTTTCCCGAAACAAAGCCGCGGATTCGTTCACGCCCGACTAAGACATCATTGGTCAAGTGGTGATCACGTGACGCACGAAGGAGGCTGTTGACACCTCATCCAGAGTATAGGTATGAGAAGCTGCTACGAAGAAGTGGGGAGGGCAGTTCACGCCCCTCTGAAGTATGGTGAGGAAGTGGGAGTGAGGAAAGGTTCCCAAAAATGGAAAAGAGTGGAAAATCCCTAACCAGAAATAAAAGAGGTGGATATGTATTTAGAATTATCGAGGAACCCCCGACGCCGACAGACCCACCTCGGTTTTGGTCGGCGTCAATAAAAGCGAGGCCCCAACAGGCAGAAATCAGTTCGGGCTCCAGCGGAGAGTTGAGTTTCCAGAGTTGAGTTCCAGCAGTTCCAGTGAGTTCAGCTGACCAAGATTCACGCAAATTCCGGACTCCTCTTCAACGAGAACAATTATTTTGAAGAGCGACTTAGATCCAGACCACCGAAGTAAGTTTTTTTCTTTTTCGACTTTCGTCCAAAGACACACCGAAACGCCAATTTCTTAGAGAGCAAACAACTTGAAGCGTTAAAACTTGCCTAACGGAAAACGACGTGTCACAATCCACAGAACGGGTCGGGAGATAGATGCAGTCCTATGTATCGAACAACTAGACATAAAGTTTGTTACCTTTTTCTTTGATACTTTGAACTTTTTGAGTTTTCATTTTATTTTCTTTTATGCATATTTGTGTAGTATCACCCCCGTTGAACTCAGTTTGCATTACGGCCACGACTACTGATTGATCTCGTCTGCCTAAGATCAATTCACAACGTGGGTAGGCAGACTGGAGATCAATGCAGTTACCTTGGTAACCAGGCGTTGGAAGCGAGTTGGGAACGACGAGGCTGATATCAAATCTAACCAGATTCCCACCCGAATTACCAAAAGGTTAGAACGTCACATTTGGGTGCCGCGACCGATACCAAGCCAGTTGGTCGTCACAGGACGAGACAACACGACTGACGCGACAGGCGGGCGTCACGTTTGGAGCGGCGACACCCGAACGAAGCAGCGAGGAGCGAACAGCTGGCGCCGCGGCGAGGACGTCACAATTGGTGCTGTTTGGGGACGTCACAACTGGTGCCGTGGTAGATCAGGATAGAACGTCACAGTTGGCGCTGCGACCGGGGGACGACGTCACACTGCTAGCGAGAAATTCTATAGAAGAAATGCTTAGCATAAAAGTTACGGTTAAATTTAGCTAGCTAACCTGTAAATTGATGAGACCTCACCGCCAATCTAGTACTGCGCTTAAATTCATTAAGTCTAGATACCATAGAGGAAAGTTTATCAGAACAGTTACCATGAAAATATATATAGAAAAGTCACAGGGAAACTACGTTACGGTGTTGAGAAAGGGACTGATACTAGGTCAGGGCCAATAAAATTGCAGATTTTTCTGTGGATTTTTATCAAGAATCACGAAATATATAGCAGAGGTATTACACCAGATATGGCAGCAATATTCAAAGCTAATATAAATGTAAGACTTATAAATATGTAATATGACGGGAGAAATTGCCTAGCACGGTTTAGTGAACCAACATTCTTAACTGCAGATTTCGCAATTGATTCAATTCACGCTTTCCACTTGATGTCAACTGAAAACGTTAGTCGGAGAAGCCTATCTCTTTTTTGTGCTTTATTACTTTTACACTTACAGAAAATATCGTTCCTCTATAGAGATGTTGCAAAGAAAATTAGGTAAAATGACGTTGTGTATGTATGTATGCATGTTTGTATGTTTGTGTATGTGTTTCCCAAGAGGCAAAGCGTTTTCACGATAGATCTACATTCCAGCATGTCTACGGAAAATAGGATAAAGAGAATTATAGAAAAATAGTACAATTTATTGGTTCAGAAAGCGTCCACTAATGCAATCGTTCTTTCTGATAACGATGTGATTTAAAGTTTCCCCAGTTTTTTGGTATTCATAACAATTCCAGCAGTTTGCAAATAGCTCCTTAATTTCACCTCTTGAATTTTAAATCTCTCAATCTTTTTAATCATCATAGAGAACCATTTCTGCCTTCCATCAGCATGGCTAATGCTAATTAACCTCGTGGAGAGCAACTCATTGCGACTTCCTGGTCTCACATCTTCCACTGACATCTCGCGAAGAGTCATATTGAATCAGTTCTAGGCCTGTTACTTAGGCAAGTTGGTTTTTACTGTATCGTGGTAAATAATGTTTCTCGTCAGAATTCATTGTGAGAATTTCTTTTCACACAGTTCAACCCTTGGCAGAGACAAGAAAGACAAACAATTCAACAAGGTCTACCTTAAAACTTAAACAAATTTTATTGTATCCTTGCAAAAAACGATTTTGCCCTTTTTTGCCCCTGGGAACAGGGTAGGGTAGTTCTTCAATGGATAGGTAGTGTCTTTTACTTCTGTAGGACACAATCTGTCACTACGAGGTTAGAAAAGCTGTCATTAGCTGGTCGTTGCTGGAGCATTACCATTTCGGTTGCTGAAGTTGAAACTCGGCTATTGTCGAGATCATGCATAACGTTCTTCGAGTAGAACGTACACATTTGACGACAGTCAATAAATGATTGAATTATACAGCCTTGAAAGAAATAAGATGCTGGAACAAGACGTCGTCTCTGAAGCATTACCAATTGGTTGCTGAAAGGAATCTTCTACAGCCTTGAATGAAATAAGATGGGACATGAAGTCGTCTCTGAAGCATTACCATTTGGTTGCTGAAAGGAATCTTCTACAGCCTTGAATGAAATAAGATGGGACATGAAGTCGTCTCTGAAGCATTACCAATTGGTTGCTGAAAGGAATCTTCTACAGCCTTGAATGAAATAAGATGGGACATGAAGTCGTCTCTGAAGCATTACCATTTGGTTGCTGAAAGGAATCTTCTACAGCCTTGAATGAAATAAGATGGGACATGAAGTCGTCTCTGAAGCATTACCATTTGGTTGCTGAAAGGAATCTTCTACAGCCTTGAATGAAATAAGATGGGACATGAAGTCGTCTCTGAAGCATTACCATTTGGTTGCTGAAAGGAATCTTCTACAGCCTTGAATGAAATAAGATGGGACATGAAGTCGTCTCTGAAGCATTACCATTTGGTTGCTGAAAGGAATCTTCTACAGCCTTGAAGGAAATAAGATGGTACATGAAGTCGTCTCTGAAGCATTACCATTTGGTTGCTGAAGGACATTCAATGCCTAATTATTTAGGCTTGGGCGCTAATAGCCCTGTCAAATAGATTCAAAGTGAGTTCGGACACTTCCAATGCTAATCCGCAACTGAGTCAAAAAAGCGCGGGCCGTTCTAAAATCCCCGCGAAAAAAACAAGTCAAAATTCGACCAATAAGATTGGTCGTTACAAAATTAGCCAATAGGAGCTTAAATTGCAGAATTTCTTACATCATCCTGCACATTTACAAATCTACCATTCGTCCTTGCATTGAATACAGTTGCCGTATCTGGTCCGGTTCTCCTGCTATTCATCTCGAAGTTCTTCTCAAAATACAATGAAGGATTTCCAATGTAATCGATTCTGACTATTCATCTCGACTTCACTCATTTTCTCATCAACGTGACGTTTCTTCCCGCTATCATTACTACAAATATTTTCATGGCAACTACTTTGACACGCGTTTTTCACTAGTGACAGAACTACACGAATTGAAGCGTGCAACTAGATTGCTGTCTAGGTTTAAGAGTTAAATGCAACCGCCAATTCTACACGAAAAGTTTCTTTTATCACACTTCTCGCTTGTGGAACTCTCTTCCGCTTACTTGCTTCTCTGAAAATACAATCTCCAAAAATTTAAATCTAACGTCACTCGCCATATTCTCTCTTCTTGAATACGGTTCATCTTTTGCACTTTCCTTAGTTCTCCCTAAACTCGCTCTTTTCTCTCACTTTCACTCCCTCTACCCCCCTGCATACTAGCGGAATTCCTACTGAAATATAATATTTGCAGTTGTCTTATCACTAACTTTCCTGTCTCAGAACCAGACGCTATCGTCAAGTCTAAAAATAGATTACCTCACAACACTTTGTAAAGGCTCACCTTATACAAAATTTAGAGATAATATGTTTTAGTAACAATTTAGAACTAACCAAAAATACTTGTTTGCGCAACATCAAAATTGTCTTTGTGAGACAATAAATAGAGACTACATAAGTATGTTCTTCAGTAGCTCATAAAGGTTAGAAGAAACTCCTTCTGCACAAAATGTCGAAATAAAAAATAATTTAGAACCAATCAGAACATCAATAAAAAAAAAAAAAAAAAAAAACTGTTTCTGTGAACATATTTTCCGAAAAATACAGCAAAGAAAGACAATTTTCAGTAGTCATAAGGATCATGAAACGACCGCAATTCTCCGTCCATAATATTCTTTTCTTTAGTAAGTTGAGTCCGGTCGCAAGAACTTCCTTTCTCGATACTACTCATCTAAATTACCAGCCAAAACAGAATAACCTGCATAACACGCTAAATATTTTCCCATTTGCATTAACTTTTACTTATACACACGACAAAAGAGACTTTATGTAAGAACACTCAATTACGTTTGGTACAACAAATATTTTATAATCTGCAAATTTGGGGCTTGTTACTCGCTAAAAACGGAGTCTTAAAAAAACGGTTATTCTACTAACTTCGTTATTATTTTGACAATGTTTATTGTTTTAAAAAGCAATGATTAGAATTGTAATAAAGCCTAAACATATGAAAGTGAATTTATACATTTTCCTTGTTCTTGAGAATTGGCAACAAATGTAACAAAGACTATTTGTTTATTAGTTTCTTTGTTTCTTTTTAATTATTATATTGTTTATTGGAATGTTTGGCAAAACATCCGCTAATTGCCAATTGATTCAAAATTTATAAAATTGTAAAAATAAGGATTTCCTTATGGTTGGTTCGCATATATATATATATAATTTAGTAAATATTTATAAATAAGAAATTGCTTTTATTTTATATTTATAAATAAGAAATTACTTTTACATTTATTTCTTTATAAATTAGTAAATGATAAATATTGCATTACATTTGTTTCAATTTTTTAGAAAGTTGTAAATCTAAAATTATTCTTGTAAATAAACAATCTAATAAATAAAGTGTGTTTAATTTTTTGTTGCAAATTCTCAAGAACAAAAACAATATATAAATTCACTTTCATCATCTGTTCAGGTTTTATTACAATTTTAATCATTCCTTTTTAAAAACAATCTACATTGTCCAGGAATGAAGGTAATAAAATAAACTAGCGGTGTCAATGGAAAATTCGTTTTGTTTTTTTCTTGTTTTTGTTTTTGAGATTCCACTTTCTTGCTAGAAGAAGGTGTAAGTTTTCCTTCAAATTATCCAACGCATGAAACAAATTTTCCATTCGCTCTGACTTTTTTTAACATACCTATGTGCTGTTATTTATTGCTCAAAACATGAACTGTTCCATTCTTTTTATTCTGCCTCTCCTAATTGCTACATCCGTGACGTGATTTATCAATTCTTCCTCCTTTGTTCACTGAGTAATAAAACATGTTCTTCCAAATGCTATAATTATTATTCAAAACCGACGCAAAATCGATGTATTTCTAGTTTTAAAACCACTAATATTTTAATTGACCACACAATACAAGGGAGATAATCAAGATGATTATTTAAAAGTTACTTCCCTTGAAATGTGCTGGGGGGTTTTTTCTGTTAATATTCATTTTCATTTTTAGAGGAAATTTGTTTTAACTGGAGATCAAGTGACAGGAGATATTTCCAATAATTTATTATAGTCTTCTCATTATTCTCCTTTAGTATGCTGTGATTTTTTGGCACGTGACGATCATGGTTTTCTACAATTACCTTACGTTACTCTAAACAATTATCACTGTTTATAATCCCTGTTTGTAAATGTTTTCCTATCTTAATTAGATTATTCCCGCTTATTTTTGCTCCTCTTACCTTCAGCATGTCCTGGGAATTTTAAATTATCCAGATACTCATTCCTCGTTATTTGCCCTAGAATTTTCGGTTATTTCTTTCTTATTTTAAATATCAGTTCATTTATAGTTCCTATTCTCTTTAAAAAAAACTTTGCGCATTTCTACTGTCTATAATATTTTCAGTAGTCGTCAGTATATTGACATTTCTGTTGCTTCAAGTTTCTTCTTCATCTGTTAACAGATTGTCTAGTATTTACTGCCATACAATAAAATTAATATTACATGGCAGTTAGACATTATGTTTCTAATTTAATCCCGATTCATTTTTTTTTTCTGTTTCAGACATTAAGGCATATATCTGGGTGTCGTCGAGTAATTGAGACACACATTTTTTTATTTGTTACACAATTAACGAGATGGTTAAATTTCTGTAGCTGTTAGATTAGAATACAAAGAGCTACTTAAAATTAAAAAATGAGATTGATTTACAACTGTCTTTAATTCATAGTTCACACTTTGTGTAGTACCTCCTACTGACGATCATACATTCTGTCTTCTTACAGGTAATAGCTAGTCCTTTCTTCCGGCTTTCCTTTACTGCATTGCTTAAGCATTTTCCCCTGGTTTTCCTTCTGTGTCTGCAACTGACACAATACCATCTGTCTCCGATGTTGTTATGTGTGCCGATAATAAATTATTGTAGATCGTCTTGTTATCTTAGAATCGTTTTTGTTTATAGGTTAAATACATTCATAGAGAAAAAAATTCTTGTTTTTTCACCATTTTTATTTATTTATTTATTTATTATTATTATTTCTTCGATTTCTGTTGTATATTAAAACATTAAAAATATATTAAAATGTTGTATATTAAAATTGTGTTGTATATTATTATTTGTATTTTCTTTGATTTCTGGCGTTTGCACATTTCTTTCGGGGTCCCACCCAGGGACCTAAGGTTAGAGATGGCATCATGAAACTTTCCACTGACAAAAAAAAAAATACATAGATAAAGCCCTTTGTAAAGTGTGGGCTGTGTGACGGGTACACACCTGGCCCAGGGTCGAATCCTTTGGTTACGGCGCCAACTGTGACGTCGCTCCTCCTGGTCGCTCTTCGCTGTTCCAAGTGTGCCGTTCCAACCCCTTGGTTAGATGATCACCAGCCTCGCCTTTCCCAACCCGCTTCCAATACCTGGTTACTAAAGCAACTGTACTGATCTCCAGTCTGTCTACCCACGCTGTGTTTAGATCTTAGACAGACGGGACCAGCAGGGATTGGGCCGTATGCAAGTTGAGTCCGACGGGGGTGGCGAAACACAAGTAAAAGAAAAAAAACTCACGAGACAAAAATTACTGATAAAAAATCCAATGTCCGTTACATAAAAATTGTTCCTATTTCCCGACCCGCTTTGTGGACTATGCCACCAAGCTTCTATCATACAACTTAAAGATTTCGAGTTGTCTACTCTTTAGAATTGTGTATGTCGGAGTGTGGTTTAGTTCGACACTAGGGCTAATCTCTATCAGTCGTTCGCAGCTGATTCTTCTCTTCGGCTTGAGTTGTATTTCTTCACTTCGATCTGGTTTGGTCGAATTCTGTTCTCGGGCTTGGCTTGATTTCAACTTCTTCTTCTTCCGTCCAGCAACTCTTTTCTGTCGACTGAGGTGGAACTGATTTGCTTGTTTGGTCTGCAACTTTACTGCCTGTCTGGCCTGCAACTCTTCGGCCTGTCTTTGACTTGGCTGCAACTTCTCTGCGGCTTTCGAGCAATCTTCTTCTTCTTCTTCTTGGGTGGAAGGATTTCTTGTCTTAGGATTCTCTTGCCGCAAGGGAGGAATGAACCGGACCCGATGCCCGCGTTCCAACTGCTCTGGCCGTCTAACCCTCAACTCAGCCGCAACTCTTGGCGTCCTTCGAGCAATCTTCTTCTTCGACTTGGGCTGGAAGGATTTCTTGTCTGAGGATTCTCTTGCCCGCAAAGGGGCGAGTGAACCGGGCCTGATGCCCGCGTTCAGGCTCTTTCCCTGCCCGCGGTCCAGCTGCAACTTCTCCGCGGCTTTCGAGTAATCTTCTTCTTCGTCGACTTAGATGGAACTTCTCTTGTCTTTGACTTGGGCTGGAAGGATTTCTTGTTTTCGACTTGGGCTGGAAGGATTTCTTGTCTTCGACTTGGGTGGAAGGATTTCTTGCCGCAACTCAGCCGCAACTCTCTGTCGTCCGAGGTGATCTCTTCTCGCTGCCGTCCGGGGCTGAACTCATTTTTGTCGATTGGGGTCCTGCTTTTATTGACGCCGCAGCAAACCGGGGTGGGTCTGTCGGCGTCAGGGCTCTCTCGATAATCCCAAAAGTCGCATTAGTTCTGATTTCCCATTATCGCTATTATTTTCACCCCTACTTCCTCACAGTGCCTCTGGGGGAAGACGCATAACCATCTCTCCCGGTCTCTCGTATGTCAGGTGACCGTTTTCGACCAATGGTTCCTGATCGAACATTCCTCCTCCTCTTTCCGCATGCCACGTGACCGTTTTCGACCAATGGTTCTTGATCGAGCATTCTCCTCCTCTTTCCGCATATCACGTGACCGCTTTCGGGTAATGAGACTGTGGTGGGCGCCTCCCGTCTCCAATCGGGCGTGGCTTACATCGTTCTTGTTCTAAAAAACAAAATCTAATTTGGCCTTTTTTCGCACGTACGAAAAATGATAATCTTGGCTTTTTCTCACCTGGGTTCTGTCAAAACAGCCTGCCGCTAATTAGATGTGACTTCAGGAAAGAATATTGGCGCTATCTGTGAGCCGAGACAATCGTTTTTTTCACCCCTTTGTTTTTTGGTCAGACCTGATAGTCAAAAATCTTAATTATCTGAATTGAAAATGTCTCCACTTTATCATCGTGGGGTTCCAATTTTTAACAGGTCAGAATCTGTATACAGTTCCACCGATCACCCCCTCAACCCAAAAGACACCTTTCCTCCGATTAAAATTTCGTTTCCATTGTTCTAAAAAATTTCCCTTTCTCCAAATTGATAATGAGTCTTTCTACGCAAAAGTCGGTCATGTGCTTCGACCGATATTTTTTATTATCAATACACTCTTATCAAGCATGGCCCCTTCCACTCTCTAAATGACTTTCCCTTCTAAATAACAAATCCCTATTGTCTTTCGAAATTCGGCCAACATGTTGGCCAAGATATCTTTCTGACACCTGTTTTCACTAATGACTGTGTCATGCATCATCCATCTCTCTTTCTTTTTTTTCTTTTTCTTCCTCTTTCTTTTCTTTTTCTTTTAGGATCGTCTAAGTACAACTTAGTGAATTATTTTCAACTCAATTATTCTTCGTCTAAAAAAAAAACTAACAACCTGTTTAATAAACCGAGTAAAAAAAAATTAAATCATATTTCTATGAATATTTCTAATAATGCAAGGTGCCACAGCTGTACTTGTCAGAACAATTTTTTGTATAACCTTGAGGCTGTGACGTCGTCCCCCGGTCGCAGCGCCAACTGTGACGTTCTATCCTGATCTACCACTGCGCCAGTTGTGACGTCCCCAAACAGTACCAATTGTGACGTCCTCGCCGCGGCGCCAGCTGTTTGCTCCTCGCTGCTCCGTCCGGGTGTCGCTGCTCCAAACGTGACGTCCGCCTGTCGCGTCAGTCGTGTTGTCTCGTCCTGTGACGACCAACTGGCTTGGTATCGGTCGCGGCACCCAAATGTGACGTTCTAACCTTTTGGTGATTCAGGTGGGAATCTGGTTAGATTTGATATCAGCCTCGTCGTTCCCAACTCGCTTCCAACGCCTGGTCACCAAAGTAACTGCATTGATCCCCAGTCTGCCTACCCACGTTGTGGATTGATCTTAGACAGACGAGATCAAACAGTGGTTGGGGCCGTAATGCAAATTGAGTTCAACGGGGGTGATACTACACAAATATGCATAAAAGAAAATAAAATGAAAACTCAAAAAGTTCAAAGTATCAAAGAAGAAGGTAACAAACTTTATGTCTAGTTGTTCGATACATAGGACTGCATCTATCTCCCGACCCGTTCTGTGGATTGTGACACGTCGTTTCCGCTAGGCTAGTTTTAACGCTTCAAGTTGTTTGCTCTCTAAGAAATTGGTGTTTCGGTGTGTCTTTGGACGAAAGTCGAAAAACTTATTTCGGTGGTCTGGTTCTAAGTCGCTCTTCAAAATAATTGTTCTTGGGTTGAAGAGGAGTCCGGAATTTGTGTGAATCTCGGTCAGCTGAACTGCGAGGCGGTTTCAAATGAAGACTGACTCTGGGAACTCAACTCTGGAAACTCGAGCCCGAACTGATTTCTGCCTGTTGGGGCCTCGCTTTTATTGACGCCGACCAAAACCGGGGTAGGTCTGTTGGCGTCGGGGGGGGGGGTCCTCGATAATTCTAAATACATATCCACCTCTTTTATTTCTGGTTAGGGATTTTCCACTCTTTTCCATTTTTGGGAACCTTTCCTCACTCCCACTTTCTTACCATACCTCTGAGGGGCGTGAACTGCCCTTCCCACTTCTTTGTAGCAGCTTCTCATACTTATACTCTGGATGGGGCGTCGACAGCCTTCTTCGTGCGTCACGTGATCACCACTTGACCAATGATGTCTTAGTCGGGCGTGAACAATCCGTGGCTTTGTTTCGGGAAAAAAAACTATCTTGCTTAACTAAAAAAAAAAAAATTATCTCTTCTCTTTCCCTTTTCTTCCTTTCAATTGCCGTTATCACCCTTCTAGTCGCAACGGACAATATGACAACTCTTGTTTTACACGTGGTGTTTGTCAGGTATTTTATCGCTAATTTATCAAGATGGGTGGTATTCTTAACATGGCTTCAAAAAAGAAATATCCCCAAAGTTTTTAGTCAGTCTGTCGCCTCCAAGGAAGAAAGAAAAACACTTCTGGGTCCCCATTCATTTTCCTTCGGTACATATTCCTGATAACATAATTTTATTATCGCAGGCCAAAATTGTTTCGTCGAAGAGAATTCGGTCAGGGAGACTGCTTGTGTGGGATTTAATTTTTCATATCTGTCCAAAGTCCTTTTTAGTGGCCTGTTTCTCGCCACTTATCGAAATAGCATTTTCACTTGAATTTTTCCCTGGCCAGTGGTCCAGCCAAGATAACACAGCCGTTATCAAAACACATCTGATTCCTTCTTTCTTTCCCTTTCTTTTTTACTCAAAAATTCCCTGTCATTGTAATGAAACCCTTTTTCATTTGTTACTTATCAATATTTTCATTGTCTCTTAGCCGTGTGTGTGACTGCTTATCACCTACGATTCGTCTCGCCTTTCTTTCTGCCTTATTTTCTTTCTCTTCCTTTCTCTGCCTCCTAAATGGTGCCACAAGGCATGGACTTCCAGGAATCTCGTCAATTAGTCTACTGCAATCTTTTCGAACCAGTCCTAGGGCTCCAACTACAACAGGGATTGTTGATGTTCCCATATGCAACATTTTCGAGATTTCTATTTCAAGGTCCTTGTATTTTGAAAGCTTTTTGAATATCTTCAAAGATACATTGCAGTCAGCAGAGACTGCCATATCAATAAGGAGGCACTGTTTTTGTTTGTGGTCTTTAATAACAATATCTGGGCGGTTGGCTTTGATTGTTCTGTCAGTGTGTATTGCGTAGTCCTAATAATTGTAACAGGTCCTATCTCCGTAACCGGGTCTGGGTGGTGTTCATACCATTTTCTTTCAGTTTCTTTCCTGTAGAAGTTGCATGCCGGGTTTTATATTCAGTGGGTGCCAATATCGTGCAACCTGACACAAGATGATCAATCGTTTCTGGATATTTATCACAGAATCTGCATTTTGGGCTGACACAATATTTTAGTATATGTGCTTGATAATTCCTAGTTAGTAAGCATTGGTCCTGTGCAGCGAGGATAAAACCTTCAGTTTGAGCTTTCAACCCTGCACTACGTAGCCACTGATGGGTACGGGTTTTGTCTACGTCAGCTTGTTTGGTACGGGCAGAGTATTGGCCATGATGCGGTTTATCTTGCCATCGCTTCTGTATCTGGTCGGTTGCATTCGTCTTGGCTGTCTTTTTTAAGTATTTTGTAGTTTCAGCCGTGTATTGTGCTTACTTGCATCTCTACGCCCATTTGAAACTCCATTTTGAATTTGTTGGCTTCTTTTATTACGGAGTAAAAACGCTTACTACTTTCATGTTCCTTGACGCATACTATCATCCAGTCTTCTGTAGTTTCCAAATATCTTTGGAGCCAATTGTTGTAATTTTGTAGGACAGTTCTAGTTGAACTAATCCTCTGCCTGCTTCGGATCTGGGCACATACAGACGATCAACATCAGCTTTGGGATGATGCATGCGATAGCAAGTGAGAACATTTCTCGTTTTGGCGTCCATTCGCTTAATTTTAGCTATGGTCCATTAAGGACATTAAAGCTGTATTGCACCAGAAGGACAGCCATTGTGTTTATGGCTTATATTCTGTTGTTTGAGTTTAGCTCGGTATTTAATACCAGACGTACACGCCTGTAGTAGTCTTTTCTTATTTTTTCCTTCATTTGGTGGGGTGTTGTATGCCATCTCCTTCGCTAATTCCTAGGTACTTATAAGCTTCATCATGCTCAAGTACCCTAATCTTTGTGACAAAATCTAAATCTATTAAGGCTATTTCTGTAATTCTACCTTTCTTGAATGTCACTTTTGCTTATTATTATTATTATTATTATTATTTCTTTTGATTTCTGTTGTATACTTATTTTCCTCCGGGTCGCATCCAGAGACCTAAGGTCAGAAACTACATCATGACATTTTCCTCTGAAGGTGTGACCTGAAACTGAGAGAACATTGTTTGCCTTTCTTTAAGGTATGGGCTCCAATAGCTCACGTCAAACCTTCCGATCAAATCAAAGACTCCATCTACAACTGGAATTATTGATGTCCTCATCTGACTTTTTTTTTCTTTGATTTCTGTTGTATACTCATTTTTTCCCGCTCGGAACCAGAGATCTAAGGTCACAAATGACTTCTTGATATTTTCCAATTTTGCCAAAAAAAAAAAAAAAATGGCCACGCACATTTTATATAGATAAAGCTCCTCGTAAAACGTGAGCTATACTTGTGAGTAAATATATATTTTTTTTATTTCTATACGGCATGTGTGACCAGGAATCACTTCACGGTATCAAAGAATCTATTGAAATATTTTCCAGTCAATCCGATACCTCCACCTACAACTGGTATTATTGATATTCTCATGTACCACATTTTGGAGATTTCCACTTGAAGATTCTTGTATTTTGCTATTTTTTTTTTGTTTTTTTTAATTTTTAAAGTTACATTACAATCTGCAGGGACAGCCATGTCAATAAGTACATTGTGTTCTTATGGTCTTCGATGTCTGGGCGATTAGATTTGTTCTATCTAAGTATATCGCAAAGTCCTATAAAATCAAATGTCATTGTGTAATCTATGTAACATAGTTATAGATCTTTCTGCATTTCTGTTGCTCGCTTTGATGGGGCATTCATCGTCAACTCCACATTTCACGTTCCATTGTTTTAAAGAAAGCCAACTTGTCCTTGCGTTCTTTCCGATCTAATTTTTCTCTTAGATTTTTTCGTCAGAATCAGGACGATCCATTCAGTTATGTGCCTGCATAAAGCTCTGCATTAATCCGCACCTGTTCTCTTCGCCATTGTTATGAAAATAGATTTAATGATGTATCCAGATATTTCGCCATTGTCAGATATTATACTATTTCTGTGACTTTACCGACATTGATATTAATTAAGGCTATTAGAATTTCTATTACAATCACATTTTAATTTCGTAATCACTACGGGTTGTAAGCAGCGGTCTAGGTTAAAAACTTGTATTTATCTTGTAGCGATCATCATCGCCATCACACACACACACATACATACATACATACAGATCATACGGCAAGCATTCATTGGCTAATCTCCTCAAAACTAGCATGCTGATTGGTCAATTCCGACCAATCAAATCGCCGGCACGCGAGGAATAATTTTCCCGCGAACAAGCTTCGGAGCCTGTCACGTGTGACACAGCCTTATATAAATAAAACACGAATACGACTCTCTTTTGTTCCTCTTCATTCATTTTTTCCTTGCTGCCAATATGTAATCTTCAAGAGCTCCAGTCTTAACCGTGCGGTCAGACATTAAAGATCATTGCCAACAACACTTACCGACTTTGCCATAAGTCGTCAGATCTCTCGTGTTCCTCTTCATTCATTTTTTCCCTTGCTGCCAGCCAAGATGTAATCTTCAAGAGCTCCCGTCTTAACCTTGCGGTCAGACGTTAAAAAACATCGCCAACAACTCTTACCGACTTTCTCGCAAGTCGTCAGTAGAGTCAAGCTATTACGCCTGTCTACAGAAATCCACGACTTTACTCACAACGCACACACAGACACAGATTTTTGTATCACATTACACATTCTTGCTCTCTGTGACTATACCAAGTTCATGAACCAGAACTCTCTTACTTAAAACAACACACTTCTTAATTAACTGTATTCTACTATAACACCAGACTCTATTCAACATAGAATCCTGACTGGGTGCCCCCTACTTTTGGCCTTGTGCCACATCGAAGCTACGCTCAGAAAATCACTATAACCTACGTAGTGAGATTGTGTACTTGAATGGCCGAACAAGGTTTAAGAGAGATAACAAAACAACAATTACTGAAAGCTAGCAAGGAAAGAAAATTCTGGAGAGGAATGATCGCATGTGTCCTGAAGGGATACGACACAAAGATGAACAAGATGAAGCAAAAAAGGAAGCAGTAAAGCGAAAGTCAAAACGGTAGCAAAATTAACAAAATTAATGGTTCAAAGATTGGTTCAAGATATATAATATCAAGGAACATGTACACCCTTGTGCAAACTAATTGAAACAACTGCTTTAGTTTCATTTCTTTCACCATACGGTCATTTTTAGACCCACTGGAGTGACAGGGTGTAATCGATTTCTATTTATTCCTCGGATTAGGTCATTTGCAGTGGTGTGCAGTAATATGAATCTATTTTCGGGATGTATGATGAAATTTGTATGCCCTTGAAAAATATTGTGTCATCCGTGATTGTATCAGATTTTAATCACGCTCTGACACAATTGTCTCGACTGTCGATTAGTTGTCCTACCGCTATTGTCTATGATGAACGTTACTACAAGGAAACGTACGAAAATTGTAAGGCTGTACGAACACACTGACAAGCCTTGCCGTTGAGCAAATCAAAGTACTATAGACTGGCCCAGAAACTCTCCTGATTTAAATGCAATCGAGAATGTGTGGTCAATCTGCAAGGAACGACTTCGTGGAATGGACATACGAAGTACTAACATGTGTATTGGGTCATGTTTCAATGGAAAATTACGAAGAAAAGTAAATAATAACGGAATTATTCGTTTTGTTTCAATTAATTTGCACAAGGGTGTAGAGTTATTTAGATATATAAGATGTGCTAAAAACATGATTTACATATTATAAAGTTATTTATTCTTAAAGACAAGTTGATGTTACATTCTGTTTGGAAATGGAAAAGAGTGGAAAATCCCTAACCAGAAATAAAAGAGGCGGATATGTATTTAGAATTTTCGAGGAACTACCCGACGCTAACAGACCCAACCCGGTTTTTGACGGCGTCAATAAAAACGAGGCCCCAACAGGCAGAAATCAGTTCAGTCGGACTCTGGCGGGCAGTAGTTCGTTCGACCCTGGCGGGCAGAGTTAGTTCGTTCGACCCTGGCGGGCAGAGTTAGTTCAGTCGGACCCAGGCGGGCAGAGAAGAGTTCGTTTGGCCCTGAGTGCCGAGTTCAGTCGGACCCAGGCGGGCAGAGTTAGTTCGTTCGGCCCTGGCGGGCAGAGTTAGTTCGGCCCTGGCAGCAGAGATGAGTGTCCAGTAGTTCGAGCCTTGACAGCAGAGATGAGTGCCCAGTTCGTTCAGACCCTGGCGGCAGAGATGATAGACCAAGATAACTGACCAAGATTCACGCAAAATTTTGGACTCCTCTTCAACCAAGAACAATTATTTTGAAGAGCGACTTAGAACCAGACCACAGAAATAAGTTTTTCGACTTTCGTCCAAAGACACACCGAAACACAAATTTCTTAGAGAGCAAACAACTTGAAGCGTTAAAACTTGCCTAGCGAAAGCGACGTGTCACAATCCAGGTAGATGCAGTCCTATGTATCGAACAACTAGACATAAAGTTGGTTACCTTTTTCTTTGATACTTTGAACTTTTTGAGTTTTCATTTTATTTTCTTTTATGCATATTTGTGTGTTATCACCCCCGTTGAACTCAATTTGCATTACGGCCCCAACCCCTGTTTGATCTCGTCTGTCTAAGATCAATTCACAACGTGGGTAGGCAGACTGGAGATCAGTGCGAGTTGGGAACGGCGAGGCTGATATCAAATCTAACCAGATTCCTACCCGAATCACCAAAGGGTTAGAACGTCACATTTGGGTGCCGCGACCGATACCAAGCCAGTTGGTCGTCACAGTACGAGACAACACGACTGACGCGACAGGCGAACGTCACGTTTGGAGCAGCGACACCCGGACGGAGCAGCGAGGAGCGAACAGCTGGCGCCGCGGCGAAGACGTCACAATTGGTGCTGTTTAGGGACGTCACATCTGGTGTCGTGACCGGAATAGGACCCTGGAACGGCCACGTCACAACTGGCGCCGTGGTAGATCAGGATAGAACGTCACAGTTGGCGCTGCGACCGGGGGACGACGTCACACCCTCAATATTAAGTTAAGTTTAACAAGCCCTCCTTTCTCAACATGCGTCCAAGGAACTTCAAACCTCTTTTAAAAAATGTCCATATCACTTTTTGACTTTTGGGTGTGTATATCCAATTTATTTTATCGTACCAGAAAGGTAAGCATAATAAAATTAATTGGTAGATTTTTTTTTCATTCAAACAATTTTTAAAAACCCTAATCGATGTGATAAAGTCACTAAGACGCAAGGGTGTGAATGTAACCGAGAAAATGTAGATAAGAGAATAAAACAGATTTTTAGGTTAGGTTTGTTTTGTTTTACGGCATGTCAACACCTAAATGGGCTATTTAAGATATTTATTACTGGTATTTTTGTTTTTTCAAAAATATATTGCTGGTAATAATTTTTTTTTCAAAATTGTATTGTTGTTAATTTTTTTCTCAAAAATGTATTGATGGTAATATTTTTTTCCAAAAATATATTGCTGATATTAAAACCTATTTTTACACTTTCATAATGTTTTGACCCTTCTTCTCTATGGAACAGACACCCAAGAGAATATTTCCCCGATCACTACAATTTTAACCTGTTCAAGTCTAGTGTCAACCGTTATCTTCGCCTCTTATGCATATAAACTACACCTTAACGTAACCATCTACCTCGATTGTCCCCCGGACCTTGTACAGAGTGAACCTTACTGCATATATATATATATATATATATATATATATATATATATATATATATATATATATGTGTGTGTGTTTTGTGTGTGTGTGTGTGTGTGTGTGTGTGTGTGTGAATATTTCGTGCACGCTTTAAACCATGCGTACGTCTGCCTATTTTATTTATTACTGATTTTTTTATCAATTCACCCCAACCAAGGTGATAATACCACGCAAATGCTACTTGTAGTGTAAGAGAATGTGGAAACTTTAAAAGGAACCGGAAACCCAATTCTACTCATGAAACAAGAGATAAATATCTACTCCTGTTCAAAAAACCGCAAGGCTTGTGAACCGGGTGATTTTAGAATCATACCTCGTGCATCGAGAACGCAGCTGTGGATAAACTCTCTGCAAAATCATGCTTTTTCCCTGATTTTACGAAGTACATCTTACTGTCATTATCATGAACTGAGTGTCACTATCGGTGGGGTAGACAAGATTTTATAGGCTACATCCTGACATTTTTTTTAATACAGGGTTTCAAACTAATCCGATAGAATCATGGATATAGGTTTTAAAGGAAGCTACACAGCACCGGAAAAGAAAGTATCAAATATTTGCACGTAATATAATTTGATACACTCTTTTCATAATACTTTGTTTAGTTATATTTTTGACATTTCGAAGCATCGTTGGATCGATGTCGCATTCTCATGTGTTAACGGATCCAAATCTGTGTAGCCTCTTATGTACAATTTTCACTGTATAATTCCAATGTATGTAAATTATGCTCCACTCTAAAGTGAGAAAAGAAGATTAAGTATTTTTCATAAAAATTTATTATATAAAATGTAATAATTTTACATTAATACGCTGTTTACTTAATAATGCATTTATATGTACATATGGGAGAGAAGGGGGTCTGAATACTTTTTATTTTTCTCTGTCTATTTCTCACTCTCTCCCTCTATTTCTCTCTCTGTCTCTCTCCATTGTGTGTGTAAGAGAGAGAGACAGAAACAGAGACAGAGACAGAGAGACAGAGGGAGAGACAGAGAGACATCAAGAGGGACATGTAAAAACAAAAAACGGCCCAGCCAAACCTGCCAAAGTCATTATTTATCTTTTGGCGAGCCCACTTCCTTCTGGTTTTCAGTCCTTATTCCATTCCTGCCTTTCCTCGGTCAACGATTATGGGAGGTCAGAGTGGAAGGCAAGGGTGAAGTAGGAAGCGGATGCAGAAGGATCTGGAGGGTAAGGTAAGAATCGGAGTGAGCGACCGTCTCGCTTGGCCAAACACAAAAACACCGTTTATCAAAATCTCGTCTTTGAACAACTTATCTGGAACCAATTTTTATTCGCATTGTCTGCTATTTTCAACTGACACGGAGGTCAGTACGAAGCGGCGACAGCCTGTTTCATGCTCCACAACCATCTTCAGACCAACTTTATTTATATTTACATACGCTCCATCTCTGATACTGGGCACTTTCATACATAACTATAACATCCATTAAAGCTATACTATGTATTATAAACAGAGCATTTACTTAAATATTTGTATCTATAAAAAAGAATATATAAACATAAAAATGTCATAAAATAGTTTTCGGACTTTGTCCATTTCATAATGTGTGAATTCATTTGTTTACATTACATACATCATGAGCAGATGTGAATGTACGTGAGAGAATCATGGAAGATTGTAGTTTAAAGACAGTAAAATCGATCTTGCTAACCGAACGATCCTCTGTGGTCCATTCGTTTTTTGGCCGTCAGGCTATTTGACGGTTACTTATAGGATACAGGTTCGTTTCCTCTCGGAGGACGAATATTTTCTATGAAAATTTCTCGGATATTCAGGACGTAAATGTTGTTTAATATTGTTTTATTATAAACAGAGAATTTACTTAAATATTTGTATCTACAAAAAGAATGTATAAACATAAAAATGTCCTAATATATATATATATATATATATATATATATATATATATATTTATACATACATATATCTATATGTGTGTGTGTGTGTGTGTGTGTGTGTTGAATATAGATAATATCTAACGTCGTTAGCACGGGCCGGAGTTTCATACATTTCCAGCAGTCTTTCCTCCGACTTATGCTATCGACATTAGATATTATGTATAATCACTAATATATACTTTATACATGTCACATAACTTTGGGCCCTGTATTGATAACACCTGTGGAAGAAATATATTTGTACGTACGAAACATCTTTCTTGTATGTTATGTATGTTTTTATCATACATACACACGTACACACAAACACATATATATACATACACACACACAGATAGATAGATAGATAGATAGATAGATAGATAGATAGATAGATAGATAGGGTGGCAATAAAGTCACTATACAGTCACTTACAATAACAACACAAAGCAATTAACAGTTTAGAAATTTATCATTAAAATAGTTCAGATTAATAGCAATTTCTTGGAGATGCATTTGCAAACTTAAGCCGTCAGATCCATGTTCTCTGATGTTGTAGGGAATATATTGAAGAAGGTGGCTTGAATTTCGAACTTTATCTCTAACTAATTTCCTATTGTTTATAATAGCATTTATTGTTATTAGTCAGAATTAATTAATCAGTTTATTAATCAGAATTAACCAGAATCAAATTAGTAATTAATGTCTGTACTGTTGATTAATTGTTTTGTCGTTATTGTAAGTAACTGTATAGCGACTTTATTGCCACCTTGTATATATATATATATATATATATATATATATATATATATATATTGTCTTCTGCAGACAGACTGTTTCGGTGTTTTCATCAGTGTGGCTAGACGTCCGGTTGCCACACTGAAACCCGGTTGAAATTGGCGTCAGACGGGGATTCTACACGAACGCCGTTGGCGCACAGCAGGGATGAAGGTAAATTTAAGCGTTTTGTGTTTAGACTGAGAGGACTAGATTCGCTTTACCGAAGAGTCTTTGTGTATATATATATATATATATATATATATATATATATATATATATATATATATATTGCCACCTGTATATACACACTTGTGCAAATTAAATGAAACAAAATATAATTATTATTTACTTTTTTTCGTATTTTTCCAATGAGACATGACCTAGTGCAGATATTAGTATTTCGTATGTCCATTCAAGAAAGTTGTTCCTTGCAGACTGACCACAGATTCTCGATTGCATTTAAATAAGGAGAGTTTCCGGGTCAGTCTATAGTACTTTGATTTGCTCACCGGTAAGGCTTGCCAGTGTATTCGTGCAGCGTTACAATTTTCGTACCCCTTCCTTGTAATACCGTCCATCGCTTGCAATGGCCGTAAGACAACTAATCGACAGTCGAGACAATAGTTTCTTACGTGATGAAAATCTGATGCAATCGTAGTTTACCCAATATTTTTCAAGGACAATATAGTTCTTCCCCTTCATGTCAGCTGGTAATGTTACCCTGAGGAAGCGCTACGTGTCACTTTCCTGGCGGGTATCATCAGATAAAAGACAGAGAGAGGTCTCTCAGCTGATTAATGGAGAAAAGCAGCTTTCCACGAAAATTTAATAATTTTTGAAACGATAATATGAACATGCAAACGGTAACCATTTTGTTCATTCCCATTCTTTAATATCGCGAAAATTTAAATATTTATTGAAATATATTTGGATTTTAATGTATAATATGGTAAAATTTTAAAAATTACATAGAAATGGCTGTACTATGAGGTGTAATTTGTTCCCTGTTTTAGGTTGAAAAACATGGGGACGTATTATACTGATGTATTATTCACAAAAAATACGGTGATATAGATTATTGATTTAAATGTTGTGATAATGATAAACAAATCATGTGGCTACTAAATAAATCTCAAGTTTTCTAGATTTTATGTTATTCCAGACCTGAAAATAATCACAATTTTTGCTCCATAGAACTCTTAAGCCATACATTATTTTTTTCCAAAGGAGGCATTAATACAAATATTATACAATGTTCCTGCAAGAATTAAATTCATCTCAAAGATCTTCATTTTCAAACCTGAGATTTCTTGTCGGCCATTTTTTTTATGACGGGCGAAGACAGCTTTGTGTATCATCGTTAATCGTTAGTAAGATTCATGTAATGGAATGAAGAACTGGGAATATAGTCGGTGGCTACATTAACCACTATAAAAGGAGTCAGAGTAATAGTTTATTGTGAAGAGACTCGAAGGATAATTTCTTTTCTTTCAAGGGTCGTCTCGAAGGACATCATAGAGATATCGAATAGGAATCATCTTCGAAGAATTAACAGCCATTTCTGGAGACTACGGGCAGGCATTTCTGAGAAAGGAAGGCTGGACGCTTGGGCATTGCGTGTTGGGCTAAGTTCGATGGTTTCTGACTTGGGCCGAATGGAGAGAAAGCTTTGCAGATGACGTACATGTCCAAAATATTTAATGCAAGTTGAAAGGCAGTCACGAACGGAAGAGATATTGATGAGAACTGGTGGTTGTTGAAATTCCATTCTTAGATTTGTTTGATCTGGGAATTTTAGATAGGGGTTGTATTTAGAAAAAAAAAGTTTAAACTTTGAGACATGAAGATGAATTTGGCAAAAATAAAACTTACGGAACAAAAGTCACTAAGTAAAACAATTATTATTATTATTATTATTATTATTATTATTATTATTATTTCCTTTGATTTCTGTTGTAAACTCATTTCCTTCCGGGTCCCAACTAGAGATATAAGGTAGGAAATGGCATTATGACATTTTCCACTGAACATTTTTGCAAAACAAAACAAAGATAAAACAGTGTAAGGACACCTTTTTTTACATAGATAAATCCCTTCGTCAGATGTGAGTTGTACATGTGAGATCAATTTTTTTTGTATTTATTTAAGACTTGGGCTCTGTTCAATGTATTTGGCAAAACATTTTCCAGTCAAACACAGGGTCCCAACTACAATTGGGTTTAAAGATGGCTTCATGTGCCATATTTTTGTGATTTCCACTTCAAGATCCCTGTATTTTGATAGGTTTTTGAACATCTGCAAAGAGACATTACAGTCGGCATGAACTGCCACGTTAATATGAAAGCACATTCTGTTCTTTTCGTTTATAATCACTATGCCGTGGTGATTAGTTTAATTGCTTAGTGTATGTAGATTGTAAAGCCCCATAAAATTGTTACAGGTCCTATCTCTGTAACCTGGATTGGGTGACGTTCACACAAGTTTCTTTTTTTTTTCCTTCCCGTAAAAGTGGTATATTTTTCAGTGCAGATATTATCCCACCCTATCATGCCGAGTTTTATATTCAGTTGATGCTAAAATAGTCAACTGTTTATAGATATTTATCACAGAATCTGCATGTGGGGTCAACACAATTGTTCAGCATGTTTGCTTGGTAATTTCTGTGCAACAATTCTGATTCAGCTTTTACCACCGCACTACGTAGCCACTGATGGGTACGGGGTTTGGACACATCAGCTCTTTGATACGGGCAGAGTATTGACCATGAAGAGGCTTATCTTGCCAAGGTTTATTATTACTATTATTATTATGTGGAATATGTAAAAAATATCTACTTCTATGTAACTATATCACAAGTAGAATTTGTGAAAAATACTTAAAACCTCAAAGACATATGGCACAGTGGATAAAGGCGTTGGTTAGATCCAGTGACAGGACCCAAAGAGTGTGAGTTCAATACCCGGTTAAGGCAGTGGAGAACTTGGAGAGGGGAATTAACAGGAGATAACTGATAACTGACATCCATTAAACATGGCACGTAGAACTAGAACAGTCTACCCTAGTGAGCGAAATAAAGGGTTCAGTTCGACATTGCGACCACCTGAAGAATATCGGAGCGTACAATAGTCCGAATAATGTAAATATTTTCTCAGAAATACAATAGTCCGAATAATTGTAAATATTTTCTCAGAAATATAGACACAAACTTAAAACCTTTATTTCATTATAAGAGTTAAAAAAAAAATAGATGAAGGAATTACTTGACAAAATATTCGTTGTGCTTTCCCACTGAAATAGAAATAGCGAATATATTAATGCGCGGATATTATCATTTAATATTGCCTATGTTTTTCTAGATAATGTCTGTAAAATATTGATTTCACAATCGTGCCTAAATAGTAGAAAACAGTTTAACTTACAGAAGAATTTGTAATATCCATCTCAGATTACTTTCCCAATTTAATAATAATAACAAGTTCGAATGTTCAGTTATAGGGCTATTGGTAAATGAATAAAAAAATCTTTATATTAATATTAGCACTTAACAGCGGGATATATTAATATAAATTTCTATGTACAAATTTTTAAATAATGCTACAAAATTAAAAATAAATAAGAATTATTATGTCAGGTTAAGAAAAATGATTTAAATAAATTCAGTTAAATATGGAAAAGTGATTTATAAATTATTCGATAGATCGATTTATAAATTATACAAGAGATTCACACGTTTTATCAGCAAATTTATTTAGGTACTGAATTGTTACGTAATATCAGTCATGCAATATAGCAGTGAATGCTGTACAATCTCCTCACAGATGAAGAAGAGACTTGAAACAACAGAAATGTGTTTCTACAGAAGGATGCTGAGGATACCATGGATCGAACATGTGTGTAATGTTAAAGATTTAGAGAAAATGGAAACAAAAAGTACATTTGTAATTAACATCAGGAAGCGACTGTTGAAATTTTTATGGCTCATAATGAGGAAAGAGGGCTTGGAAAATTTGATGCTCACAGCGCTGACAGAATGTAAGAGAGACAGAGGAAAACAATGCATAACCTACTTAGTGAGATTGTATAAATGAGTGGTAGAACAGGGTTCGCCGACGACCTAAAGTTTCACAGAACTAACCTTTTTTTTGTATTTGAAAAAGCATATAAAAACGAAAGCACTTGCGCTTCCAAACTCAATCAACTGAAACAGATTAACTTCATTTTAAGAGGAATAAGTGAGGTCTCGAATGATCACAGAAATAAAAGTGATAGAAAAAAAAGTGACATCCAAATCAGTCAAAGTATAACAGAAAACTATACACAGTTAATTTAAAAAGAGGGAAAAAAAGTCATTAAATCAGTCAATATTTTATTGCGTATTTTACAAGTATTTAGAACAGTAGTTCACAACCTTTTTTGAGTCGCGGCCCCCTTTAGACACAAACCTCTTGAGACACGAACCCTTTGAGATACAGAACTCTAGAACTAACCCTTCATAGTCAGAAAGACGGTCCAGCGAATGCTCACAATCTGATTTTTTTTTTAAGAACACCTGTACGTGCATTTCTCGATACAGCACTCTCATGTAACCTGTACACGCTTCCATTTTCAGCTATTCACGCCTTAAGCAAGTGGATGACAGAACGTGGCATGTGGGAGGTGGCGGAGGGAAATGAATAGAGGGACGTGGAGAGCCATAATTGCAGACGTACCGAATGAACATGGCACATAGAAAGAAAGAACGCTTGTAAGAATTTGTGGTCAGTTAATCCTCACCAGTATATGGGTAGATAATCAAGCCTTGATAAACCGTGAAAAATGTGAATTATCACTTTCTCTTATGTGGTAGAAGATGGCAGTTGTGCGTAGAATAATGAGAGACGTTTAAATGGTTAAACATGACCGCAAAAGCAAGTCGAAAGACGCCTAGAGGTGGACACTCTAAGTAGTAGCTGGGTGCGTTTTCTTTCAAGCCGTGTTAGGATGCAATTTTTTATTTCTATGGGAAACCGTTGATTGGGACAAAGAATGTATAGCGAATAATGATGTTAATTTTTATCTTGTACCCACGGACACTACTGGACTCATAGAGGGTCCATGAATCCCATGAAGAAGATATTTACATTAAAGAAAATATTTTATATAAACGGTAATAATTTGCAAAGTGAATCTCAACAATCCCTTGATGCCATCCAGAAAAAGAAAAGAAAATGATATGTTGCTTCATCGAGGAGTCGAGTTGAAACTTCAGGTTTTATACATAACTTCCTCCTCCTCTTTCTTAAATTCATATTCTAAACAGAATACATAAAAAAAACATTCCATTGAATATTGAGTATGTTAAATATACCATTTCTGTATGATATTATTTATATAAACGCTATTTATTCTAATTATGTTTGTAACCGCATAAAAACAGATGAAAAGTTAACTTTCAACGACGATGCTTAAAATTAAAAAAATACAATATTTTATTTTTATGTCGATATTTAGCAAGTATTAAACATATATAAATGTTACTTGCTTGCTTAGTTTAGTTTGGGTCAATAATACGGGATAAAATGAAAAAAAAATGATTTATCGGTTAATTCGTTTTCAACGATTTATTAATCCCTTTCAGGTCATAGAATTTATAAGAATTGTTTTGGGTTAGTCAATAATGATTTTAGGATAAAAGTCTTACTAATTAAGTCAAAGCTGCGGAGAGAAGTGGTGAATTCATATCTTTCCTAAGGGTATTTGTGCACAAGCAATTATAAAGAACCCGACTGGAATTGGAACTCCACTTTCCGATTAACAATTCCAAGACGAAAGGGAATGCAATAAACTTGGTCCGAATTTACTAATAACCACTACACTACGAACACATCCATCATGCTATAAGCAGTGAGGAGAAACTTTAATAATTACTAATAGAATAAAGAATGTACAGGTAGGTACGATTAATTTGCAAGCCTTTTTTTTTACTTTTTTAAAAAAGAGTTTCTGGCGATATTTTCGTGCTATTATTTTCGGAGGCACGGTCGAGTAATAAATTCGGAATCCGAGAGCTGAGTTCGAATTCCAGTTGAGTTCATTACATTCACTTACAGGTAAAGTATACATCCATCTCATCTCCTCCTATCTATGGATAAATAGCACGACAGAGTGGGTTCTGTTGCCTTGGGTGATAACCGGTCTAGAAAAAAAACTCAAAACTGGAAGGAATTCAAAACTGTATGTATCGCTGTCGAAGCACATACTATGCACGTAAAGAAATCATCGTTCGTAATATTTTCTAGACCTCTGTTTTATTACTTTTTTTTTACTCGATCCAAACTGCATAATCAGTATTTATTGCATCATATGTAACTGTCCACTTTTCATCAGTAGTAATAATCTTAACCACAATAGTTTAAGTAGAAAGTTTCTTCTTCAATGACGAGCAGAGGGAAAAATCATTGCTAAAGCATAGAATGATTGTATATGACTTTTCCGAGTTCATGGAAGTATTTTCTGATCGAAGTGCGACTTGCATTAAACTGTTTTGCTAATCCCTGTGCAGTTTGCGTCTTCTTCTTTGGGCAGTGTCCCTTCAGGAGCATTGCATCCCACAACTTGCCGTCCTTTGTAGCTCTTAGTAAAGGTTGTGCATGTACTGTTCCTGCTAATCTCCGTTCTACAAACGATTTACTCAAGCTTGTTGGGTAGTGGTTATGCGCTGCTTTCCTCTGTCGCTTTTGCCTTCAACATATCCTGTGAGTGTCAAATTCTCCAAGCCCTCTTTCCTAATTATGCACCCTAGAAATTTTAATTGTCGCATTTGGATTATAAATAAAAGTATCCTTTTGGTTTACATTTTACGTAAAACTTCTTCATTGCTAAGTCCATGGTATTCTCGGCATCCTTCTTTAAAACAACATTTATGTTGCCTGGGGTTTCTTCTTCATTTTTGAAGACATTGTCCAAAATTTACTGCTCTATAGGGGGACCGATATTACAAAATAATTCAGTACTCTTTTCTTTGTTTCTACCGAAATTTTCCTGTTTCTTAATACTTTAGCCTTTTGAAAGGCATATTTTGTTATCCCAATATGCCTTCAAATTTCACTGTCACACTTTCCGTCCTCTGTTAATGCACTTGCTAGATATTTAGGTTTTCCCACTTACGCCCTTGTGCAAATTAATTGAAACAAAACGAATAATTCCGTTATTAATTTTTTTTTAATGTTTTCCCAATGAAACCTGACCCAATGCACATGTTAGTACTTTCGATTCCACAAAGTCGTACCTTGCAGATTGACTACAGATTCTCGATTGCATTTAAATCAGGAGAGTTTCCGGACCGGTTTATATTACTTCGATTTGTTTACTGGTAAGGCTTTCCAGTGTGCGGCGTTACAATTTTTCGTACGCTTTCATGGAGTAACGTCCATCGCAGACAATAGGCGTAGGACAACTAATCGACAGTCGAGACAATTGTGTCTGAGCGTGATGAAAATCTGATGCAATCGCAGTTTGCGCAATATTTTTCAAGGCCAAACAAATTTCATCATGCACCCCAAAAATAGATTCATATTACTGCAAACCACGGCGAATGACCTAATCTGAGGAGAAAATAGAAATTGATAACATTGTCACACCAGTGGGTCTAAAACGAACCATATTTTGAAAGAAAGGAAACTAAAGTGGGTGTTTCAATTAATTTGTACAAGGGTGTATTTGATTTTGATATCTCCAATTCGTTGTTCGCGTTACAATTTTTCGTACGCTTCTTTGGACTAACGTCCATCGCAGACAATGGGCGTAGGACAACTAATCGACAGTCGAGACAGTTGTGAGCGTGATGAAAATCTGCTGCAATCGTAGTCTGCGCAATATTTTTCAAGGCCAAACAAATTTCATCATGCACCCCAAAAATAGATTCATATTACTGCAAACCACGGCAAATGGCCTAATCTGAGGAGAAAATAGAAAATGATAACACTGTCACACCAGTGGGTCTAAAACGAACCATATTTTGAAAGAAAGGGGACTAAAGCCGGTGTTTCAGTTAATTTGAACAAGGGTTTATTTGATTTTGATATCTCCAATTCGTTCTTTGCATCTTAGGCTGTTTCACTTCCTCATATCAATACATGCTGTCCTTTGCAATTGATGTTTGTTTTCGCTTTTTTTCTATAGGAATAACTGTAGTTTCCTTTTGGTCCCATATTACATTTCTTATATTTTTTTTTTGCTGTGGTACATCTATCTATCTATCTATCTATCTATCTATATATATATATATATATATATATATATATATATATATATATATATATATATATTTTGAAAAATCAATTAATATTTTACCTTTATTTGTGTAAATGATACATTTGAAATATTAATTTTCTCTCTGTAATACACGTTTATTATTTTTCAACGAAATGATATTATTTCTCGTCGGACTAACAGATATAAACAACGATGATTTATTTTGCTCTCATTTAAAAATTAATTCTTCCAGAGATCAGGTGGAAAAATGGTGATCTGAAATGTTGGGACTTTTGTGAGCCAAAACAAGAAAAAAAAATCAAAACCTCGATAGCCTAAGAGAAAATGTTAGTGCTTTAAAAGCGAACGTTACGGGCCGTTCGTTCATTAGGCCGGACAATTTTGATGCACCCGATATTGATTGAAAGACAGAGTAGAAAGATAGATTACGAAATGCTAAGCGGAATAGAATTCATTAATTTATCAAGACTGTAGGTCAATATATTTGTTGGAAAAGAAGAAAGATATTCAATATTGAACAGTGACATTTTGAGATTCATATGATCAATACTATGGGGAAATAATGGAACAAAAAACATTCCCTATCAGTTCAACTAGATTACAGCAAAAGGTCATTTGTTGTAATCATGCCCATTTTCTTTTTTTATTGTGACCGACAGAAAGTAGATTGAAAAAAACTTTTTGCTAATATCTATCGGAAAGAATTAGTAATTCAACCATTAAAAATAAATGGTAGCAAAACAAATATCCTAAGATACTTACCTAACACGCCATCAAATTTGCTGGTTAATATTTTTTTTTTTTTTAAAAAAAAAAAAGAAAATATCTCAGCATACTAAATATTTTACAAGATTGCGAATGTTATTTTTCTCAAAAACACCATTATGTTTTTTTTTTTCTGATTGGTGAAATAAAGTTTACATATTGTTATCTCTTTACCATTCTGTCAGATTCTCAAACAAATTCAAAACATGAACACCCCCCCACCATATATATATAATGATAGAAATTAAGGAGGATTTGAGATAATTATAATTAAGTAATTCCTCGAGTCTAGAAGAAACCTCAACAGAATACAGAAAGCACTGGACGGCCGTTTCGTCTTATATTTGGGACTCATCAACAGTGCACATCCACTACCGAGAATAGAAACCCGGACAATATGAGGCAAACTTCATACCGACTGTACCAATATTGCGTCGCTTGTTCACATATTCCGTGGTGGAACTCATCCAAGTTTCTCTTACCCATAGGGCTGTGCCCCCGAGAGCCACAACTACTCTCCCCAAGCCACTCCATCCGGAACATTAGAAACCGGTTTAAGCAAGGTTATACAAATATTTGGGATCAATCCTGTTGAGGCTTCTTCTAAACTCGATGAATTACTGAATTATATATATATATATATATATATATATATATATATATATATATATATATATATATATATATATATATATAAATATATAATATAAAAGAAAGAAAGAAAGAAAGAACAATAAGATATATAATCCGGTGTTCTTATAGATATTTTTTATTTTTACAAAATAGTGCTCAATGTAAATTTACAGAGTATTAATATTATAAATTATTTGATTTAAAATATGTTTTTTTTTCGTTACACAGTTCTAACCATGTTTCAAAAATGAAAGCTAAAAGCCCCGAATTTAATTTTGTAATTAAATTAAAGACATTAGTTCCATTTCATCCTCAAGCGAATTTTGGAGTAACTTTTAAAATTACTGGGTTTTAAAGACACAGCTAAAATCATAATTCACGTTTCCAAGGTTACAGATAAATCCACTTCCACTAGACAAGGGGTGTCTGCGTGTTCATTATGTCTGTATGTTGTTGTATCAGTTATTAGTTACGTTTTTCAATGAAATCTAACATCCGTTAAATACATGTCATCTGGATTTTATTGTTAACGGCAAAAATTGTTACGGCATTTTTTCTATTTGTATATTTAAAGATTTTGGTGGGGGGTGTTTAGGTTAGAATACGTTTTATTTAACTACGATTTGAAATATTTTCACTTTTAATTTTTAATATACTAGATTTCTTTTAAGAACAATTAAATGTAATTAGAATCCCTTACAGTATGTAGAATTATTTTCACATCAAGTATAAGTATGTAAATTATTAGGTTACAAATTTATTTATTTTTTTATATTTAAATATTATTTAAGTAAAATGTATGACAATGACGGCAAAAATAGCTACTTAATTTCACTGATTTAGTAAACTTTTTTTTTATATAAACCTAGTAATATATTGTTTCTCAAGTAAGTACAAAGGACATGGGTCATTCAAAAGCTTACATCTTCTAGCATTACATATTAATTTCATTTTACTGTAGGTGTTTTATTGGATTCTTTTAATTGTGTGTAGTACTAAGAGGGAGGTCTTTAGTTTAGAAAACGTTTTATTTAATTACAATTTAAAATAAGTTTAGGTTAGAATTCATTTTATTTAACTACAATTTTACTTACAACTTTAAAATATTTTCATTGTTAGTTTTAATCGACTATATTTCTTTTAATAGAAGTAAATGTATTAGAATCACTTACAAAAAGTAAAATTATTTATCCATATCAAGTATATGTACATTACGATTTTTAAAATTTTATATTTAAATATTATTTAAGCAAGATTTATGGTACTTACGGCAAAAATAGATAATTCATTTCTCTGATTAAGTTAACTTTATTTATTTATTTATTTATTAAATAAACTTAGTAATATATAGTTTCACATGTATGTACAAAGAACATTCAATTGCCTACATCTTCTAGCTTTTCGTCATAATTTCATTTTTCCGTAGGTATTTTATTGGATTCATTTAAGTGCCGGTAGTACTTTTTGAGAGGTGTTTAGGTTAGAATACGTTTTATTTAACTACAATTTTAAAAGAAATTTAAGTTAGAATTCGTTTTAACTACAATTTTAAATACAACTTTAAAATATTTTCACTGTTATTTTAATAGACTTTTTTTTTTAAAGAAAAAAACAAGTAAATGTAATAGAATTACTTACATTATATAAAATTATTTTTTCATGTTAAATATAAGTATGTATATTATCTGATCGCACTTTTTAAATTTATTTTTATTTTTAAATATTATTTAAGGAAAATTTTTGACAATGACGTCATAATATAGCTATTTCATTTCTCTGATTCAGTAAATTTTTATTTTTTATAAACTCAGTAATATATAGTTTCTCATGTATGCACAAAGGACATGGGTCATTTAATGACCTACATATTCTAGCTTTTCTTATTAACTTCCATTTTACTGTAGGTGTTTTATTTTATTCTTTTAGGTGCCAGAAGTATTTCTATAGAGATGTTATCCTAAATGAACTTTGATGTTGGTTGAATCTTTTTTTGAATTCAAGGCTAGTGCAACCTATATATATTTTTATGTTTTCCGGACTTTCAATCGAAGAGATATTGCATTGGTATACTAATAATTCAGTGCGACATTTATTTTGTAGAGGGCAATTATGAGGGTTTCTACAGTTACATAATTTTTGTAAAATTTTTTGGTTTTGGTATAAGTGTTTATTTAAGATATTAGCATTATGGTTCTTAATAATTTTTCTAAGTTTTCAGTACAGCTGTAGCTCAATTTTAGTGTGTTTTTATTGAAAATAGTACTTAGTTTACTTTCACTAGGAAAGTGTTTAACTATTAATACAAGGAATTTTTGTCCTAATTTGTTCTTTACCATTTGGTTGTATGGGGGAGTATACCAAACTATTTTTCTACATCTGTTTTTTCTGTGCTTTCCATTTTCATTTTTTATATAAGTTAGTTTTGGGTATTTGTATCCACTCTCTTTTAGAGCCTTATTATAGGAATTGATATGCTCATCGAAAATCTTGTCATTTGCTGAATTTTTACTAATTCGTTTACTGATAGATAACGGTATATGTTTAATTACAGATGGGGGTGATTTGATTTAGGGTGAATAGATAAAGGATTGGTGTTAGGTTTTTATACGGTGTGTATGTATTTTTATTTAAATCTAATGTTATATCTAGGAAGTTCACTTTATTTAATTTATTGATAATCGTAATTTTTAAGCCCATGCTAATTCTTTTTATAATACCTTTCTCATTATATAAAATTTTTGCGTATGGACATGAATGGGTTCTTGAAGATAACCGTTCGAGTGACTTCTGTGCATTTCAGTTTTGGAGTCGGAATTCGTGAGTTTCATACACATTTTCGTAAGAATATCGGCTCCAGAATTGTATTTATTTCTTCCTTATTGACCCTAAAATGAGACGTGGTATTTCTTCTACTACGTCCGTACAATATTTTAATTAAATATTTTAGAGGCCAGGACAAATTAATTTAAATAAAATACAGTTAAATTCATAAAACAAACATTCAACACGATAAATGTTGCCCATAACTTATATGTGTCTCTTATAATTTTTATTTAAGTAAAGTTTTTTTTTCCTTTCAAAAAACAAATATAACATGAATATGGGCAGACTTCTCTTCAATTGTTACACAAAAACGTAAATATATATATATATATATATATATATATATATATATATATATATATATATATTTTTATTTATTTTATACATAAATGGATTTATATATAAGGTATATGTGTTTATGTATATGTATGAACGTGCGTGTATATATATATATATATATATATATATATATATATATATATATATATATATATATAATATGGTAGTAAGTAGAGGGCGTCTATTTCAAATATAAAGTAACAACTATAATTGAAATTTTGAAAAGTGCAACAGAAATATCGAAAAAATGAGATCAAGGCTCACTAAAAATACAAAAGATGTACAACGAAATATTAAAATTATTCCTTTAAAAAGTGATTCTTTTAAATTGCCTGAAGAATGTCATGAGTACGGAAACTCGTTTAGCAATCATATGAAGAATAGAAATGTATAATATATACACTAAAACAAATTGCACATTATAACCAAAAACGTTTGCGGTTTCTCTTTTATTTTACACACACACACACATATATATATATATATATATATATATATATATATATATATATATATATATATATATGTATATTAGCAATTATAAATATGAATACATATATATCTAATTTTTATAGTATATATATATATATATATATTCATTCATTCATTTATACACATATATATTTTCGTTAATGTTTTTGTAATCCACTTGTTTTGTTCTAACAATTTATTTATTTTTCTTCTTAACTTAATGGACTGTTCATAACAGTAGATTAAAAATACTGAAATATCTCAACGCTAAGTTTTCAATTTGTGCCTGGCGATTGCCGCGTATGTATCTATAAAAGGCAGAATGTGTGTGTATGTGTGTGTGTAACGAATGCACAGCCGCAATTTTCGACGGATTTGTACCAAAATTTACATGCACATGCTCCAAGTTAGCGGGAAGGCCAAGACCGACTTTGCATTTCCCAACTCCCATCGATAGTGGAAATAATCGATTTTTTCATGCTTCTACTGCAGTTTTCATGTAGTTTGCGGCCATTTTCTAGTGGCCAGTTTGAGAGCCTATAGCTGGCTGCCCCGAATAGGCAGGAAGATTCTATTGGCCAGTGTGAGAGCCAACAGCTGACTGACACGAATGTTAACTAGCATGCTAGCATGCAAAAATTATCAATAGCTGCATTCATCACAAGTGGGAAAAATTTATATATGTATGTCACTTTACTCCAATTGGCTCATTCGCTTGCTTAAACGTTGATTCTGATTCCGCAGAACTGGGTCTGGGTGTGAAAAAGTATTTGTTGTTAACATACTTTTTTCATTCGGTTTTTCCAGTTACGAGTCCTTTTTTAAAGCTGATCGTTTTGTGTTCATTTTGTTTAGTCCTTTTTTCGTAACAGATTTAATGTTTAGTATAGAGCTTAGAAAAAATTCGCAGTGTGGGATAGGCAAGAAGTAAGGCATGTAGCAACATCAGCACGGCAAAGGGCACTCCTTTAAAGGGCAAAAATATTTTAAGTCAAGTGATAGCGATTGCTGTATGAGTCGTACATCGATGCTCTCATTCCAGCAAGGTAATATCAAATTAAATCGCGTTCATCTCCTTGGTTTTCACATGCATTCTCGGCCGCTATATCTCACACGAAACTCTCTTTCCGCCTCTAGCGGAGTGACACGTCTGATTGCAACAGACGACTCTTTTTCTTTGCTCGTAATGAGTGCAAGCCGGTCCTCAATGTAGCAAACGTACTTTTTGCTGATAGAATAAAACAATATCTAGCATCTCGCAAGATCGGTTCTAGAGATTATTGGCAGATCTGCAAGCGTGTGCTGAACAACAGCGAAAAAATCAATCCATCCTTTATCCAATGAATTCGAAGTCCTGACATCTACAGCAGATAAGATTGAATGCTTTGCTCGGAAATTCTTTTCCAACTCAATACTCGACTCATTTGGAGTACACACACCTGATTTCTCCACTAGAACAGAATTTCTACCGTGTGATATGCGCATAACACAGGCATTGGTCTCAGGCATCATTTCCGTATTAGACTCCCATAGGCAAACGGAGGTAATGGGATCCCAGACGTCGTACTAAAGAACTGTGCTCCCGAGCTGGCTCCAGATCTCTCCAAACTCTACATTTATTGCCTCGCTGCTTCCTACTTTGCAGCTTGTTTGAAGTCCTCATCTGTAGTTGCTGTTTTTTAAGACCTCCGGAGACTCTTCTGACCCATCTAACTATCACCTACCGATTTTCGACAAAGTATTCGAGGCTTTAATCAATGCTGAAGTGGTTAAGCATTTCACGACCTACTCTGACATACAATATGACTTCTGTTTTGCCAGGTCTAGCGCTGATGTACTGACCGCCATCGCTGAATATGTATATCATGCTCTTGATAATAATGGCGAAGCTTGAGCTGTGATTCTAGGTATTTCGAAGGCGTTTGACAGGGTTTAGCACGTTGATCTTCTACTTAAGCTTAAGAGTATTACTTACGGTATTACAGGATGATTGTTTGATTTAACTTATTCGTTCCTGTCAAATCGCGAAATGAAGGTTGTTTTTAATGGGATCGCTTCCAGATCCATTCACACGAAAGCGGGTGTCCCTCAACGCTCTATCCTGGATCCTACGCTGTTTGTGATCTTCATAAATGATATTCCTGATGTCATCAGTTCCCAAGTAGGCATTTATGCAAAGATGACACTATCATTTACTCCTGTCTCAATAGCAAATCCATCAAAACTGACAAAGTTAACCTGGCTTCTGTTCTTGAAAAGGGCCTCCAATCAGTGGCTAACTGGGGCAGGAAATGGCTTGTAAGTTTTTATGCCTCCAAAACGAAACTGCTCTCATTTAACCACCAGAGAGAAACTTTCCTGTCCGCCATCATTATGGCTGATGCTAGACTCACGGAGAGCAACACACTGCGGCTTCTTTGCCCCATGTTTTCAACTGACTTGAAGTGGAATGACTACATCGGATCAATAGATGCATCTACTGCAAGGAAATTTAGGATACTGTGCCGTGCCAGAAGGTTTTTCTCATCAGAGTCCATCTTGCACATTTACAAATTTACCTTGCATTTAATACTGTTGCCATATTTGGTCTTTTGCTCCTGTTATTCATCTCGTGGTTCTTAACAAAATCCAAAGAAGGATCTGCAATGCAATCGATTCTGACTTGGCATCTCGACTTTCTCACCAAGGTGGCTGTGATTTCCTCTGTCTTTTCTATATTTTCATGGCAACTGCTGTGATGAGATTTTTTTCCTTGTTCCCTGACGATGTGAATTTAGAAGTGCCACTAGATTGGTGTCAAGTCCCAGCCTTTTACTGTTGAAATTTTTCTCGCACTTCCCGACAGTAGAACTCCCTTCCGTTTACTTGCTTCTCTGTTAACAATAATCTTCAAAAATGTAAATGCAACGTCAATCGCAATTTTCTCTTTTCTTGAATCCCGCTCATCTTTTATCCTTTCCTCAATCCCTTCCAGAGCCAGTCTTTTCCCTCACTTTCGCCCTCTGTAAGCCAGGCATGATAATAGGATTCCCGCCTTGTTTGCGATGAAATGATAAAAGAAAAAATGAGAAAAAGGTATATGATAACACCATGATGCCAAATTTTGTCCACTTTCAATTAAAGTCGCTACTAGCTATTTTATAAGCTTTCTTTGAACAGCCGGTTATCAGTTTACCTAGAACGGAACAATGCAGTTATTAATAAGAGAAGTTGAAATTAATACATGCAAAATTTCGCTGCTCTAGCAAAACTTTTTCATAGTCAGCCAATGAGCTTTTCATTCCATCGTCGTAGATTCACTTTCACGCAAATAGTCTTGGGAATTGTATGAATCCGTCTCTCCTTCATCCAGCTATGGATTAAACACCACAATAATCTGTTCTCTGCGATTGGCAAGTAGTACAGAAGAAGAACAACTACATCTGGCAAAACACGTACTCTGTGGCCGTCACCAAGCTAATGACATTCGTAATGACCATATAATCTCGAATGTGACAGACTTACAACTACGTTGATGAATTATTATTAACGGTTATCTTACTGACTACGGGTAATTGTAAACGAAATGGTGATAGTTTCAAACAAGCTACCATATTTACAAATATTTCTGTATAAAATATAATTTAGATTCCTTGAAAAGATTTAGATTTCTTGTGAGAAAACTTTTGGCTATCAAGCATTTTAGCATATTTCAGAATTTTATCCCCCACAAAATTGTCTAATACAAAAGGTGCATTGTAGAATTATGGTTTGTAGAAAGTTCGATAGTCCAATAATTTGAATTTGCTATTCTGTGGTCGCATTTTCTTTATAAACATCTAAAATCACTTCCGGTAGACAAACACACTCCCGTTTAAAACAATTGATTCAGGATATATTGGTTGGTTGGTTGGTTGATTTTATTTTTCACCCACTATGTGTTATTTAATGTCGAAATCTAAATATTTTGAACACAATTTTATGGCTCCTGCTAATCATATTTTGAATGTAATTGCATGCTTTGAACTACTGATAACATTGTATTGTCGGTCATTTTAGTATAGATTGTATTGTTGGTAATTCTATTATAAATAGTTACTGCTGTTTATTTCTTTTATATATAAACATGTATTGATGGTTATTTTCGTATACATATGTATTTTTGGTAATTATTTTATATAAAAATATATTACTGGTACTTTTACCATAAAAATATATTTGTATACATTCATAGTGTTTTGTTATTTGTTTGGGAGTTCACTATTTGCATATAGCCGGGATTCTAATAGGAGATACCCCTCGGGTCAGGGTGGACATTGGAACAGCATGAATTAAGAGGTGTTTCCACACGCCTCAAATCCTCCCATCTTCCGATCAGCGGCTTTGCTGCCGGATGTAGTCTAACGTCATACCCAGGACTAGATATATTGAAAGCGAGCGGAGCAAAGAGAAGTAGCATGTATCCTAACCAGATCCTGTAAGCTGATACAGAACAAGAACTGTCTTCTATTTATTTCCATGAAAACTGCAACAGATACAGAAAGCGAAAAACCGCGGCTAGACAGAACAAACTTTTCAGCTACAAAAGACTATTTTAGTGGATGTTTTAATATATATATATTAGTTGCAATATGATTACCATAACCACTAATAGTCAGGAAGAAGTTTTCATTTCTTAGACTGACAACTGTACGAAACGTGAGTTTTCTCAAGCATTACTATCGTCACTGACAATTGTCTAACTGTGATTGCAATCACTTTTTGCAGGGCCGGTGTGTACTACCTTCGAACCCTCCGACCGTAGATTGTAAACCTGATTTGGAGTCCCGGGCAGTACTTTTGCGACACTCGTTTTCTTATCAACATTATTTTTAATCTACCTATATTTACGTTACAAATTAAAGTAAGCACAACGTTACAAATTAAAGTAAGCACAACGTTACAAATTAAAGTAAGCACAACTGACTATTAAATGATGAATAATTTTCGCGTATTTTGAGGTCATTTTTTGGAGGATGGGGAGCTTCTTTTTTTTCGTACAATTCCGTGAATTTGTTTTACTCAGGCCAAGTCACGAAAAAACACTACATAAAGTTCGCTATCTTTTTATCCATAACATTGAATGTGTTAAAATTATTAAACTATTTCGAAGAAAAATCTCAAGTTTATGTTAGAAATTGTCGCGAAACATTGTTGATTTATTTAAGATGGAATGATGACATGAAACTAATTTCTATTTTTATACATTGTACTTATTTTCAAATTTTAGCTGAAATGTTCATCTATATTACATATGAGCCATTATTATTTTTACAATAAAATTTGTATTTTATATGAATACTGCCTTATGAAAATAGAGGTGTAATAGAGCGGGAAGTGTATCATAGTTTCGGTTGGGGCGGGGGAACGAGACTCTTGCACCGTTTGTTTGGTTCCAAAAGATTCAGGAAGCATTGAATATTTTAGTTCAGATTAACTTTAAGATGATTCAAAAGATGAGCAGGTTTGAAAATGTGTTTTAGAATAATTTACAATTGTTTTTGGTACCGATTACATTTAAAATAATTCAATTTATGAGCACGTTTCTAAAATATCTTTAAATATTGTTTCCTTGTTTTTACCGATTGCAGTTTTGTCAAATATTTTCAGATAGATTTGGGTGTACTCCCTATATAAAATATGTAAGAAAGAATAGTCATTTATCAGAAATAGTTTCTGACAGAAAAGCGATAATATATGTACACCGGTCTGTGCAATGGTCTCATGCTTCCCCCGAATCTATGATAGATACACCACTCCAAATTTATGATACGTGGCCCTACTCTACGACATCTTAATTTTCATACGGTACTATTTATATAAAATACAAATGTTATTGTAATATAATTATGTACAAATTAAATGAAAGTTGGGTGAACAATTCAACAAATAATTGAAACTAAATACAATGTATCTTATTACAAGTTAGATATATGTAATTTCGATCATTCCATCTTACGAATCACCAATGTTTCGCGGCAATTTTTAACATCAACTTGTTAAAATTTTATCATTTTAAAACATTCAACATTATGGTTTAAAAAAAACCTGTTAATTTTATATAGTGTTTTTTCGAGACTTTGCACGAGTAAAACAATTTCACAGATTTGGATGAAAAAAAAATAAACCCCAAAAAACAGAATAACGTCAAAACCCGCGAAAAATTCGTCATTATTTTAATAGTTAGTTGTGTTTAGGTTAATTTGTAACGTATATAAAATGTAGGTACAAAAAAGCAAATGCTGATAAGATAGAGCGGGACACAAAGCATTGCCCGAATCCCAAATCATATAGTACGTATCGAGACTTTACGCACATATAGTCATGCTAATGATTCTTATATAAACATGAACAGTAAATTAATCTAATATGAAAGCACATTTTTATAAGATAATGTCGACTAATATTATATAATATGTAATATCACATAAATATATCTAATATTAAAATGCACCGAAAATTATTTACAGTGTAACCCGGATATAAGAGAAACCCGGATATAAGAGAAACCCGGATATAAGAGAGACTTTCTCTGGTCCCAAATTAGAGCCTGTGTTAATGTATATAAAATAGACCAAACCCGGATATAAGAGAAACCCGGATATAAGAGAAACCTGGATATAAGAGAAACCCGGATATAAGAGACTTCTCCGGTCCCGACAACACTCTTACATCCGGGTTACACTGTATTAGCAAAATCAGACTACCATATGTATAACATTAGTTTATTTTACAAGTAAACTGATGTACTTTTCGTTAAAAAGAAAAACCTCCGACAACGTCATTTCGTTCTGTGAGTATATAAATGTATGTATGAATGTGTCTTTGCAGCATGTGTGTAGGCTTAGACGAAGTATGTGTGGATGAAACTGTCATTTTGAATAAGTGTATCACGTATTGTTCTCTGTCAACTGACGGCTATCGTTCCCTGGTGGTAGGGAAGAGGAGTGAGGGTATACACATTCCCCCAGATGTGTATCTCTCATCACAACAATTAAATCCTAAAGAACTTGTCACTGCCCTCTGATCTTTAGACATCGTCCCGACTTGACTCAATCAATAAAAGGTATCCGCGCGCCAACAACCAGCGCCCAACTCCAGTTGTATGCTGGTGTCCACTTTGCGAACAGAATAACAACAATTAGAAAACTTGCCTTACGATGGCGTCCACCTGAGCACGTTCAAAATACTTTCTTTTTTTTTTTTACTTTGCTTTTCTTTGGTTAATCTTTCTTTATAAACGTACGGGCGGCCCTGAGAGTAAAAGGGACCCCACTGTGTTGAGAAGCATCACAAAAAAGTATTCATAGGCTAGATATTATTTGGGATATAAAACAACGTGTACGCAACCACATTTAGGTTTTCTCATGCTGACTTTCTGCCTCCCTCTGGCACTCTCATGCACGCACGCATGTATGTGGTTATACATTTAAATTTGACATTTTTTTTAAGGACACGCACACACACGCACACACACGCTCACACACGCAAACACACACTTACTCACACTAGGAGAGTATTTACAAATAAGCTTATATAATTTACGTGTCTAATGGTAAATTTCCATAGGACAAAAGTAATAAAAGTATATGTACATTTAGCCTGAAAATAAATATACTGCTTAGTGATTAAACGGAGCTGAATTTTTTTAATTCATTCTGTAAACGCGTGCCTCTCTCTCTCTCTCTCTCTCTCTCTCTCTCACTCTCACTCTGTATGTGTGTGTGTTGTGTGTGTTGTGTGTGTTGTGTATGTGTGTGTTTGACCATTTTTTCAAACTGTATTTCTTAAATGTATTTTTTTTCTTTTTAGCGATTTCATTGTAATTTAGTACTTAATATCAATGGATATGACAATGATTATATAATAATAAGAGTAGACACGCTATCATATATATGTATAATATATATATATATATATATATATATATATATATATATATATATATATATATGTGTGTGTGTGTGTGTGTGTGTGTGTGTATGTATGTGTGTATTTACATTGTTTGGACTGTTGTTCTTAAATTTATTGCCATATTTACGGCGTTTCAACCGTTGCACGATAAAAAGAAGACAGACAGACAGAAAGATAGATAGACAGACAGACAGACAGACAGATAGATAGATAGATAGATAGATAGATAGATAGATAGATAGATAGATAGATAACTAATACTAATAGATTAGAGAGGCGAATGCTGACTATCAGTTTCACACTTCAATGCGATCTTTAGACTGGAGATTCTTATAACCATAACGATAAACGTTCTCCGAAACTTCTGTCAATGTAACAAATTTCCATACGTGCACGTGTGTGTGTGTGTGTGTGTGTGTGTGTGTGTGTGTGTGTGTGTGTGTGTGTGTGTGTGTGTGTGTGTGTGTGTGCTTACGCAAAATAGCGTTCCGGAAATTTCTCGAACCAAACAAGAATCTGCCCCCCCAACCCCGAAATGTTGATTTTTGGTCATTTGGTTCGATTTTGTAAAATAGACATGTCATAGAACTTTTCAATACCTCCCCACTAACATATGTAGAATCAGGGTGGTAAGTGTGTGTGTGTGTGTGTGTGTGTGTGTGTGTGTGTGTGTGTGTGTGTGTGTGTGTGTGTGTGTGTGTGTGTGTGTTTGGAGATGGCCAGACCGATCTAGGTACATTGTACATCTTCACACAGGAAAGCCTCTACGCACAGATGTCTACAATCGCGCGCAGAGTAGGCGCAGAGTAGCCGCCTTTATTACAGCCAGCGCTTGCACAATGATCAAAGAAGATTAAAAGCTACAGAGTGCATTCGAAAAAAGAAAAAAAAACAACAAGGCCACTAAAAACCAGCCAGAAAAAGAGTAAAAAAAAAAGAAGCCCTATTCCCCGCGTGTCTCTGTCACTAATTGTCTTAATGAAGTGGCTGTCAGGATAATACTGTCTTCTACCTGACAAGTTGTGCTCAAAAATCCATTCTGAAAACATCGCGTTGGCAGGCAGATTTCTAAAATAAAGCTACCCATTTAATCAATACAGGATAAAAGTTACTCCGAGAAGCATCTTTGAGCGAATGTAATCCGGGATTCATAAATAGCAACATGGAGTTGATTAAACAATTTAAGATATATATATATATATATTATGTTGAATCATAAATAATATTCTGTCTGAATTTTTTGTGATGAGGAATTTTCATTTGTTGCATACAGAAGTAGACAATATATTTCTAGATATGTACAGTGAAACGAGAACCAACTACTACCGTAGATTCAGTTCGAATTTCCCTGAAGGTTACCTAGGTCGATAGCCTCTTGACGACGGCCGGAGGGTACAACGGGCGGAAAGCAACATATCTAGTCAAAATGGTCACCGTGTAAATAATACTTATTTAAAACTCTGTCTAATGGATATTGTGGGAGGGTAGGTGTAATAGAGTGTAGCTCCCAACGAGAAATCCGTGATCCGAGTTCGAATTCCAGCTTAATTATTTACGAGGGTGGGCTGAAAAGTTCATAGGCTGACTGTTAAGGAGTGATGCTAGAGCTAGGAAATTTGGCATATATTAATTCAACTCTTATTAATAACTGCATTGTTTCTTTCAAAGTAAATTGACATTTGCTCATTCTATTGGTCAAAAAAAGTCTGCAGCAGATATGACGTCACATGCTTCCCATCTGTTTCTTTCCATGTTATTGAACTGATGATAGTCAAATCAGGTGAATAAAGAGCGTGATAAACCTATACAGTTATACACGACCGTCATTTAAACTATGGACTTGTATCATGGAGAAACACACCTTCCGTTAATTTTCTGGCGTTTGGTCCTGATAAGCTTTCGTAACTGCCTCAGAAAGTTGGTATAATACTCACTGTTGATGGTGTGAGCCTTTTGCAGATATTCAATAAACACAATAAATATTGCATCTCTAAAACTGAGGGCATCACCTTTCCTACAGATTAAATTATCTTCGGGCTCTTTGGAGCAGGTGGGGAAGGTTTTTTTTTTCCACTGCATGGATTGCCTCTAGCTCAAAGTAATGAACCAAAAACTCATCCAGGGTTACGAAGCGAAACGTCATGATAACAACAGAGCTGGGAACAACGAGCCGCGCGTAAATAATGCAAATAATTTTCATTTTTGTTTATCAATCTTTACTTTTCAAAACAATTACATTTTATTCAATGAACAGAACCATTTATGTGGTAGACTGTTCTCGTTCCACTATACATGTCTACGGATATCTCACCTAGTTCTTATATTTATTTAACACTGTTCAGTTATTGCACGCCCATTTCCATTGAGTCATATATATATATATATATATATATGTAGACACACACACACACACACACACACACACACACACACACATATATATATATATATATATATATATATATATATACTCAGAGTTATATCTAACACAACCTTACGCATTATTTGTAAACAAAATACATGAAAACGTGGTGTTCTTAGTGTGTATCACTCATATTTCATGATGAAATATATATAAGTGTATACAAAATGTATATAAGTATATAAGTCTACAAAAGTGTATATGACGTGTATGTAAGTGTATATGAAATGTATATGTTATTTATATAATGTGTATTTATCTATGGATATTTGATTTTGTCTGCGTTTAAAAGGGTAGAGAGGTATTAAAAAGGGAAGAGAGTGAGAGAGAACGTTCTTCTAATTTTCATTAAATGTAGTCGAATTGAAATGTATGGGAAAATTGACTAAGGAACACAAGAAAGAAAAAATGTGTCAATTTATTTTATACAAAAATTGCAAGCAAAATTCCCTTTGGACAACTCCCCTTAATACAATTATAAGAGGTTTTGAATATCATTAACAAAACAAGAGGGAAAATAATTTAGTACATTTTACAAGGCAAATTTATTATTATTATTATTATTATTATAGACGATAATATAGCTTTTCGCATATATAAAACATCCATGGAAGTACGTAGCTTGATATATTTTTTAGGATTATGAATATGCATCCTTGAAGATTTTTTTTTTTTTTTACAAATTACTTAAACGGCCAAACTATATAAAGAAATCAGTTTGATAAGCGGTGATTTTCAAAATGAAGTTCTTATAAAATCAGAGTTAGGAACTCGAAGGAGAAGAGGCGATGGTAAAAGACCAAAGAATCCAATGGAAAACAGTCAGGTGTATTTGGATCTACTTCTGTATATAGATATGAAAACTAGCAAATTATATATTACTAGCAGTAGAACCCGGCGTTGCCCGAGGATGAAACAGTAAGAGATAGATCAAGTATCGACCATCATAAAGACTGAAAAATAAAATTGACAAAGATTATTGTTTAAGGTTGACGAACACGCATGTCTTAATTAGTTTTTTTTTTTTTTTTACGAATTGGTCAAACCCAAACTCAAACAAAAACATTTGTTTTCAATCGTTATGAGTCTCCCGTTTGAATAGAATTTTATTGTAAACAATTGTCTTGTAAATGGAATTTTTAAAGCCTTCTGAATGTAAAAATAAAGAAAAAAGTGTGCAAGACAATAAGAAACATTACCTGCCAAAAAAAAAGTGAAGTTTTGTTGAAAACGGTTGAAAAATGTAGGAAATCCGATCCCATATATAAACGAACACACACACACAAACAACCTCAGTTTTATAATAAGTATAACTCGATATGAGTTGTCCCCCTTTCATTCTCGCGATAGCGATGCCTCTTAATCATGTTTTCAAATTGATTTCGTGCAAAAATAATTATGTTTTTTTCAATTTTTGGTCCTGTCAGAACAAATTTTACGTAGTCCTGTGAAGTTTTGTTGAAATCGGTTGAAAAATGTAGGAAATCCGATCCAATATATAAACGAACATACACACACTCACACACACACAACCTGGGTTTTATAATAAGTATGATTTACTCATAAATACAATCTTAAATATATATGGTCAAGCATACACACATACACGATCTCACTATATATATATATATATATATATATATATATATATATATATATATATATATATATATATATATATTGATAATATTAGTGGTAAATATTATAATAAAAATGCTTAAACACTAATATTTCATAGTAATAATTATTCCATTGGAATCGTAAATACGATCCAATTCATATAATAAAAAGGCTTAAACGCTAATATAATATGAATTGGATCGTATTTACGATTCCAATGGAATAAATTATGACCATGGAATATTTGTGTTTAAGCCTTTTTTTTTTTATATATATATATATATATATATATATATATATATATATATATATATATATTCTGTTTATATGTTATTTTAATAGATAGAATTTATTTCAGTAAATGCTCCTTTTTAAATAAACAGTATTAGTTACATTTACTGGACTGAATGATCGAGAATTTCGTAGAAAATATAAGTTCTCCGACACGAATCGAAACTCTGTCCTATGCGGAACCGTCAGTTGATCTGACATGCTATACCACTCAGTTACAGAGAAGCGTCTATTTAGCAAAATCAAAATTACTGTTTGTATGCAACAAATCATCGACGATCTCTCCGAATGATCATATCTGCTCACGAAATGTACTTTAAAATCAGCATTGACAACTTATTACGAAATTGACAAGTTCGACAATTAGTTAATATACTTTCTATTTATACGTTATGTTATTTAAGAAAAATGCTCTGTTTTTTAAATTTTATTTAAAAGACAGAGCATTTAATTTAAACAGTGCATTTAAATTTATTTAAGAAAAATGCTCGGTTTTTTAAATAAACCGTACTAATAACATTTAACGTCCTGAATTAATAGTATTCATTTAAAAAAGAAAACAATGGATTTACTTAAATAAACTGCATCTATTAAAATAACGTTTAAACAGATATTGTATAAAACATATAACTTTCTACATGTCAGAAAAAGTTTAGGCAAATGAATGACAAAGCGGAAAAATTCTATGTAACGCGTATCAAGGTTTTCATTGGACGAAAGTAACCTTTTATGGATGGAATTATTTATCTGCAGGATTTGGAGAAGGAGGTATGAAAGTGTAACCTATATTTCTTCAGTGATGATAATGTCATATGCGAAGAAACATTATTTATTTTATCTATTATTAATGGTTCATCTCCTAATATCGGCCACTGTATATATACAAGCAATCTTTGCCAAAAAATAAAAGCTATTTGCCAGTATTGCTCTATTTGACCGTTAGTTATTAAAATGCAATCACACACACACACACACACACACACACACACACACACATATATATATATATATATATATATATATATATATATATATATATATATATATGATTGAATAAATTACAAATATTATGTCCGCTTATGTTTATCATAATCCATACATATTCAGGAATATTTTTTTTCCGTATATTACAATTGAATAAAGCAAGAAATGCACTGTAAAAGTGAGAATTACTTTTATTTCCCAAGTACTTTCCATCTCTTTCTGGAACGTTCTTGGTAAATAAAAGTTATTCTTACTGTTACGCTCCTATGTGTTTAACATTTACTTCAGTGAAACGGAACTTGTCAATTTTAAATATTTTCTCTTGTACCCTTTTATTTCTTTAAATATAATTTGCGTTAACACTTATGATTGCTATTGAAACAGTTTTTTTTTAAAGTTATGTTCAACAATTTACCACGGAATTTCTATGGGGATTGTGTCGACGTCAAAAGTCTTATAAAATGATTAGCATATGATTATGATTATGATTTTTTTTATGTGTCGTGATACTCCACGACGTAGATGTTCATGGCTCTCCACAATTTTTTCTCCTTTGTTGATCTCAATAAATTTTATTATCTCTCCTAAACCTTGCTCTGGCATCCATTTCCTCAACCTCGCTAGGTAGATCATGCGTTATTTTTCTATGTCACTCTTGCCTTCAATCTATCCTGTGAATATTATATTTTCCAAGTCCTATTATCTCATTATATGCTTTAGAAATCTCAACTGTCTTTTTCTTACGTTGAGTATAACTGTATTTTTGTTTCTGTTCAGTCCATGGTAATGTTAGCATCCTCCTGTAGAGGCATATTTCTGTTGCTTCAAGTCTCTTCTTTATCTGTAAAGAGATTGTTCAGCATTCACTGCCATATAGGAGAAGTAATATTATATAACAGTGCAGTACTCTTTTCTTTGCTTCTAACGATTTTTTTCTGTCTCTTAATACTTTGCTTAACTTTTGCAAGGCATCTTTCGTTATCGCAGAGAGTCTTCGGATTTCCGTCTTCTGCTAAAACACTTCCTAGATATTTAAACTGTTGTACGTGTTTGATTTTCATAACTCCAATTTGTAATTTGTATGTTGGGCTGTTCGTTTTGCTAATAACCATGCATTTCTTCTTCTTGCAACTCATGTTTAGTCCTTTATTCTGACTTTAATGAAAAACAGAAAATAATTAACAATACATATCCGCAAGTGAAAAATACAGAAATCATTTAATCTAGAGTAGTATGAATAAGTGAGATAGTGCATTGAAATGTTACGTAATATCAGCCTTCCAATATGGCAGAGAATGCTGGAAAATCTCTCACAGATGAAGAAACTTGTAGAAACAAAGAAAAGTGTATTGAACTGTTATGTAATATTACTTCCCCTATAGGGCAGTGAATGCTGGACAATCTCCTCATTTGGGTCAGTACACATAGCTCCTATACCATCGTCACTAGCATCTGAAGTCAATACGATTTCTGCTTTTGGATCGTAGTGCGCTAATGATAAGTCTGACGTTAGTATTTTCTTCATTTCTTCAAACGTCCTGACACTTATCAGTCCAGTTCCAATTTTTGTTCAATGGACCTCTCAAATTCTCTATATTAGTTGTATAAACTAGGATAATAGTCTGCTAGTCCCAGAAATGCTTGTGACCTAGTAACGTTTGGTGGAGGAGGCATATTCTTAATAGCACTTGCCCTCGACGGATCTGGTTGACGACCATTTTTGTAAATGATTTGTCCTACGAACTTGATTTTAGGCAAAAGCAACTCACTGAGTTTGAACCCGTACTCACGTAGTTTTCAAAAACTCTTTTCACATATCCGATAAGTTGTTGCTTAGATACACTTCCAATTAATACATCATCCAGATAAGCAAAAAGCGAAATCAAAATCTACAATCTATAGTGTGTTGGGATATAGCTGGAACCACTTTTATTCGAAAAGGAAGTCGGTTGAACTTATACTATCTCTTGTGTGTATTTAGGGTTGTTAACTCGGAACATTCTTCTTCAACCTGTATTTGCAAATACACTTCAGAAAGATACAACTTCGAAATAAATATTCCACTGTTTAATTTCGCAAAAAATTCATCTGGATATGGTAATGGTGATGCTTATTTTGAATAACCAATCTTTTCAATTAAACATATTTTTCAAGCCTTTCTAATTCTTCGTTGACTTGATCCAATGCTGTGAATGGTATGTTTCGGTTGAAAAGCTGTTTTTTTTCCGTTTGCTTTACATGTGGCTTCGTTCATTATTGTGATATCACTATCAGTATCTAGTTGCATTTTACATCCACATTATTAACATACACAAATTTTCGTTGATTTTCTGTAATTATTTTCCTGTTGCAACGCTGTATACGAATTGTTTTTGTGAGAATATTTCCTTGCTTTAGCTTTACCATGTAACTTTTTATATCCTACTTTTCTACATTTGTAGCACTTAAATTCAAAAGGGACAGGCAACTTCGACATGTAACCTTCCATATCTGAAACATTGATTATTTTTTTTCCACATTTTTCTTTAGCTTGTATGTTCGCACATTTTTTTTCAACAGTTTCTTCGGTATCGCGTCTCAAATTTAGGATTCTTTAACATTCGCCCCATATTTCTTGCAGAGTTAATTTTTGGTTCTGTTCAATTTCGTTAGAATTCTTGCATGTATTTCTGCGTCTTTTTCACCGTTAACTCTTGAATGAAACCTAAACCTTTAAATATATCCAGAGTCAGTTCGTTTAATTTAAGTCTTTCTTACTCCTTGTTAACGATTGAAGCATATATGAAAAAATCTTCGTCTTCTTTCGTCGTCAGATTCATACCCTTCCAACGAGTATTGAATAAAGAGATTTCTCGTTAAAGATTTTAGTCAGAATATTTACTGTTTCATCAAAGCAAATTTCTGTTTTTCCATTAGTGCAAAATTACAGTATTTTTCATGTTCTGCCGTTGCTAACATTCTCAATAAAAGTCCTGTTATTTCTCGTCTTTCCCAATCGCTGCATTCTTCTCTGAAAATTTACTTGTATCTTCTAAAATAAGCAGAACAGGTATTTCCACCATCTGAATTCTATGTGAATTCTGTTATGGAAGTTGCCACCGCATTGGGAGTGAAAGAACTTGGGGAAATTTTCATTTTCTTTCGTATTATTTCAATTAAATTTTGGTTTTATTACTGGAATTCCAACAACTACTCTTGTTTTTGTTGTTGTTTTTGCTGCTGTTGTTATATTGTACCAATTGGGCTAATAATTCTTCCATGTTTAAAGAATATCTGTTTTTTTCCTCTTTCTCTTTTTTTACACACCCAAAAGAGAAAAAAATTAAACCAATATGTTTCTAATTTCTCGTTATCACTATTATTGTTATGGGATCTTACCCATAATAATAATAATGGACTATCCCATACTTAATAAATACTGCGCCTCAGGAGTAGACAAGGAGTCAGTCAATCAGTAGTTCAAGTCGAGTCAAGAGTCGAGTCAGAGGCAGCCCGAAACAGAGTCGCATTACAGACAATTACTGCAAGACATTGGAATAGTGATACTTGTCAAGACTACCTTGTTCTCTCTACTCAACCTGATTGTTCATACTAACACTTCTACTTCTCTGTATATATTCCTGTTTGTAATATATCTGTGTTATTCCATACGCGTGTTCGAGTTCTTCTTATTTGGTTCTACCTTGGACTATCACCGTGGTACAAGGAACCGGACCATAAAAATTATCATGTGTGCCTAAGCAAAAAAAAAAAAAAAAGAAAAGAAAAAAAATAAGTACTTTTTTTGCTACTCTGTATGTGTTTCGATCCCTGAACACCACTGTAGCAACTAACTCCTTGCATTTATAATATCATGTCTTGCTTAGTCTACTCGCCGTGAAATATGTTAGAAATTTTCCGAAACGACTCCAACGGACTGATATTTACCAAGCACCCCACAAGGCAGGATGTAGCACTAGGCTGATTTTTATGTGGGGTGAATCCAAGCAAACTTTACTCGTAGACCTCGCATACACGGGGTCGGGTTTGTCTACCTCCTCAACCATGACTCTACCAGAAGGCATAGCCTTGTCTTGGTTCTTCTCTGCTGAATTTGTCAAGTCAGTCGCGATCCTGGCAGCGAATTGTCTGAATCCAACGGACTGGCATCTACCAGTCGCCTCACTGCGGACTAGATGCGACACAAAGTCAAGTTTACAGTGGGGAACCAATGCGTTTTCACTCGTACGACTTGTCAAAATTTTCCCAGCCCTGCAAAAAGCATGCTCGTGTACAGAACTTGTCTGTTTTTCTCAGCCGAGTCTCTATCCAAAGACAGAGCCCGACTGATTCATCATCCGTCCGAAGACGGAGGTCTTGTCATCCTCTGCCTGAAGACAGAGGTTTTGTCTTCAGGCAGAGGATGACAAGACCTGGGACAGACTGTGACTGGCTGGTGTTTATCGGTTGCCCTACTGCCAACTTGATGCGACACAAGGTCAAGTTTACTGTGGGGAATCCAGGCATTTCCACCCGGGCCACTGCTCAAAATTTACCCAGCCCCCGCCAAAGCGGACTCAGGTACAGAACTGTTTTTCTCACCCGATTCTCTATCCGAAGACAGAGTCCGACTGAGTCATCATCTGCCCGAAGACATATCGTGTCGCGAGCCTGGAACAGACTGAGATTGACTTCCCTGACTGACTTGGATTTCTTTATTTGAGGTGTCTTGCCGTGTTTATTTTTGGTGCCGGAGGTGTCATAGTTACTTCACAACACAGATATGATTGCTCATTTAAGATTTTCAAAGAAGTTGGTTTCAAATGTAAACAAATCTTAAAGTTTTGGAATATTTAGACATCAAGCTGGATTTGATGGAGAACGTCATTAGCTCATATAAGATACTAGACACAAAATTACGTTTTTGAAATAAATTTTCTAATTACCCAAATAGCATATA
>CAHIKZ030000468.1:310000-357500 GCA_903632075.3 Acanthosepion pharaonis | reverse complement strand
AGGATATTGTACAGTTCCAAAGCCATAAGGGTGCGGCCCACTGTCAAAGCCTTTACGGTAATCTATCCATGCTGTGCTGAGATTTCTAAATCTTTTCCGGATGTTTTCCAGGATCATTTTGTTTATCAATAGTTGGTCTTTGCAAGTATATGAAACTTTTCAACTTCTCTTCAGTTCCTGGGGAAGAATGATTTTTTAATCGAGAAAAGAGTAAGTAAATCAGGACATACATGATCAATTTATATGTGATTATTATTATTATTATTATTATTATTATTATTATTAATATTATTATTATTATTAACGATTTCCCAGTTTATTTTTTACATTTATCTCAGAAGTCGTTCACTGCAGCTCAAATGATAGCATATATTCTCAATATTTCTACTGATTTTCAGTAATGGTCCAGATTGTCGAATATCAACTCTTCCTCAGATTTCAAAATACGCCAGTCTTTTTAAAAAATCTTGAAGAAATGTCCAAGTATTCCACTAATGAAGCGGAAAATCCCCAACTTCATGTTTCAAGATTCGACTTTCTTTCTTAGTCCAAGTCCAATTATATAGCATTTTTTCTTAGTCCAAGTCCAATTATATAGCATTTTTTCTTAGTCCGAGTCCAATTATATAGCATTTTTTCGTAGTCCAAGTCCAATTATATAGCATTTTTCTTAGTCCAAGTCCAATTATATAGCATTTTTTCTTAGTCCAAGTCCAATTATATAGCATTTTTTCTTAGTCCAAGTCCAATTATATAGCATTTTTTCGTAGTCCAAGTCCAATTATATAGCATTTTTCTTAGTCCAAGTCCAATTATATAGCATTTTTTCTTAGTCCAAGTCCAATTATATAGCATTTTTTCTTAATCCAAGTCCAATTATATAGCATTTTTTCTTAGTCCAAGTCCAATTATATAGCATTTTTTCTTAGTCCAAGTCCAATTATATAACATTTTTTCTTAGTCCAAGTCCAATTATATAGCATTTTTTCTTAGTCCAAGTCCAATTATATAGCATTTTTTCACACTTTTACAGTTTCATTTTGTGGTCTGCCATACTTGCAGCATCAAGTAATATTCAAGATTTTTATTATCCTATTATGTTGATTTTCACATCGTATCATGATGGTGTCGAATTCAGAAATTTCAAAACTATCAACTATTATCTGCATACAACTGTTTTCTCAGAACAATATTTAAACCAATAAATTCTTTAAATATTAAAGAAGACAACCCTTTACTATAGACATCCGCTATAAAATCATAAAGAGCTATACAACAGTTTTTTTCAGATAAATGATTAAAATAGATTCAAACTAATATATCTTTTAAATATTAAGTAAGACAACACTTCACTATAGACATGCGCTACAAAATAACAAAGAATTATGCAACAGTTTTCTCAGATAAATGATTAGAATAGCTACAAACCAATAAATCTATTAAATCCTAAAAGAGATTGTCCTCGACTTCACTCACTTTCCCACCGGCAAAACTTTGCTTACCTGAACCTTTTCTATAAATATTTTCTTTTTTAATTGTTCTGATCACCTTTACTCTTTGGTACCTAGATTTAATGAATTTAAGCACAGTACTAGATTGGTGACAAGGCCCCAACATTTTACGGTTGAAATGGCTAGATTTAACCGTAAGTTCTATGCTAACAGTTTCTTCTCTCGCACTTATCACTTGCGGAAAATCTCTTCCGGCTTCTTGCTTTCCAGTCAAATTTGGTCTTCAAAAATTTAAATGCAACGGCAATAATTATCTTCTGTTTTCTTAGTCCTAGTTCTTTTATTTTGTTATCTCACCTTAATAATGTCTTCTTTTTCTCACACACTCTGTAATCTTTGCGTCTTAATGACACTATTTTTTTAGGTGAAATGATTAAAAAAATATAATACACTACAGACAGGAGCTGCACAATCATAACGAGCTACTAAGAAAACACACGTAAATACTTCCAACAGCAGTAACAATAAAAATGTATAGCACATGTAATTAATATAAAAGTGATATAATAATAATGCTTTCACGTTACCAAAAGCAAAAGATGTTAGAAGGAAAATCGCATCACTATTAAAAAAGTGCCATAACAGTTGTCTTGAAAAATCTAATTTCCCCAAAAATGTTTTAAGAAAGTGATATAACTTTAATAAACGATGATTGGCCAATGACTGCACGGAAATGGCTTCTTTTTTCTCACCGTTATCAAAGCCAATACTAGACTCACTGATTTGACATTAGAAATACCTGTTTTTGAATTGCAAGTTGGAGTAACATCTTAGGTTGTTGCGTTACCTTCCATACTAATGTCCTTGAAAATGACGTTACTAATTTCTTCCCACTCTCTAGCTGTGCGTTTAAAAAAAGAATACGCTTATTTTCTATCCTTGAGTGGCAGCCAGTCAAGAAGAAAGACGACTTTCAATATAAAAACTGTAGAGAATTCAAATGGGAATTACTTCAAAACGATTATCAAGAACTCATAGGATTTCACGGATAATAAAGAAAAAGAATCTGCAGAAAGTTATGATCGACTACGCCATGAATCGCCCCAGCAAAAAAATGTATGAGGTTGGATTTGGGCGCTGTCAGCTGAAGCTGTAGAATACACTGACTGCATCGCTGCCGAGTGGTAAGAACCCCACTCCATGAGGCCACCTACACGGAAACCAACATGAGAAAGCTATTTGGAAACCGTCAACATAATGTCCTATCTAAAAAAAAAGAAAGGTTTATACCAAAACATATACCTACAACAGATCATCTATAAACGATATATCTATAAAACATACGATCAACCTGAAAGTATAAAATTATGTAGAATAGATATTCAGTTGCGACAATAAAATTGCGTACACAATATTTAGATTTCGGCATTAAATAACCCATAGAAGTGCCGATATGCCGCTAAACAAAATCGACCAAACCAAATCAAACCAATCCGGTTGATTTCACATAAGATCAAATGTCAGTTAACATCCTCAATACACCAGCACCCTCCTCAGTATGTCAGCTAATTTTATAAGCTTTATGAGGGCTTCAATTCTTTTTGGGATTTCTAATTATTTTACAAGGTAAATACGCATTTTTCCATGTTCACCAATAGTGATGGGTAAAATCATTAGGTTCTTTTTATAAATTCAACTCATTGTTCCAGCATAATCTTGATATTTCTACAGCTCACATTTTCAGTTAAAACTCTATGGTCCACTGAAACAACGACATTCAATTTCTGAAATGTTTTCATGATTCAGTTAACGAGATATGCTAATCATCTAAAATTGGGTGGCCCTTCCTAATATTAAAATGGGTTCTAGAACATTCGCCGTAAACATTTTCGCCGTATGAAAATTCACATCGGAGATTTTCGCCGTATGAAAATTCACATCGGAGATTTTCGCCGTAAAAACTTTGCCGTATAGGATATTTGCCGTAAGACAATTTCGCCACATTTTCTTTTAATATGCGAAGTATGTTGTTAGCAAGTATACCTGGTTTACACTATTGTTCGATTTAAACATTTTAATAAGCGAAGTAATAGGATAAAAATCCTACAACATCATTAACCCTCGTCAGTGAGGAGCGCAAAAATTTCAACTTCACATCAGAACCTACGTCACACGATTTCATATTTCAGACTTAACATTAAAACTTCTGTTAACATAATATCAGTTTGCCAATAATTCTCATTCAAGCAATATATATATATTGTTTCAAACAAACTTAGAACTTAAATACGCAACCAATTTCAATATAAATTATCTGGTCAAAGAATGATGTTTGATCCTGTAAAAAAGACATCCATATATACTTGATAACAATGTACTTCGTATATTAAATTGAACATTACTCCGAAAGGGTTGTTCAAAATAAGAGTATCGAAAAAAAACAAAACAAAATGCAACGAAATTGCATTACGGCAAAAATTCTATACGGCGGAAATTCCTTAGACGAGTTTTCCTGCGTCAAAAATGTTTCCGGCGAATGTTCCGGATGCGGTTAAAATCACCGATAATGTTATAGTTTTATTCTCTAATACAAATTCTGTTTTAACTTGTACAGATAGAATTGTGTCAGGAAAACTTTATACTTGGGAAACATATTTGAATAATCGAGAACATGTATTGCGAGCAAGCTGCCTGCAATAGGAATATATTGAACAGGTACACAACAATAGAAAGGGGTGTAAGACAAGCATGCTACCTCTGTCCGGATTTATTTTCATATATACAGCAAGTCCATGCTGATAGAACTAGACGTCATACGAGTATTTATTATTGGTAGTCACAATCCTAACAACACGAGATACGTAGAGGATACTGTGTTGATGACAGACAGAAAAAGAAACTCCAGGAAATCCTAGACAAGTCAGTAAAGGAAAGCGTGAAGTAAGGATTGACTATCAATTATAAAAAAAATTTGTGGTCGTTAACAATAGGAACGGACCAAGATTCAGGTGCAGCAATATAACTATTTAGGAATTGGTTAAAAGTCGATAACATAGAAATCCGAATGTGCATTGGAATAGCTAAAGATGGCTTCCCAGTGCTAAGTATAGTATTAAAAAGTAGGAAAATCTCATTAAAAACGACAAAAGAAAACATTGCTGAAATTACATGTTTTATCACTTAGATTAAATGAGGGCCAATGGTGGACAATCTCCTCACAAATGAAGAGGGGACTTGAGGCGACACGATGTTGTTTTGCAGAGAGCCGCTGAGGTGACAAAGGATCAAGCATGTGAGTAACGAGGAAGTTGTAGGGAAAATGGAAATAAAAAGTCCAATTATACTTCGAATCAGAAAGAGACAGGTGAAATTTCTAACTAGTATAATGAGAAAAGAGGGCTTGGAGAATTTGAGACTCCCAGAATATATTGAGAAAAAAGGGAAGACTGAAATAGCGAGAAACCTATCTATGAATTTTGTAAATGGATGGCAGAACAGACTGTGCGGGATAGTAAGGGTGTGAGTTAAAAAAAATAAAACGTCACTAGGAGCTGCTCAATAAGCCTATAGGAAGAAGTCCATTTCGCTCCCTATTCTCTTTTACAGCTTTTCAGGCTATATGATGTAGTCGCACGTGGGTAAAACGTGTCCCCCATTGTGACGCATTCTTTTCGGGGTTTTCTCTCTTGACTTTTGTACTATCTGACACATGCTTGTTTCACAAACATAAACAAACACGAAGACACACACACACGCGCGTGCGCACACACACTTTCTTATTATAGTGATTTTCTAAGTGTAGCTTAGATGTTGCACAAGGCTGAAAGTATGGGGCAACCAGTGAGGATCGAACTCACTACTCAGTCGTAATTGTTCTAGCGAGACAAGCTTGCTAAATATTACACTACCTCGGGGTGTCCTACATATTTTTATTATAACTAGTTTCCTGTTTTTGCTCTTCATCACATAGAATTTTTATTTTTTTGTAAATACACGCCTTGGCCATTTTGTTACATTTATTGTTTCGTATTACTCATTTTTTACTTGAAATCACATTGAATCTGCCAGGATTGTTTGTGGGATAAATTTTCCAGGAGTCCGGAAATATTTATAATCCTATGTGTTGATTCCAACAACATAATAGTGAGTAAATATTTACCCAATCATATTAGCACCCTACACCAAGTGACTATAATGTCACACAGTTACAAAGTAGAAGAAATTGTGAAGAGCCATGGTCGATTACGTCCTGAAGAGGCCTGAGAAATAAAAGTAGAAATATTGAAATTTCAATCGATTGAATAATTCGTACCAGGTCAGATTTCCTGCTCAGTTATGTGTACCTTTTTTTTTTTGCTTGAACGAATTGCAGCAACGAATTTTTGTTTTTTGTTTTGTTTTTTTTCTAATCATTTCACAAGTACGACAATAATACCTCTAAGACGCAAGAGTTTACAGAGTGTGAGAGAATATGAGAAGAAGTAAGCATTAATTAGAACAGAGAAAAATTTTTTAAAAAAATTAAGGAAACATACGATAACGACTGACATTGCATTAAAATTTTTCAAGATCAAAGATGACAGAAAAACAAAAGGTCGGAAGAGAGTCCTACAATTGATGGATTTAAGGATTTGTCTGTTTATCAACTACTTATAGGTTATTTAATGCCGAAATTAATTTTTCTTGTGAACTTGGAATTAATAAAAATATGATATAAGTTATTCCGCTTTCACAATTGAATACATCGTAGATACTCAGCTTTTGTACATATAAACGGTGCGATGGGTAAATTGTCGTCTAAACTACGCAACAACGAAAATTACACTGACATCTCATTTTAACAGATATATTTACCAAAATTACACAAAAAATATCTTGACAAACGAAAGAAAAAATTATTCAATAAAATCGCCATTGACTTCAACCACGGCCTCCAGACGACTTCGGAATCTCCAGCAACTCTTCTTTTTTTAAGCTGGTGATTGCTACCATAATCTTTGCCTTTAGTTGATATTTGGCGTTTCGAGGAGTTTGTTGGTCTCTCTTCCTTCAACTGTGCTCACATATAATAATCAAGGCGGATGCAGACTGGACTGATTTGTTCGCAGAAATTGTCCGACAGCGATGTCTGAGTTCTCCTCCTTCTTCTAGCAATCACCCTCTTGACCCAGGGCAACACTACCTCCTCAAGGCAATTGATGTAGGTCTCTGTGTTGAGTCTGAGGCCGTGTGAGAAGATGAATGGGGACATAACATAGCCATCACTAGTGATCACTCCAAAAACCATGAGGTTGAGTGGTTATTTGGTTTTCCATACACTCTCGATAAAACTTTTGATGACGCAGCGTTTACCATCTTATCCTGGAAGAAATGTTTCTCGTCTGAGAAAAAACAATGAATGTTCGGTTGGAGGAGATGGCTGAGTTTGTTGAAAAGATTCGTAGCGCGGTCTTTCCTCTTGCCCTTGATGGCGTGGGATAAAATTGGCCCTTTCTCATCTTGCATGAGAAATGCCGACTGTCTTCATGCACTACCTGCCTGATATGAAACTCAAACAATGGCTATGGACCTGATTGACTTGCAAGGATCATGGCCTAGATCTCACCAACAAATACGGAGTTCTTTTATTATCAGAACGCTTAGAGTGAGTTTTCTGAGCTGCCCTACCTTCGTAATCAGCATTAGACCCATCTAACTCTTTCTGAACCCTCTGCACGGTCCCCGGATTGTCACCACTCTGAAATGTTAATATTGGAGCTTCCGGTGCGAATGCCAAGCAGTACAGCATGCCGTTCCAAATTTCTTGTGGAGAGAATTGCGTTATAGTCCTCGTTTTCTCACAGACGGTGTCCAACTGAGCCTACTATAATGAGCATTCGACAAACGCAAAAAACAAACAAAACATATGCGCGAAATTAAAAATATATAATTACGACAATTTACCCATCGCATCTCCTAAATATTTGCGTGGACATGCTTACTAGAGGCGGTAATGTATTTTATGTTGTGGTTTTGTTGAAGTTATATTTTGGAATATGGACTGATTTAAAACGTTGTCTTATATTATATCGCTTAATGTCATGAAAGTTATTTTATGTTGGTTGTATGGTACTGATTAAATGTCTTTGCTACAATTTATTAGTATGTGCGTATTGTTCGTAATTTTTTATATAAAAATGTATTGCTGGTATTTTTACTATGAAAATGTGTTTTTATATTCTAATTGTGGATTTTGCTGAGGTGCCATTATTTTTCCATAGCTGGAACCCTAACAAGTGCTACCATCCCTAGTCAGGATAGACCTGGAAACAATAGCAATTAAGAGGTAGTTTAGCGTTCCTCAAAAATCTCTCGATCAGAGGTTTCCACAATTGGGAAGTGTGAGAGAGGAAACTGTTAGCATAGAATTTACGGTTATATCTAGCCAGCTCAACTGTAAAATTATGGGACCTTGCCGTTAAGCGATTATTGCGTTTAAATTCATAAAATCTAGGTACCAAACTGGAAAGGTAATCAGAACAATTACCATGAAAATATTTATAGAAATAATATAGGGAAGCTACATTATGTCGGTGGGGAAGTGACTGATTATTATTTATTCACGCGGTCGACACCAAATCGTTATATCATTAAGGAAACCGAAGCAGGAGAACATATATAGAGGATGACTTTAACGGTGAAGTAGAGAAAAAGAGAGAAAATAATAAATAAACGAAAAATACAGAAGGAAAAATGGTGAGTGTTGACGCTTTTATGGTTTGGATAAGTGGTGTTGTTGGGACTGTGAAGATTGGGCCCGACCGTTTCTTTGCGATGAGAGCGTTACTTTCAGTTGTAATGTTATTAAGGAACTAGACGAACATTTTCAATTTCCAACATAACTTACTTAGGGCAAAAGCCGATGGCGGTTCTCGTTTCTTCCCCCTTCTATTTTTTTTTTATTTCCCCGTTAATAACATCTCTTCCAAACATCAATTCTTTTTCAGCGTACATTTACAGAGTTTTTCGTTTTATTTTATTTTTCATTCATTTTTCTTTAATTTTTAGAATATTTTTTTCCATCAGATTTGTCTTACTTCGTTATTTCTCGTTTTTTTTATTATCATTATTTTAATTCTGTATCCCGATTTTATTTTTATTTTTTATCTCTTTAGAATCAGCTTTACTGTTTACTGGGAAACGTGTATGCCGGGCGTGAAAGCCCTGTAGTTGTGACCTGAATTATATAGATAATGACAGTAACGACTCTCTGGAATCATACAGAGACTTCAGCGACCAAAAAGGAACAAAACAAATAAATAGCATTGGATCAGTTTTTACTTCCTCATGTTAAAAAAAAGTAGAAGAAAACGTGGAACTTAAAATCTGAACATGCAAATTCACACATCTCTACGCAAATAACTACTGGCAGGTTCATGCAAACTAAGTCGTACGAAAACAAAATTGTAGTCGACAAACAGACGGATGTACAAGAAAGGAAAAACAGATATGCGCACGTTCTCACACACGCATATAGAGGTGCGCAAATGAATACGCACTTTCATGATGTACGCACAGAAACTAACACACACATGCACATGTACACAAATAAAATCGTACCTACAGAGGTACAAAAAGCGATTTAAATACAAAAAAAACCCGTCGCCTATATAGGCAAATATTAAAAGATCAACGATTAGATTAATATATCGAAAAAAAAAGTTATTTGCTCACATTAAACTGGTTTAACCCAAGGTGAAATTTAAGTGATGATGTTTAGGAAGATCCTGTTGCTCCATGCTAGATGTGCCTGACTTTGTTGTAAATCGGAATAAAATATTTTCTTCCTACATTTTCTCGAACAGATCCGAAGCGCTATTCATCGTCCCACAGGGCTTCAGACTCTACACGGAAGCCTATGTCAAGTGCGTTGAGATGGTAGTGCTGCCCTGAGTCCAGAGGGTGGGTGTTGGAAGAACCTATGTCTGGCAAAGGAACACATGCAGGAGAACCCAGTCATGTCTGTCAGACAATTTCTGCGACCACATAACACCATTATCGGAGTATATATACTCCGTGGTTGAAACAATTGCATATATACATTAAGATCCTTGACTTCGAAACGTAATGAAATAATGATTTCTAATATGGATTTTCAAAGGTAGCTATCATTAAAATTTATTTCAAATTTTGCTCCCCACCATCTTTTGTCTTTGTGCAAATATTTGAAAACATCTATTACCGAAAACATTCCTAAACTTCTGCATATAACACACGCAACCAGAAACTAGAAAGCTTTATGCATTTGAACAAGATTAAAAGGATGAAGAAGAGACTCGAGTCGACGGAGATGTGGTTCTACAGAAGGATGCTAAGGATATCATGGACCGAGCGTTTGAGCAACGATGAGGTCTTAGAGAGGATGAAAACAAGGAAGAGGCTTACACTAATCATCAGGAAGAGGCAGCTGAAGTTTCTGGGACACGTAATGAGGATGAATTGCCTGGAGAATCTGATACTCACGAGTCGAATAGAGGGAAAGGGAGACAAAGGAAAACAACGCGTGACATACCTGGCGGGCTTAGGCAAGTGAATGACAGAACGTGGTCTGGGGGAGGAAGCAGAGGGAAGTAACTTGTTGAAAGCTGCAAGGGAGAGAGGGAGATGGAGAGCCATGATCGCCTACGTCCTGGCACATAAGAAGAAAAAGAAAAGAATCGACCAGTAAGACAATTTCTGAGAAAACTGGTGTGACGAATGTAAACAAAAAGAACCAATCTAAAATATATTAAGATAGTTTGAAGACATACAAGAATACAAACTACAATTTTAACTAATTTTTTTTTCTACAAACGTTTGAATCTGTTTCATTATTATTATTATTATTATTATTATTATTATTATTATAATTGTTGTTGTTGTTGTTGTTGCTAGAGAACGTTTTATCATTGAAAGAATTTTGCAGCGATCAGAAAAGGTAATAATCGGTTGATGCAAGGCCAGGTGAATATGGCCACAAACCAGTTGAGTTCAATTTCCTATGTTATCGTTTCTGTCCTGAGCCTTGCGTTATTGCAAAAGAGAACAACATTTTTCCTGTTGACATGCACTGGATACATTTCGAAGAAACATTTGTAGACAAATTGCAGCTGGTGGATGTACAACTTTACATTAAGTATTTCATTGCTTTTTAAGGACTCTAAAATGAACAATGTCCCCACGATCCCAATATACATCCATAAACCTACTTCCATGGAACTCAACTGTTGGGGTAACGTGTGGAGATTTGTCCTTGTCAATTCAGTACTTTTTTTACATTGAACAGTGTCATATGTTAGTGTACTCCAAATTTATTCTTAAATTCGTCACAGCAAATGTTTCTCAAATACAGAAACTTTTTTATGATTCAACCTAATAGATTCCTTGTGAATATTTTGCTATCATCATTTTTCTTTTCATATTGATGCTGGGATTTGTTCTACTGTTTCGTATTTAACATTACTTGCAATAGTTTTTATTACTTCCCCAAATCTTTCCTTGAGTAGTTTTTCTTTATTCATGTACATCTCTTTCAACAAATTTTCTATTGGATTATTATTGGAAGAGGCTGGTGGTGTGTTATTCCATTAATTTGATATTTTTGAAACTATTTTGGCAGAGTAAACCAAAGATAGCTTTTCAGAATATGAAGGAGAACTCTGTTATAAGAATATCATTTTAGCCTAAAGCTTCTCGGTTGGGACCTTTACCATTCAAAGTATGTTAAAGAACTTTTGACTTTATCTTAATATCATCATGGAGGAAACATCAAGCTTAGCCATAAGGTTCACCCAATGCAACATTTGTGTTAACCACGATTATTTACTGTTAAGAAATCGGTTTACAGGAATTTATTCACTTAATTCTTTTTTTCTCTTTGTATTATTTAGTTAAGATTGTAGTTTGGATTCTTGTATATTCTTAAAATCATCTTAATAATATATTTTAGATTCATTCATTCTGTTTACATTCGTCACGCCAGATTTCTCCGAAATTGTATTACTAGTCGATTCACTTATCATATTAAGCTTTTAATCTTGCTCAAATGCATAAAGCGTTCATTTTTTTGTCTTGTGATCTCAGTGGATCTGCGGGTGGTTTAATGGACAGTGTCTCAGAATGAGAAACAGGAGGACCGAATTCGAAATCCAGTCGGTTTTTCTCCATTCACTTTAACTAAAATAACCTTGGCAAAGTTATGAATACGTGTCTTCTTCCCCCAGATATGGGTTAAATAGTAGGACTTGTATCTGGTAAAAATGAGTTTCCTTCTAAAAAAAATTCTTAATGCAATATTCAATCGCAAATGAAGAATTATTCTTAAAAACCAAAATATGTTTAGGAATTAAATATCCCACAACATGTTGATAAGCCGTAGAAAATAAATCTTCTTACCCTGTTGATTTGCTTGGTTGATTTTGTTTAGTCGCATATAAACCTCGATGGGTTATTTAATGTCAAAATCTAAATATTTCGAACACAATTTTATCAACTACATATATTTTGAACGCAATTGTATGCCTTCAACTACAGATAAAATGCGTTGTTGGTAATTCTACTATAAAATATACTGCTGGTCATTTTACAATAAATATGCGTTGTTGGTCATTTTACTATATACAAATGTGCTTCTCTTATTTTTACTATAAAAATATATTTTTATACTTTCATAGGGTATTGTTTTGTGAACAACAGCAATTAAGTGGTGGTTCTACACTCCTCAAAACCTCCAATCTTCCGATCAGATGCCTTGCTGCCAGATGTAGTTTATCGTTCTACCTATCCTGTGATATCTGCTCAACTTTTGCGTAATTTCCTAAGTTCTGTATCCTTCACATTATAAGCTTACTATATCTTTTTTTTTCATTATTAATTCAACCACTAAAAGGTCCAAGTGCTACTTAATAGAGATATTTACAGAATGAGGTTTTTGTATAGACGTAAGATAAGGAAGTAAGAAGGGAAAATTAAGAGCATATGTAAGAAAAATAACAGTCGACCTTGAACTTGGAGTGGTTAAGATTGTATCAACTGGGTAAACATTCTTTTTGGAGCTTGTTACAGAAAGTAGTGCTTCTTTGGAAAAAGACTGGAACTTCATCTTTGCCAATGGGATAATAACAAGGGAATGAGAATGATTCATCGGAGTGTATGTGGGTCATAGCTGTGAAGATTTTAACTGCTGGAACTAAGGGATATAGTACATCGGAATATTTACCGTGGAAATAAGGATAGAAATGGCATAGTCTTGCAACCTTTCGTCTTTGAGAAATGGATTGTAGATGGTAAAATCATTCACCGCTCACAATGTCTCATAGAAGTTATTCAACTATATCTAATTTGGGAAGGCAGGATCGGGAAATTCCAGCCCAGATAGGACAACAATACTCTATTTTGGATTTTGTTTCTCTTTTATAACTATATATTTTGTACAATCCTTGGCGATCTTTACATATCTGAAATGTAAATATCAGTGCCTATAATATTTTCTACATTTATATATATGTAATAGTGTCTATAATATTTATATATTTATATATATAATATTGTCTATAACATTTTATATACTTATATACAATACGTAGAACAAAGCTGTAGCTGTATAATATACAAAACAATCTTAAATAAATTATTCGAAATATTTCTAATAAAAACCGTTAATGATGATAATCTTAAAATTACATGGTATATTTTTCCTACATGGAACATAAGCAACAGGTACTCCTGAAGAAAATAGGAAGGAAGGCGAAAAGAAAGGACTAACTATTAATTGCAAGAAGAAATAATGTATGTTTGACAGCAAATGGAACAGTCCCAGATGCAAACTACGAACTGGTACAGCAGAAAGTACGAGAATTTAAGTATCTTGGAAGTGTTTTAAATAATGACGGGATATGTGGCCCCAAAGCCTGAAGACGCATTCGGATAGCGAAAAATGCCTTCCAAAAGCTAAGCAAAGTATTAAGAAACAGGAACATTTTGTTTGAAACACAGATGGTTTGGTTTGGTTTCTTTAACGGCATAACAACTCCTTATGGGTCATTTAATTCCGAAATTTTATTTTCTTGCGACTATTTTTGTAATTCTTTTTTTTTTTTTTTTTTTCAAAAAATATATTGCTGGTAATTTTTAATTGTTATTTTTACTATGAAAATTTACTCCTGTAATGCTGTTATATAGGAATAAATTGTCGCTGCCGACACTTGAGTTTGAACATAAATCGCCAGTGAGCAAACACAGGCGATCCCATAGAGGAAAAGCATATATAGGAAATCTCGTGACGTCTAAATGATCGTCATCCCAGTCTCTACTGATTACTATTTGGATCTCTATTTTTACTCTAACATTTAATACTATACGAATAGTTATCCTCTACTCTATCCACTATACTATTTCTCTATTCGGATCACAGCACGGATTACTATTCGAGAGAATATTATCGAGCAAGTACTATCAGTGAGAGTGATATTGGAAGGCGTCTGACGCCAGCATTATTCAACGGCGTACTATAGTTGTAACTGCGGTTAAAAAGTCTCCACTACAACGAGCATTACGAAAGTGACAACGAGTATTCGTTAGCATCACAAAAATGTCAACGAGTATCCGTTGAGTCACAAAAAATGCATTTTTATATGTTCATGCTCTCATGAGATAGCTGGGGTCATAAGAGGTGGTTCCACCCTGGTTCAGGGTGGACCTAAGAACAACAACAATGAAGAGGTGGTTCCACGCTCCACAAAATCTCTCGATTAGAAGACTTGCTCTCGGACGTTGTTTATCGTCATACCCAGAACGGGGGAAACATAGAAAAGAGTACTGAACTGTTATGTAATATCAGTCGTTATATGTGTCAGTGAATGCTGGACAGTCTTCTCAAAGTTGTAAAAGAGACTCGGGACAACATAAATCTGATTCTACAGACGTATGCTATGGCTACCATGAACTGGAAATGAGAGAAACGACAAAACTTTAAGGAAAATGGAAACAAAAAGAAAGTTAATAGTTAGAATCAGATAAGGCAGTTGTAATTTATAGGGTACATAATGATAAAAGAAGGCTTGGAAAATTTCACACTCACAGAACATATTGACGGCAAGAGTAAAGAGGATAGCAGCGAATAACCTCCCCAAAGAGATTGTGTAACAGAGATTCTGAGCGATAGCAAAAAGACAAACCTTACAAAAAAATGTGGAGAGCTATGTTTGCCCAACTTCTGAAGGGATACGGTACATAGAAGATATATATCCGTTCAATGTAAGTATATCCTGAATTTATTACTTGTTTAACACTTCCGCTGCTAACTATGGAGATCTTCGTTTTTCTTCTCTTGCTCCAGCTGGCTAAGTAAGATTTTTTTGCATACCACTGGTATGAGTGTCCCGTTGCGCCATCTATCGTCAAATCACAAAGGACAATGCTTCAAAAGATATCATGTGTATACCCATTACTGATCTGATAAGTCATTCCCAGGTATATCCATGAAAATGGAATGCTGTAAAACACACTGGTTTTCTGTGTAATAAAATATGTAGGTTGAAATTTGGCATTTTCTTTAAAAATGGCTGGCTGGATGTGGGCAGCACTGGGCAAATGAGTAGCAGTGAAAGTGTTAATACTGATTTTTTTTCAGGAAAGCATTGACTTGAATAACAAATAGTAATATTGTGTAAAAACGTACTGATAAAAGCTCATAGATTAATCGACTTTTTCTCCAATATTCATAAACACGCAATTATAGTTATATATTTTTATATGAAGGACATAACTCGTCCATCTACGCCTGTGTACACACATTACTGCATACAGGAAATTGTTTTCTGATGAACGCAAGGAATACAAAATATATTTAATGTGTTGATAATATTTCCATTTGTTCTACACTAAAGTGTAAACTGACGCTTGGATAGGAATAGAAATGGAGAGAAATTTTGGTAAGAGCTTATGCCGTGATATGACTGCCTTATAACAACGAGAAAAGAAGAGAAAAGAGTGAAAGAAAGTTAGAATAAGAAAAAAAATCTTGAATCTCGTCGAATGTCAAATCTATGGCAAGTGCTATGAATACAAATAGAAAAGCAAGCGCCCCAAATAAATATCACCATTTCAACTCTGTGGAGACGCTACCCAATGTCTTTTAAGTGTTCAATTTTGCACTCAGCTTAGGAAGACATCTTTCTTTCGATCAGTTTTATTAGCTTAGAAAATGCTCGTTTGGACTTTTTCATTCTGCATATTTTATATTTATTTACTTTTGTTACCTGCACTTTTAAACCCCTTTGGGTACTTCCCTCGCTCGGATGTCGATACTCATCTACGGAATTGAAGGGATATATTTTGCAGCATGTGCCTAAAATAAAAAAAAAAAACATAAAAGAAATTCAGAAAACCTTTCATTGTATTTACTGATATGATAGAAAGGCGTTGCATTAAGGCTTGAATAAGCTTCAGTTGCTCTTAGAGAATGAGTTTATGATTTGTTTTTCACTCCAGAAATGTAATCAATTAATCTCATATTCGTCATCACTTCTTGTGCCTTCAATTGTCATGTCGCCAACTGCTGGTATCTGACAAATTCCTTGTTGCACGAACCAATCTTGAAACTCAAGAAGAAAACAATACAGAATTTCATGGATTACCTGTACCTCGATTTTCTGGACTTCGATTATCCGGACGTGAAGTGAACATAAATCGATATATTTCCTGATTGAGTAGACAACACATTCTATGGTTTTACTTTTCAACACGAGTCTCTATTTGTTTTACTTCGTGCTCTTATGCTCTAAAATTAAAATGGCCTCGAATTTGAATGACAAAGCAAAACACAAAAGGGTGGGGTTATCTGTCGAGGTGGAAGTTGGCATCTTATAATAAATAGCCGAGTTCGTTATAAAGTCGGGTTCGTTATATTCACTTAGGTGGATATGGTCATTGAAACAGTATGGATTCATCTCCTCACACCGCACACAGCTGTGGGTTAAATAGTAAAAAAATATCTCCAAAAATCATTGTTATCTTGAGAAAATTGTTAATACAATATTCGTTCGCAAAGAAAAATAATTATTCTGGCTATTCAAAATACATTTCGGTTTTAAATAACCGACAAATTGTTCATAAGCCATAGAAAAAAATCAATAAATTACAAATAATGACGAGAAATTAGAGTTGACCATAGTTTGTTCATGACAGAAAAAAGATGCAACAAAAAACAGACAAAAATTGTCGCATTTTTTCAAAAAAGATAAACTGGATAAAGCTTTTGAAAATATGAATGGATGATATAAATTTTAAATTTCTTTCAGAAAATAACTTTTTCTCTACTAAATTTCATCAATTTAGTCATTCATCAATTTTTTTAAAGCATTTCACCCCGGCAGAGATGCCACTTGCACGCAAGGGTTTATAGAGAGTGTGAGTAAGAGTAAAGAGGAGATGTCTGAAGAAAGGATAAAGAGAAGGACGGGAATTAAGATCAAGGCATCAGAAGATGTCGATTGACATTATATTTGAATGTTTGAAGATTATAGCTATCAGAGAAGCAAGTAAGAGGAAGGGAGTTCCACTGCCGGGAAGTACAAAGGAAGAAGCTGTTGGAGTAGAAGAGGCAGTGATATTAACCTGTTTCGACATTGAAAGCGTGGGACCGAGATGCCAACCGAGTAGCACACTTGAATTCATGCTCTTCAGGTACCTTTGAAAGTAGCTCGTCTGAGCAGTTTCCATGAAAACAAATTATCCAGAATTTTGATTTATATGAACATATTTTTTCAAGCCCTATCCCAATATATCCGGATAATAAAAGATGTACTACAATGCTTTAGTATAAATACACTTCCTGCTAAAAATTAAAATAATTCATATATTTCTGATCGACATTGTGGTTCAAATTAACACTCTACAGTGCATATAAATGAACTGGCTCTGTTTGACATAGAGCAAAGATAAAAATAAATATCTCGCTTTGATATCTTCATGGGTGTGACCCTGTGTTTAATACTACGAAACATTGTGAATATCAAACATATACACGGAATGGATCGGATCTGTTTCTTTCAGTTTGTGTCTGTCCCCATCATAATAATGTTTCCTATTCTTATATTCTAGTTTCCCTATCTACATTCCCCTCTGACTAATCAAGGCCAACAACAGATCCCGATACACTATGTTCATTTTCAGTCAGCAACCATTTTTACTTTCTATCTGTGATTCGACGAATTTTGCTCCCAGCCAATCAGAGCGACAAGCCCAAACACATTCAGTTACAAACGGAAATATAATATGTGAGAACAATCTATGGTAGGTAACAATGACATAATAAAAAATAAAAATCTCAATATAACGCGTTTCGTCCTTCAAAAAAGTCTTCAGACTAAAATAATATTCTTATCGATGTAATTATATAGGTAAGGGGAGAGTTGAAAATATAAACTATTATTATACTTCAAGAGGAAATGCTGAATACATAGAGACAATAAGTGTAAAAATGTAATTTTACATTACTAGTGTCTGATGTGTTTAGACGTATGTTTTAGCACACTTCAGTCAGTTTTCCAGCACATATCTTTTGTTTTATCGATGTCAATATCCCACATTTGTTAAGAAATGTGGATTGAGGTATGAACATGGACACAAATTTATTGTGCACTTTCTATATATTATCGCCTTAGTAAATTAATTTTTCTTTTAATTATCACTGAATTGTTTAAGTGAAAATTAATGAACGTAAAAGGAGGCGATAAGAATTGCAGATTACAATGATATGTAGGAAATATAACGGTTGACCCTAGGCACGAAGTGGATAAGGTTATATCTAGCAGGGAAGCATTCCCCCGGGAGTCTGTTCCGCAAAGAAACAATTATTTGGAAAAAGCTGTCCAAATGGAACGTCCTTTTTAGCAAAGGAATATATTGAGAATTTGGATGATTCGTTCCAGAGTACCTAGCATGTTGGATCTTAATTGTGAAGATCTGTACTGGCGAAACTAATGATTTTAGCTTGTCAGAATATTGTTTATGCAAACAGTGATAGAATATCGATAAATTTGCAACATTTCGTCTGTGGGAAAGGAGTTCTCAAAACTCAAAATATTAATTTGTAAATTAGATTAGACATCGTTTTATTGCCCATGTTAAGGCGTTTGTAAGTATTGCGCTAACAACAACGTCATTACGTTGTGTCGTTTAAGTGTAACAAATATAATACATAAAAAAATTCTGTATATCATTACACAAACAATTATATACAAATAAATAAATAAATGCGGAACTTACTTCCTAATTAATATTTCAAACATATACAGTAACCAATTGAAAGAATCTGATCATTGCAATATATATTAATCTCATCGTGGATAATACTACAGAACCCACATTGTTATTCTTCAGTTGCTAACTGGAGGGAATCTGGATCATTTGATGGTATTGCGCTAATAAAAACATGATATGATGTACTGTTTTTGAGCTGTTATATAAGAAAACCTCAAGTAAATATTTGATCATTATAATGTAGATTCATGGTTTAATCAATTTTCAAATGCCTCTATGATCATTTATTTATCTTTATAACTAAATAAACATAACCTCGACGTTTGTTCTTCGAAGTTACTTAGAAATATTTCTCTGTTTATTCAACTTGATTTTCACAGATTTTTAAAAATGTAATAGACTTCTCAGTAAAAGAGAATTACATCGTCTTTTGACATCTCATACAAAGCAAATTAATATTTGTTTTCGTTCAAATCATAAGGATTTTAAGATTAAAACATGACAGCTGATGACAAGACGTTTTTATAGCTAATTCTGTGTGACAACCAGCTTATGCTTGCTTCCGGAGAAAACAGTATCTGATAGAAATATCGCATTTCGGATGTTGAATTTTGTAGCAATTAAGCCAGTCTAATCTTTATTCCACTCACACAGTATTCCGAAAGATGTGGTTTTATGCTCTGCATGGATAATAATAGGGAAATTGATATGTGCATAACTGAATCCATTTCCTAAAAGGAGTTATTGAAATAGTGATTTCTCCCAGTGTCTCTGGTCAAAAACATTTCAGAACACATTTGCCATTATAACCGCTTTCCTTGAATTTCTTAGAAGACGGTAGATATTTACGATAGAAAAAATGTTTTTTTATAAGATAAATAAATGAAAGTCTGTGGTATATGTTTTGTATCATTATATAATTGGTATTGCTACAAAATGCGTAGCCTCGCCTAAAATAGCAAACATCTGGTCAGTACACTGGTGATAAAATGAATAGCATGTATCACAACCGGGGTGGTGTGGGGGAGGAATCTGACTGTTATATACGAAAGTCGTTCAAAAAGTTCTGAGCCTCACTCAGAAAGAAGAGCCATGAATTCAAGCTGGGCAGGGACAGCAAGGTAGATGACTCTCAGTCAGGTCGTCCATTTAAACGTATGCTTTTAGATGACAGAGGTCTTACTGTCCAGCAGATAGCTAAGATCATAGGAATTAGTTCAGGTTCGGTACATACTCTTTTAACTGAGATCTTGGAGACGAGCAAGCTGTCTGAAGCTGAAAAGGGTTGACATTTCCAGGAAACTTCTGGTTCGCTTCCAGACTGACCCTGAGAATTTCTACAACAGATTAATAACTCAAGATGAAACCTGGTTTCTCCACTTCGAACCTGAAACAAAGATTCAAAGCAGAGTGGAAAAACTCTGGTTTTCCACCCACGATGAAGTTCAAGCGGGCAACATCTGTTGGCAATGCGATAACTTCTCTATTTTTATAGTATGAAGGCGTAATCTTGATAGACTACATGGAAAAATAAAAATAAAAACTATTAACACTTCCACTGCTAACTACGGAGATCTTCGTTTTTCTTATCTTGCTCCAGCTGGCTAAGTACGGAAACCTACGTTTTTTTGCATAACGTTGGTATGAGTTTCCCGTTACGCAATCTATCGTCAAATCACAAAGGACAATGCTTCAAAAGATATGTGTATACGCATTACTGATCTGGTAACTCATTCCCAGGTATATCCATGAAAATGTCATACTGCAAAACACACTGGTGCCGGTTTTCTGTGTAATAAAATATGTAGGTTGAAATTTGGCATTTTCTTTAAAAATGGCTGGCCGGATGGGGGCAGCCCTGGGCAAATGAGTAGCAGTGAAAGTGTTAATGAACACTACTATGCATCAGAATTAAGATAAATGCAAAAACTGTTAGACAGGTACAAGATTTAGAAGCATCAAGATGTCACACTGCAGCCAGATTCCTTAATTGGTCAAGCCAACACGTAGTGAGGAGATCATGGCCAGCATAGTTGACATAAGTCCTCTTTATCCACCTCTTCAGCTCGATTCCTCCTAGAAACGATTGTACGCCTACTGTTACTTATAAAATAAAGCGACTGACAATAAAAACTACCTGTTGTTAACGTAACGCCGAAGGAATCTGAAGGATTGGAGCTAGACACAACACGTAAAGCAACAGCGTTATTTAAACGACACAGAAAAGCTACTGTTTTTTTATCATAGTCTTCAACTCTTTTTTTTTTTATGGTCACCCATTACAAGCACAAAGAGCCACTCACGGTAGAGGCTTACAATATGGAGTTGCGTAAGATTAGCGGAAGAAAGAACAAGAGTACAGATCTTAAACAGACTTTAGAAGGAAACGGAAATCCAATCAAACATAAAAGAAGGGATAAACCTCTAATCCGGTTCGAAAAAGCAGAGAGCAGTGTCAATCGGAAGATAGGCGAACCTATCGTTTTCACATATATCGAAAACTCGAACCACTACAAGAATGGGTTTAAGTCAAAGATATAAATATTGACGTATCACGAGTGTGAATTGAAATTTCTATTAAAATCCTGAACTGTAAATTACAATTGTCTGTGGGGATAAACTTTATATTTTTATACATTTAACATTATTTGTTTCTGCTCACCTGTAATCTCCGTTGTATTACTCAAAGTTTTCGAAATAAAATCATTTTAGCCTTTAAAAATAATCTGTCATTGCCCCGGAGGAGGACAATGAATTTACTAATCTTTCTCACAATCTTTTTTCAGCGGGCAAAAATGTATCAACAGCGCTACAGCTGTGTACAGCGAACAGGTAGGAAAAACGTGGCTGAACGTTCGTGATCTGCCGCCAGTAAAATAGGACGCTAATAATGTACTTGTTCGCTGAGTCTATTTGTGAAAATAAACTTTAACATCTGCATGCCCTAAGGTCGATCGGCTATTCGATTCTTCACAGGTGATCCGACCAGGTTTTGTTTTGAAGACGAATTTTTTCAACATTTAACAATATTTAGCTACTCAAAAGAAAGCGGGAAAAAATCGGGCAGAGCGCATTATGACTGTGCAGCAAAATCAAAATCAGAAAACATTAGGAGAATAAATTTATACCTTATATATATATATATATATATATATATATATATATATATATATATATATATATATATAAAAAGAAATAGTCATACATAGAATCAATCAGCAATATTAATGCGATTAATGGCGAAATCACTTTGCTAGTAGAACATAATGTATGCATTAAAATACTGTTAATCCATTGAATGATGTGATCCTCATTTATAAAACTCTCTTTAAGTTAAGCAAGTACTTTCGAAGATCCCTGTCTCCATCATCAGGCTGATTTTTTTTCCTTTAAAGTTGAAACTTTAAGACGAAATAATTGTTTTTAGACCGAAAGATGTTTTTTTTTTAAGAATGTGCTATTTATTGACGGTTGTACAATCTCGGAACGTGCGAGTCGCAACGCTAAAGTTCAAAATTTCCAGTGAGAATTTTTATATAAATTTTGTAATATGGTAAATCCACGAATTCTTTTTTACAAGTGTTTTTCAGTTAACACGACATGAACTAAATATATAGTTCAATTAATATAGTGATATATATATATATATATATATATATATATATATATATATATATATATATATATATATAATATTTTTATTTATATATTTTATAAAAACGAGACAGAGAGCGAGAGAGTGAGAGAGATCAACACTACATTATGCCTGTCAGTTTAACGTCTCAAGTGACCTTTAATGCTTATATCACTACTCTTTACGCGGGCTCTCATTATAGACGATTTTATAAGTGTAATTAACTAATCTTCTCCCATAAATATAGAAAATGTTAAGCAATGCATATATTTCTTTATAGGATTTATGCCAAGCAAGGCGGTAAAGCCACTAATATACACGGGATTAGTGCGTATGAAAGAATTAGAAAGAAGAAACATTACAATTTTCCCGCCAGTAGACTACTACGCTTAAATTCATAAAGTCGAGATACCATAGCGAAGTGGTCTTACAAACAATTACAATGAAATAATTTATAGCAGAGACGCAGGGATTTTCGGTGGTGAATGTTGAATGTAGGTTGTAGAATAATGGTTTTAAAAGGTTCAAATTAATTAACCACCCCTCGTAAGAGGAAATGCTGTCACATGAGCTGAAATGACCAATCAAAATACAAGTATACGAGAATTCAAAAAACTTGACAACGAAGTAAGTTTATAATAAATATTAAATGCTTTAAAGTTGGGTTTATACTAAAATAGAATTCATTCTAACTAATAAGTATTAAATTGTACGATAAAATTTGAAATTATAATTAAAAACTACCCATTTAAAAATGTAAATTTAATCTATATTAAGTTTAATATGTTAAAATTATTGAGAAAAAAGAAAAAAATATTTGTAATTCTATGCATTTTGTTTCTATTGAAATTACGTTGGAATAAACGTTAAGATCGACTGCCCTTAACTTAATGACAACATGGATATAGGTGTAGACATGGGATTACGTCACACACACACACACATATATATATATATATATATATATATATATATATATATATATATATATATATATATACAAATGAAGAGAAAGAACAAACAGATTTCGAAACCACAGTTCTCAGGTATTTACTTTTTTAAAAAATTGCTCAATACAAACGTAGAACATAATATTTTAATGATATTTTTATAAAAAAAAAAATATTTTACATTGCGACGCGGAAATTTCTGTTTCGAGACTTAAAATTTTTATCTCGTCATCAGACAATGTTTGGTAACTTTTTATTGAAAATTATTCACATTTGAAAATAGAAAACAATATGTTTGCTTATTAAAGATATTGGCGGAGGTGATCCAGATTTGATAATCTTTAACTAATCAAAAGAACTGTCAAAGCTAAATCAGAAAAATAAAAAATATGAGATCTAACCTATAGTTTTAACTTTTCTGATATATATATATATATATATATATATATATATATATATATATATATATATATTTCATCACTGCATATTTTATTTGTTTCCTTATTTTTTTCATACAAAAAATAGAGTTAATCCATTGAACTTCAAATATTTTTAATAACAGCGTCTATTTTTAAATTAAAACTTATTTTCAAACTTATTTTCAATCATAATGTCAATCTTAAATGTTAACCTGGGCCTAAATTCAAATCCAAAATTAAACTAGAATTCATTTAAATACGTAACAACACTAATAATCCATCCTAACAATAAAATAACTCGCGATAACCAGAAATATTAAACAAACGATGTAACCCCAATATTTTGAAATAGTTTGGAAAGTCAACATCTTGAGGGGTTATTATGTTCACTCCAAGTTATAGGTGATAGGCATTTTAGTTGTTGCTACTCTTGAATGTCCTCAAGTGATACGATTTCTGTTATTTAGTTCGAAGATGGATGGTCCTTACTAAGACCTAGAGATTTTATTCGCTCGAAGTCATTTTTTTTTTCAGAAGCGGTTCTATGCAACTGAGAGTTTAGGTATTTCTGAACAAGTTTGACGCCTGGCATGATATCCATATGAACGTCTCGATCTAACGAAGCAATTTAAAACATGAACTAAGTTTTTCAATTAAAGTTTTGGTTTTGTAGCCGTGTTGAAAGCGGAAACAACCATGCGGCATTACATCCGGATGGTTCCTTCTCGAAATGATTCATTATTCGTTATCATCGATGCGAGTTATATTTTAATCAAATCATGTTTCATTTAAAGGAGCAAAGCAAAAGTCAAGGACAATAATTCAACATAAAGATTTAGATTTCACGCGGGAGTTAATGTTTGTTTACTCTTACAAGAGGAAAAAAAATAATGTTTGACTGGTTGAAGAGGATGATTTTTTTTTAGCTTCGTTAATTTCCATTTGAAATTATTACATTTTATTCTAATCAATTATGAAATGAAATTTTGAAATTACGTTTCGAATATTAATTTCCTCCCGATTTCTCACCAAATGACTTGTCAAGAAAAACGGGAAAGAAGAAGTAGTTTTTTTCAATTATTATTGAATAGTATGCATTCTCTCACAATTTGTTTTAATAATGACAGAACATTAAATTATAGCCATTAAAACAGACATATTTAATCGAATTGAAACAAAGAAAGAAAGATCAAATAAAAAAACAAAAACAGACCGGTTTTCCTTCTGCCGTCGTCAAAGCACCATCGTTGAAATAAAATAAATGCACACCGCGATTAAAAAGTGAAAAAAATTGAAAACGATGACAGATATACATATACACCTTCATGCAAATTAATTGAAACAAAACGAATAATTCCGTTATTATTTACTTTTTTTTCGTATTTTTCCAATGAAACATGACATAGTGAACATATTAATACTTCGTATGTCCATTCCTCGAAGTCGTTCTTTGCAGTTTGTCCACAGATTCCCGATTGCATTTAAATCGGGAGCGTTTCCGAGCCAGTCTATATTACTTTGATTTGTTCGCTGGTAAGGCTTGTCAATGTATTCGCGCAGCGTTACAATTTTCGTACGCTTCCTTAGAGAAGACAATGATCATAGGACAGATAATCGACAGTCGAAACAATAACGTCTGACCGTGATAAAAATCTGACTTAATCACGGCTGATGCAATACTTTTCAAGGCCAAATAAATTTCATCATACACCCTGAAAATTATTTCATATTGCTGCAAACCACTTAATCTGAGAAAAAAATAGAAATCTATTATATCCTGTCATTCCAGTGGGTCTAAAACTGACCGTATGGTGAAAGAAAGGAAACTGAAGCGGTTGTTTCAATTAATTTGCACAAAGGTGTATATCCGAAATCTGAACGTGCACCCGAATAGCGAAATATGGCTTTTGAAATGCTCCTTTAAAAGGCAGAAGAGCGCTATGTCTTAATTATCTTCTTATATAGCAGAGAGTGCGGTACAGATTTCTTTATAGATGAAGACGTGACTCGAAGTTATAAATACGTGGCTCTACCGGCGTATGCAGAGAATACGATGCACTGAATATTTTAGAGACGCGGGGCACATGAAAATTGGGAACGAGGCGGATACTCTTAAAATCAAAAAGAGAAAATGAAAATTTTTAAGACATTCTGAAGAAGGAGGGCTTGGAAAAACGAATACTCACAGGTCGTATTAACGGAAGGACGGATAAATGTAAATGGTGAATTTGTGTGAATAGAGGACAGAGGGAGAAAACGAGAAGTAGTAAAGAGGTACATGTGGCTTTAAGCTACAAAAGAAAGAAAGTTGTGGAGAACCAGGATCAATCACATCCTAAATGGACACAGTACAAAAGTGAGGATAAAGATGAGGTAGCAATAATGATATTCATACAGCTAGTACTGTATAAAAACAATATTTCTCTCTATAAATGACGTATTAGATGTTAAAACTGGGGTCCAGGTATAGTTTCGTCACCAAAATTTATTAGTACTAACCCAGAGTACCCCAACAATAACTGACGGTGCCAATAGAAACTGTTCTTTCTCCTGTTACAGGGGAAGATTTCCAGATCCATACAGATGCAACCTCCGCCAGATCTTGGAATGTTGTGAGGTAGGATGAAATGAAAGTGTCAAAAGTGAGGTAAATAGTAATAGAGAAGTACAGATCCACAAAATGATAAGACCGAGTTAGTAATTCGAAGGGTCAAAAATCAATCTCACAAGTCCAACATCAGAAAATACTGGGTGGCGTAAATCAAAACGGACAAAAGTTTACACCAACAACTCACAACTACCCTCCTCATCCTCGAAGAGCCGAAACGATCCCGTGGTCCAAAATAGCGTTCTTTTATTGGCTTAAGTAGGATTGTGATTGGTCGAGGCTGGTGGGGAAGCGGAAACACTTACCATAATTTCAGGAACACTGAAGTTACCCCAAACTTGATTCTGATTTTCTTTTTCGGCATGGAGATCACGAATTCTTTTCCGGGGTAAGAGTTTTTTTTTTCCTCTTCCATCGCCACACAGCAATAATAATAATAATAATAATAATAATAATAATAATAATCGTAATAATAATAATAATAATAAAGATCCGATTTTGGTCAACCATTTCTGATGAATTTATCTCGCAGATAATCGTTAGTTTTTCAGCTTACATTATTATTTTTTTTATTAAACTTTCACTTAACGCAAAGCCCAACAGCCACTCAAGATAGAGTGATACTAAATGAAGATTTGTATGGGTGTAGGAAGAAGTAATTGCAGATTATGAAGATACCGATGACTGCCCCCCCCCCCGGCCTGAAGAATTTTAGATTATAGAGATCGGAGAAGCATCCTTTCGGGAGTCTGCTGCATAATGTAGCGAGTCTAGGGAAGAAACTGTCCAAATAGAATTTCCTTATCATCAATGGAATACAAAAGGAATGAGAATCGTTCGAACCTGTGCATATGGAATGGCGAATTTTAGTGGAACTGGGGAATGTAGCTCAACAGAACATTTTCTATGGAAATAACGATAGAGTCGAAAGTGGCTTACCATGTTGCGTCTGTGGGATAGAAGTTGTAGGTTGGAAAACAATTCATCGCCTACAAGGCCGTGTAAACGCTTTTGAACTTATGGCTGGAAAGATAGGATTGTGCAGCTCCAGTTGTTAGTGATCGATACTCCCCCACCCACTAAAAAATAAATTCGATGACAAGTATTTTTTTATTTGACTTATAAGCCTAAAACTCAAGATAAAAACAACTGAACACCTGAAAAAAGGTAAACAAATCTTGCCAAATTTATTGCTACGCTTGCAACCATTAAATAACGATGCTTCTTAGTTTTACGAAATTGAATTTTAATTATGTTGACAATATTATTTTCAATTTTGTTGTCTCTATGGGAATGACATTGAGTTCTGTATGCACCTGTAGACTGTCAATGTATATTCCTAGTTGATAGTTTGGTTTATTTTATTTTAAGGCATATCAACCTCAATGGGTTATTTAATACCAACAAGATTTTTAGGATAGTTTCGTATGAATAGAATACGTATTCTTTGCAATAAATCAGTTTGTAGAGCAGGTTTGGTTTATTTTGTTTCACGGCATATCAACCTTAATGGTTTAATTAATGCCCACAAGAGTTTTAGGGTTGGTTCGTCTGAACAGAATGAGTATTCTTTGCAATAAATCAGTTTGTAGAACAGGTTTGGTTTATTTTGTTTCACGGCATATCAACCTTAATGGTTTGATTAATGCCCACAAGAGTTTTTTAGTTTGGTTTATTTCGTCTGAACAGAATGAGTATTCTTTGAACAATAAATCAGTTTGTAGAACAGGTTTGGTTTATTTTGTTTCACGGCATATCAACCTTAATGGTTTGATTAATGCCCACAAGAGTTTTAGGGTTGGTTCGTCTGAACAGAATGAGTATTCTTTGCAATAAATCAGTTTGTAGAACAGGTTTGGTTTATTTTGTTTCACGGCATATCAACCTTAATGGTTTAATTAATGCCCACAAGAGTTTTAGGGTTGGTTCGTCTGAACAGAATGAGTATTCTTTGCAATAAATCAGTTTGTAGAACAGGTTTGGTTTATTTTTGTTTCACGGCATATCAACCTTAATGGTTTAATTAATGCCCACAAGAGTTTTAGGGTTGGTTCGTCTGAACAGAATGAGTATTCTTTGCAATAAATCAGTTTGTAGAACAGGTTTGGTTTATTTTGTTTCACGGCATATCAACCTTAATGGTTTAATTAATGCCCACAAGAGTTTTAGGGTTGGTTTGTCTGAACAGAATGAGTATTCTTTGCAATAAATCAGTTTGTAGAACAGGTTTGGTTTATTTTGTTTCACGGCATATCAACCTTAATGGTTTAATTAATGCCCACAAGAGTTTTAGGGTTGGTTCGTCTGAACAGAATGAGTATTCTTTGCAATAAATCAGTTTGTAGAACAGGTTTGGTTTATTTTGTTTCACGGCATATCAACCTTAATGGTTTAATTAATGCCCACAAGAGTTTTAGGGTTGGTTCGTCTGAACAGAATGAGTATTCTTTGCAATAAATCAGTTTGTAGAACAGGTTTGGTTTATTTTGTTTCACGGCATATCAACCTTAATGGTTTAATTAATGCCCACAAGAGTTTTAGGGTTGGTTCGTCTGAACAGAATGAGTATTCTTTGCAATAAATCAGTTTGTAGAACAGGTTTGGTTTATTTTGTTTCACGGCATATCAACCTTAATGGTTTAATTAATGCCCACAAGAGTTTTAGGGTTGGTTCGTCTGAACAGAATGAGTATTCTTTTGCAATAAATCAGTTTGTAGAACAGGTTTGGTTTATTTTGTTTCACGGCATATCAACCTTAATGGTTTAATTAATGCCCACAAGAGTTTTAGGGTTGGTTCGTCTGAACAGAATGAGTATTCTTTGCAATAAATCAGTTTGTAGAACAGGTTTGGTTTATTTTGTTTCACGGCATATCAACCTTTAATGGTTTAATTAATGCCCACAAGAGTTTTAGGGGTTGGTTCGTCTGAACAGAATGAGTATTCTTTGCAATAAATCAGTTTGTAGAACAGGTTTGGTTTATTTTGTTTCACGGCATATCAACCTTAATGGTTTAATTAATGCCCACAAGAGTTTTAGGGTTGGTTCGTCTGAACAGAATGAGTATTCTTTGCAATAAATCAGTTTGTAGAACAGGTTTGGTTTATTTTGTTTCACGGCATATCAACCTTAATGGTTTAATTAATGCCCACAAGAGTTTTAGGGTTGGTTCGTCTGAACAGAATGAGTATTCTTTTTAGCAATAAATCAGTTTGTAGAACAGGTTTGGTTTATTTTGTTTCACGGCATATCAACCTTAATGGTTTAATTAATGCCCACAAGAGTTTTAGGGTTGGTTCGTCTGAACAGAATGAGTATTCTTTGCAATAAATCAGTTTGTAGAACAGGTTTGGTTTATTTTGTTTCACGGCATATCAACCTTAATGGTTTAATTAATGCCCACAAGAGTTTTTAGGGTTGGTTCGTCTGAACAGAATGAGTATTCTTTCCAATTTTTTAAATCAATCAGTTTGTAGAACAGGTTTGGTTTATTTTGTTTCACGGCATATCAACCTTAATGGTTTAATTAATGCCCACAAGAGTTTTAGGTTGGTTCGTCTGAACAGAATGAGTATTCTTTGCAATAAATCAGTTTGTAGAACAGGTTTGGTTTATTTTGTTTCACGGCATATCAACCTTAATGGTTTAATTAATGCCACAAGAGTTTTAGCGTTGGTTCGTCTGAACAGAATGAGTATTCTTTGCAATAAATCAGTTTGTAGAACAGGTTTGGTTTATTTTTGTTTCACAGCATATCAACCTTAATGGTTTAATTAATGCCCACAAGAGTTTTAGCGTTGGTTCGTCTGAACAGAATGAGTATTCTTTGCAATAAATCAGTTTGTAGAACAGGTTTGGTTTATTTTGTTTCACAGCATATCAACCTTAATGGTTTAATTAATGCCCACAAGAGTTTTAGGGTTGGTTCGTCTGAACAGAATGAGTATTCTTTGCAATAAATCAGTTTGTAGAGCAGGTTTGGTTTATTTTGTTTCACGGCATATCAACCTTAATGGTTTAATTAATGCCCACAAGAGTTTTAGGGTTGGTTCGTCTGAACAGAATGAGTATTCTTTGCAATAAATCAGTTTGTAGAACAGGTTTGGTTTATTTTGTTTCACGGCATATCAACCTTAATGGTTTAATTAATGCCCACAAGAGTTTTAGGGTTGGTTCGTCTGAACAGAATGAGTTTCTTTTGCAATAAATCAGTTTGTAGAACAGGTTTGGTTTATTTTGTTTCACGGCATATCAACCTTAATGGTTTAATTAATGCCCACAAGAGTTTTAGGGTTGGTTCGTCTGAACAGAATGAGTATTCTTTTGCAATAAATCAGTTTGTAGAGCAGGTTTGGTTTATTTTGTTTCACGGCATATCAACCTTAATGGTTTAATTAATGCCCACAAGAGTTTTAGGGTTGGTTCGTCTGAACAGAATGAGTATTCTTTTATTTTGTTTCACAATAAATCAGTTTGTAGAACAGGTTTGGTTTATTTTGTTTCACGGCATATCAACCTTAATGGTTTAATTAATGCCCACAAGAGAGGGTTTTAGGGTTGGTTCGTCTGAACAGAATGAGTATTCTTTGCAATAAATCAGTTTGTAGAACAGGTTTGGTTTATTTTGTTTCACGGCATATCAACCTTAATGGTTTAATTAATGCCCACAAGAGTTTTAGGGTTGGTTCGTCTGAACAGAATGAGTATTCTTTGCAATAAATCAGTTTGTAGAGCAGGTTTGGTTTATTTTGTTTCACGGCATATCAACCTTAATGGTTTAATTAATGCCCACAAGAGTTTTAGGGTTGGTTCGTCTGAACAGAATGAGTATTCTTTGCAATAAATCAAATCAGTTTGTAGAGCAGGTTTGGTTTATTTTGTTTCACGGCATATCAACCTAAATGGTTTAATTAATGCCCACAAGAGTTTTAGGGTTGGTTCGTCTGAACAGAATGAGTATTCTTTTTGCAATAAATCAGTTTGTAGAGCAGGTTTGGTTTATTTTGTTTCACGGCATATCAACCTTAATGGTTTAATTAATGCCCACAAGAGTTTTTAGGGTTGGTTCGTCTGAACAGAATGAGTATTCTTTGCAATAAATCAGTTTGTAGAACAGGTTTGGTTTATTTTGTTTCACGGCATATCAACCTTAATGGTTTAATTAATTTTAGGGTTGGTTCCCTGAACAAGAGTTTTATCAACCTTAATGGGCCCACAAGAGTTTTAGGTTCGTCTGAACAGAATGAGTATTCTTTGCAATAAATCAGTTTGTAGAACAGGTTTGGTTTATTTTGTTTCACGGCATATCAACCTTTAATGGTTTAATTAATGCCCACAAGAGTTTTAGGGTTGGTTCGTCTGAACAGAATGAGTATTCTTTGCAATAAATCAGTTTGTAGAACAGGTTTGGTTTATTTTTGTTTCACGGCATATCAACCTTAATGGTTTAATTAATGCCCACAAGAGTTTTTTTAGGTTGGTTCGTCTGAACAGGTTGGTTCGTCTGAACAGAATGAGTATTCTTTGCAATAAATCAGTTTGTAGAACAGGTTTGGTTTATTTTGTTTCACGGCATATCAACCTTAATGGTTTAATTAATGCCCACAAGAGTTTTAGGGTTGGTTCGTCTGAACAGAATGAGTATTCTTTGCAATAAATCAGTTTGTAGAACAGGTTTGGTTTATTTTTGTTTCCCACGGCATATCAACCTTAATGGTTTAATTAATGCCCACAAGAGTTTTAGGGTTGGTTCGTCTGAACAGAATGAGTATTCTTTGCAATAAATCCAGTTTGTAGAAACAGGTTTGGTTTATTTTGTTTCAGAAATGATATTTTGGCATATCAACCTTAATGGTTTAATTAATGCCCACAAGAGTTTTAGGGTTGGTTCGTCTGAACAGAATGAGTATTCTTTGCAATAAATCAGTTTGTAGAGTGGTTTGGTTTATTTTGTTTCACGGCATATCAACCTTAATGGTTTAATTAATGCCCACAAGAGTTTTAGGGTTGGTTCGTCTGAACAGAATGAGTATTCTTTTGCAATAAATCAGTTTTAGAACAGGTTTGTTTGGGTTTTTTTTGGCATGAACAGAATGGTTTATTTTGTTTGTTTGCAATAAATCAGTTTGTAGAACAGGTTTGGTTTATTTTGTTTCACGGCATATCAACCTTAATGGTTTAATTAATGCCCACAAGAGTTTTAGGGTTGGTTCGTCTGAACAGAATGAGTATTCTTTGCAATAAATCAGTTTGTAGAACAGGTTTGGTTTATTTTGTTTCACGGCATATCAACCTTAATGGTTTAATTAATGCCCACAAGAGTAATTGCCCACAAGAGTTTTTTGCAATAAATCAGTTTGTAGGGTTTGGTTTATTTTTTGTTTCGTCTGAACAGAATTATTCGTCTGAAGTATTCTTTGCAATAAATCAGTTTGTAGAGCAGGTTTGGTTTATTTTGTTTCACGGCATATCAACCTTAATGGTTTAATTAATGCCCACAAGAGTTTTAGGGTTGGTTCGTCTGAACAGAATGAGTATTCTTTGCAATAAATCAGTTTGTAGAACAGGTTTGGTTTATTTTGTTTCACGGCATATCAACCTTAATGGTTTAATTAATGCCCACAAGAGTTTTAGGGTTGGTTCGTCTGAACAGAATGAGTATTCTTTGCAATAAATCAGTTTGTAGAACAGGTTTGGTTTATTTTGTTTCACGGCATATCAACCTTAATGGTTTAATTAATGCCCACAAGAGTTTTAGGGGTTGGTTCGTCTGAACAGAATGAGTATTCTTTTGCAATAAATCAGTTTGTAGAACAGGTTTGGTTTATTTTGTTTCACGGCATATCAACCTTAATGGTTTAATTAATGCCCACAAGAGTTTTAGGGTTGGTTCGTCTGAACAGAATGAGTATTCTTTGCAATAAATCAGTTTGTAGAACAGGTTTGAGGTTTGGTTTATTTTGTTTCACGGCATATCAACCTTAATGGTTTAATTAATGCCCACAAGAGTTTTAGGGTTGGTTCGTCTGAACAGAATGAGTATTCTTTGCAATAAATCAGTTTGTAGAACAGGTTTGGTTTATTTTGTTTCACGGCATATCAACCTTAATGGTTTAATTAATGCCCACAAGAGTTTTAGGGTTGGTTCGTCTGAACAGAATGAGTATTCTTTGCAATAAATCAGTTTGTAGAACAGGTTTGGTTTATTTTGTTTCACGGCATATCAACCTTAATGGTTTAATTAATGCCCACAAGAGTTTTAGGGTTGGTTCGTCTGAACAGAATGAGTATTCTTTGCAATAAATCAGTTTGTAGAACAGGTTTGGTTTATTTTGTTTCACGGCATATCAACCTTAATGGTTTAATTAATGCCCACAAGAGTTTTAGGGTTGGTTCGTCTGAACAGAATGAGTATTCTTTGCAATAAATCAGTTTGTAGAACAGGTTTGGTTTATTTTTTGTTTCACGGCATATCAACCTTTAATGGTTTAATTAATGCCCACAAGAGTTTTAGGGTTGGTTCGTCTGAACAGAATGAGTATTCTTTGCAATAAATCAGTTTGTAGAACAGGTTTGGTTTATTTTGTTTCACGGCATATCAACCTTAATGGTTTAATTAATGCCCACAAGAGTTTTAGGGTTGGTTCGTCTGAACAGAATGAGTATTCTTTGCAATAAATCAGTTTGTAGAAATCAGGTTTGGTTTATTTTGTTTCACGGCATATCAACCTTAATGGTTTAATTAATGCCCACAAGAGTTTTAGGGTTGGTTCGTCTGAACAGAATGAGTATTCTTTGCAATAAATCAGTTTGTAGAACAGGTTTGGTTTATTTTGTTTCACGGCATATCAACCTTAATGGTTTAATTAATGCCCACAAGAGTTTTAGGGTTGGTTCGTCTGAACAGAATGAGTATTCTTTGCAATAAATCAGTTTGTAGAACAGGTTTGGTTTATTTTTGTTTCACGGCATATCAACCTTAATGGTTTAATTAATTTAGGGTTGGTTCGCCCAGAATGAGTTTTTTTTGCAATAAATCAGTTTGTAGAACAGGTTTGGTTTTGTTCGGTCTGAACAGAATGAGTATTCTTTTGCAATAAATCAGTTTGTAGAACAGGTTTGGTTTATTTTGTTTCACGGCATATCAACCTTAATGGTTTAATTAATGCCCACAAGAGTTTTTAGGGTTGGTTCGTCTGAACAGAATGGTATTCTTTGCAATAAATCAGTTTGTAGAACAGGTTTGGTTTATTTTGTTTCACGGCATATCAACCTTAATAAGTTTTAAGGTTTTTTAGGTTCGTCTGAACAGAATGAGTATTCTTTGCAATTCTTTGGTTTATTTTGTTTCACGGCAACAAATTAATGCCCACAAGGTTTTAGGGTTGGTTCGTCTGAAACAGAATTATTCTTTGAACAGGTTTGGTTTATTTTGTTTCACGGCATATCAACCTTAATGGTTTAATTAATGCCCACAAGAGTTTTAGGGTTGGTTCGTCTGAACAGAATGAGTATTCTTTGCAATAAATCAGTTTGTAGAACAGGTTTGGTTTATTTTGTTTCACGGCATATCAACCTTAATGGTTTAATTAATGCCCACAAGAGTTTTAGGGTTGGTTCGTCTGAACAGAATGAGTATTCTTTGCAATAAATCAGTTTGTAGAACAGGTTTGGTTTATTTTGTTTCACGGCATATCAACCTTTAATGGTTTAATTAATGCCCACAAGAGTTTTAGGGTTGGTTCGTCTGAACAGAATGAGTATTCTTTGCAATAAATCAGTTTGTAGAACAGGTTTGGTTTATTTTGTTTCACGGCATATCAACCTTAATGGTTTAATTAATGCCCACAAGAGTTTTAGGGTTGGTTCGTCTGAACAGAATGAGTATTCTTTGCAATAAATCAGTTTGTAGAACAGGTTTGGTTTATTTTTGTTTCACGGCATATCAACCTTAATGGTTTTAATTAATGCCCACAAGAGTTTTAGGGTTGGTTCGTCTGAACAGAATGAGTATTCTTTGCAATAAATCAGTTTGTAGAACAGGTTTGGTTTATTTTGTTTCACGGCATATCAACCTTAATGGTTTAATTAATGCCCACAAGAGTTTTAGGGTTGGTTCGTCTGAACAGAATGAGTATTCTTTGCAATAAATCAGTTTGTAGAACAGGTTTGGTTTATTTTGTTTCACGGCATATCAACCTTAATGGTTTAATTAATGCCCACAAGAGTTTTAGGGTTGGTTCGTCTGAACAGAATGAGTATTCTTTGCAATAAATCAGTTTGTAGAACAGGTTTGGTTTATTTTGTTTCACGGCATATCAACCTTAATGGTTTAATTAATGCCCACAAGAGTTTTAGGGTTGGTTCGTCTGAACAGAATGAGTATTCTTTGCAATAAATCAGTTTGTAGAACAGGTTTGGTTTATTTTGTTTCACGGCATATCAACCTTAATGGTTTAATTAATGCCCACAAGAGTTTTAGGGTTGGTTCGTCTGAACAGAATGAGTATTCTTTGCAATAAATCAGTTTGTAGAACAGGTTTGGTTTATTTTGTTTCACGGCATATCAACCTTAATGGTTTAATTAATGCCCACAAGAGTTTTAGGGTTGGTTCGTCTGAACAGAATGAGTATTCTTTGCAATAAATCAGTTTGTAGAACAGGTTTGGTTTATTTTGTTTCACGGCATATCAACCTTAATGGTTTAATTAATGCCCACAAGAGTTTTAGGGTTGGTTCGTCTGAACAGAATGAGTATTCTTTGCAATAAATCAGTTTGTAGAACAGGTTTGGTTTATTTTGTTTCACGGCATATCAACCTTAATGGTTTAATTAATGCCCACAAGAGTTTTAGGGTTGGTTCGTCTGAACAGAATGAGTATTCTTTGCAATAAATCAGTTTGTAGAACAGGTTTGGTTTATTTTGTTTCACGGCATATCAACCTTAATGGTTTAATTAATGCCCACAAGAGTTTTAGGGTTGGTTCGTCTGAACAGAATGAGTATTCTTTGCAATAAATCAGTTTGTAGAACAGGTTTGGTTTATTTTGTTTCACGACATATCAACCCCAATGGGTTATGAAATGCCGACAATTTTTTTTAGGATAGATCCGTAAGAACAGAATAAGTATTTTTTGTAAGAAATCAGCTTGTAAATCAGTTTTCATTGAAATCGAGAACCAAATGTATCCTCACCAACATTTTTTTTCCAAAAATGTATTGGTTGTAATATTTTTTTCAAAAATGTATCACTGCTATTTTCACAATAAAAAAAAATATTTTTAAACATTCATAGTGTTTAGCCCCTGCTTGGGGGAGTTAACTATTTCCCCATAGCTGGGGGCCTTAACTATTTCCCCATAGCTTTCTCAGTCGTACGTTTCATACCTATTTACATATCTACCTATCTCGATATGTTTATATATACCTAGCTTATCTTCTCTTTTCGTCTATCCATTTCTAACTACCTATGTAGTGGTCTTGATATGTTCATATCTATCTATCTAGCTAGCTAGCTATCTATCTAGCTAGCTAGCTAGCTATCCATCTATCTATCGGTCTGTGTTCGTGTGTATGTGTTTGTGTGTATGTGTGTTTGTAGGATGTATAATAGTATCGAAACCAAAATTGAAGATAATGAGACAAAGTGGAAAAGCAAAAACGTCGCATTTCGCTGAGAGCATCTGGTTCCTTCGGCATCTTCAAGTTAGAATGAAAGGAAATCAAAACTGCATGTAAGAAAAAATCTATCAATATATGTTCATACTTATCTATCTATCTATCTATCTATTTATCTATATATATATATATATATATATAATCGACTCTCCCGTAGAGATTCGACGTATGAGGCTCAAGCAGATCAGTTTCCAGGAAATCGACAGCCCGACAACGGCACATGAGATTTGATTATAGTGGTGAAGGCCTCGTGCAGGACCATCCACACTTTTTGAAGGGACGAATACAGAGACCTGGTGCACCGAATACGACCAAACGACCCTCCGCAGGTTTTGAATTCAGAGTTGTCCTTCTCCTAGACCAGTTGCCATCCAAGGCTAGAGAACCCATTCTGTCCTGCTATTTTACCCATAGCTGGAGGGAGAGTAAGAGGATTCATATCTTTCCCAAGGGTATTAGCATGTAAGTGAATGTAATGGATTCGACTGGAATTCGAACTCGGCTCTACGATTCCTCAATCCAAGCCGCATTACTCCACCGTGCCTACTATATATATAAAGGGAAGAGTTTATAGTTGTCCCAACGAGAGAAAAGTGTATGTATTAAAAGAAGAGAGAAACCGCAAACATTTTTTTGGTTGTAATGTGGATTTATTTAAATATATATATATATATATATATATATATATATATATATATATATATATATATATATATATATATATATATATAGAGAGAGAGAGAGAGATAGATAGATAGATAGATAGATAGATAGATAGATAGATATTTTATGCTTTATTTTCTATACTTTTGCAACATGTATTTCAGGTCTCGCGACCTTCTTCAAGCAAAGACTGGATATTTTCACATATTATTAAAATGAATCAATTTTCCTTATGTTTTTCGATCTTAAACATTCCCGATGTTAAATATTCTCTTTTCAAAAAAGAGAACGTTTATCACACACACACACAAACACGCAGACACAGACACGCAGAGACACACAGAGACACACACACACACACACATATATATATATAAACATCAGTATATTCCTATCGTTCTGTCTATACTTTTGACTCTAAAGTCAAAATTCAAAAAAATAAGCGCAGTAAATTTATTAACTCTATGAATACATTTACTTTTACGTGCTCATAAAATCTACAAAATCTCATGTGGCAAGAAACTATCCATCAAACCCTGCTGAAGTAATATCTTTTTCCCTCTATATATATATATATATATATATATATATATATATATATATATATATATATATATATATATATATATTATTCATAAATATCTGTTAATCCTCTTTTGTGGCTCCTGTTTTAAGATCCACAGATAAAGAATAATCACTTTTCTGTGACACATCTCTCGGCCGACATCCACACATCAGAGAAATGCGAAAGCCGCATGCTTACCAAAAAGTACCGAAGCAGACGCCCATATGATTCCCAAGCGATTCTACAGAAATATTTTCGCAGAGGGAGGCGACTGTTTCCATTTTTCATCTAATAGTTTCCTGTTGAAGAGTCTTGGCCAGTGTATCCAGCCGGCTTCAATAGCGTGAAATATCCTACGGTTTTATCTTCATTATTCTTGTAACAGGCCCTTTGCTCACCTGTCCCGAGAGAATTATCAAGAGAAACAGTTTATTCACACTTATACCAATGGATTGTATATGAATCGTATTTTGAAGAAACAAACGCGCCCCATCTCTACACATCCGGGTTATCTCTCACATTTGTATGTTTATCTGCAGGTTCGTGTTCGTCTTTTTCTTTCTTTCTGTCTTTCTTTCTTTATTTCTTTCTTTATTTATTTATTTCTCTTTAGTCTTTCTTTCTTTCTTTCTTTCTTTCTTTATTTATTTATTTATTTATTCATTTCTCTTTCGTCTCTTTCTTTTTTCTTTCTTTCTTTCTTTCTTTCTTCCTTTCTTTCTTTATTTATTTATTTCTCTTTAGTCTTTCTTTCTTTCTTTCTCTTTCTTTCTTTATTTATTTATTTATTTATTCATTTCTCTTTCGTCTCTTTCTTTTTTCTTCCTTTCTTTATTTATTTATTTATTTCTCGTTAGTCTTTCTTTTTTCTTTCTTTCTTTCTTTCTTTCTTTATTCATTTCTCTTTCTCTTTTCTTTCTTTCTTTCTTTCTTTATTTATTTATTTCTTTATTTAATTCTCTTTAGTCTTTCTTTTTTCTTTCTTTCTTTCTTTATTTATTCATTTCTCTTTCGTCTCTCTTTCTTTTTTCTTTCTTTCTTTCTTTCTTTATTTATTTCTCTTTAGTCTTTCTTTTTTTCTTTCTTTCTTTCTTTCTTTATTTATTCATTTCTCTTTCTTTTTTCTTTCTTTCTCTCTTTCTTTATTTATTTAATTCTCTTTAGTCTTTCTTTTTTTCTTTCTTTCTTTCTTTCTTTCTTTATTTATTCATTTCTCTTTCGTCTCTCTTTCTTTTTTCTTTCTTTCTTTCTTTCTTTCTTTATTTATTTCTCATTAGTCTTTCTTTTTTCTTTCTTTCTTTATTTATTCATTTCTCTTTCGTCTTTCTTTCTTTCTTTCTTTCTTTATTTATTTATTTCTCTTTCGTCTTCTGTTTTGCCAAGACAAACACCTAGGAACTCGAAAAGATATTCCTTCAAATATATGCATATCACAATTTTTTTTCCCTGGCGATTTCTTCTTTTATCTTCCTCTATCACTTCCTGTGTCTTTAGTTCTTTCGTTTTTTTTCTCATATTTACCTTTCTGCTAACTTTTCTTTTTTTTGTCTCATTGTCTCCTCCCTTAATCTGGCCTTGTGACAAACTTGGCTTCTTCACGCGAATATCTCTTTTCAACAGTTTTTGAATAAACAAACACAAAGGCTCGCAAGCGTGATGCACACTTCTTCAAAGCACCTACTTATTCGACAATCTACTTATATTTTTCCATTTTGACTTCAGTGTACGAATCATACGCATTTACACCCCTACACTCAAATGAAGTTTATCTCTCTCTGGCTTTCGCCAAATCTATCTATCTATCTATCTATCTATCTATCTATCTATCCCATTCTGATCAGATTATCTATCTATCCCATTCTGTTCAGATTATCTATCTATCTATCTATCCCATTCTGATCAGATTATCTATCTATCCCATTCTGTTCAGGCTATCTATCTATCTATCTATCTATCTATCTATCTATCTATCTATCTATCTATCTATCTATCTATCCCATTCTGTTCAGATTATCTATCTATTCCATTCTGTTCAGATTATCTATCTATCTCATTCTGTTCAGATTATCTATATATTCCATTCTGTTCAGATTATCTATCTATTCCATTCTGTTCAGATTATCTATCTATCTCATTCTGTTCAGATTATCTATATATTCCATTCTGTTCAGATTATCTATCTATCTATCTATCTATCTATCTATCTATCTATCTATCTATCTATCTATCTAGCCCATTCTGATCAGATTATCTATCTATCTATCCCATTCTGTTCAGACTATCTATCTATCTATCTATCTATCTATCTATCTATCTATCTATCTATCTCTATCTCATTCTGTTCAGACTATCTATCTATCTATCTATCTATCTATCTATCTATCTATCTATCTATTTACTGTTAAACATCCATTAACGAATAATGCATTAAGATTTGAATCTACTTTAACTCAAGTTTCCTTTCTCCTTCTTTATCTGTCTATCAGTCTTTGTTAAATCTCTGCTGAAACATTAACGTATATAAAATGTATCTAATCTTGTTCAAATGTGTTCTCTCTCAACTGTCTGTTATTTTTTCATTAAGTTACCTACATGCTTTTATGCTGCTTGACAGGTGAAATGGCTTTGTGTTCTCATCGGGGCATTGCTCGTCGGTCTTTGAGCCCAATTAGTAGCCAACGGAAGCTGACTGGCGCATCTCGATTTAACCCATTTGGTATTGTGCTGTAAAATACCCAAGCGTGTTAAATATCAAGTGCAATACAGTTACATAATCTTGTCTTACCCTTTTCTTTATTTGCATATTTTGATATACTCATCATAAACATGGGCACTTCGATATGGCGTAATGGTTGTCAATATCGTCTAGCTAGATATATTACGACCGACTAGTGAGTTCGATCCTCACTGGACGTTCTATACTGTCTACCTTGTACGTCGTGTAAACTTCGCACAGCATAAGCGTATGTTAATGCATGATATGTATAAACTAGTTTAAAAAACGCCTTCCTCGGGCTTTTCATGAAGTTAAGTCAATGTATAAGTGATATGTCTGGAAATTATCATGATGTTATGGGTCGGGTGTATCACATAATTTTAATATTTAATTCTCTTGTTCCTTAGTTACATTGTTAGTTAGTTCGAACATGCATTACGATCTGCCATTACTTTAAATAACTAAATGGGAGATATCATTTAGATTTCCGAGGATAAACAGAAGAATAAGCACTGATTTATTTTAGGTCAAGAAATAGAGAAATAAAAGATAAAAACAGATTGTCGCCCTACAGTGTTGATCTCATTTTCCAGTTTATATTTCCGATACTGAGCACGTTACCCATACATATAGCATACGTTAATACTACAGTTGTTTCATATGCACTTTCTGATAAACAGCAGAGCACTTTGGTCATATTTATAACCTAACATATACATTGAAAACTTTAACCTCGACTACAACCTATAGAATATATCCCTCCCATCACCATCTACGTACAAACTGCAATTAATATGAATTTAAAAAAAATCATAAAAAGAATATGATGTAAAGCGTATTTCTTCTTAAACCAGGAATTTAACACAAATGCCTCGCTCAAAAAAATACGATTATAAAACAAAACAAAAATGTCCCCGGTAACATAACGAACGAGACAACTTCAAAAGAGACTCAACTAACTTCGCAAGAAACAACATTTCATAAGCAATTTTACGCTTTCCAGAAAAACTAAAACGAGATATAATCAAAATAAACAATTCGACTTACGTATTTATCACTGCAGACAAAACTAGACGTTTATATGTATAGGTCACCAAGAACACAACAAACTACTGAGAGACAACATAACTAAAATATACGGGGAAAAAAAGCAAACGCTACATAATACGTTATTACATGAGGCATAGACGATCGAATAAATTGCATCGCCAAATCTCAAGCCCTCGTTGAACTAAAAGACCATCTACAAAACTTTAAATTAGCCCAACATGCAGACTCATAAAACCAAATAAAATTGAACTAAAAAAAAGAAGTAAAATAATACTAGAAAGAATTAACTCAGAACTAAGGATGAAGACAAAGACAATCATAGATTGATTCATTGAATTAGTTATGTCTAATTTTTTATTATATTTTTTCCAATTATCGAGTACAGTGTTAAGCATTGTGCTCGAATTTGTGGATAAACTGTCCGATGTTTCTTTCTATATTTCTGAGATGAAGTATTGTGACACCATTTAGAGCTGCAAGGAAAATTTAAAAAAAAGAAAGAAAAAGAAAGGCGAGAGTTAAAACTTAGATGATAAAGGAAAGGGCATTTAGCGATGTTATTTTGATAATGAAGAATGGTGAAAATTTTTATGGCCATTGTGGAAAAGCTAATTGACGAATTCCAGGTGGGCCAAATAAGCAGATACAGAGTTTTGAATAGATAAAAAATTAACTGTGTCATGGTGGCGAACTTATATTATCGGGAAAAGATTTTCCGTTGACCGATAAATAAGAATGTCCACTTGGTGCTGGCGAAAATCTGATTGACGAATTCTATATGAAAGTGACATTGGGATAAGAATTGAGATTATCACACTACGGGTCGTATTGTTCTGTTGGCGGCCAGAGAAGAAGAGAGAAAAAAAGAAAGAAAAGAAATAGAAAAAGAGAAAGAGGAGATAATTTTTCTTCTTTGAGCAAGATATTTTTTAAAAAAAAACAAGGCTAGTCTGGTCACACCCACACTGTTGAACGCCCATTGCTGAATGTTAACGAGAGCCAGGCGGAGGTGATCATGTGATGCGGGGGGGCACCACCCATTGAGGGGATAGGTATGAGATGTTACTGCGAAGGAGTGGGAAACCGTTGACGCCTTCTGAGGGTATGGTGAGATACCCATATGAGAACAGAAGAAGGTGGGAGTAAGAGAAGACCTCCAAAAATGGAAATAATAAATTTTTCCTGACCGAAAAAAAAAAGAAGGGGATTGTGGATTTGGAATCATCAAGGAACCTCAAACCCCGACGAGCCCTCCCCGGTTTGGGTCGGCGTCCATATAAGCAAAGTCGCAGCGAGCGAAAATCAGTTCGAGTTGGGTTGAGTTCCAGATCCAGATCCGGTTGGAATTGGCAGTTGGCTGACCACCTCGCAGATAGCTGACTTGAAAGATTCACGCAATTCCGAACTCATCTTCTAACCAAGAACAATTTTTTTTTGAAGAACGACTTAGACTCATACCACCAAAACAAGTTTTACGAATATCGCCTGAAGACACACCAAGAACCAGTTTCTTAAAGAACAAACAACTTAAGATGTTAAGATTCGCCTAACAAAAACAACGTGTCACGAATCCATATAGCGTTTTGGGAGAAAGACGTAGTCCTATATTCAGCAACCAGATATAAAATATTGTTATCCTTTTTAACACATTGAACTTTTCGAGTTATTATTTTATTTTCTTTTGCATATACTTGTGTGATATTGCCCTTATTCGAACTCAGCTTGCATTACGGCCCCAGCGACTGATTGATTTCGTCTGCCTAGATCAATTCACAACGTGGGTAGGCAGACTGGAGATCAAAGTAGTTATTTCGGTAACCAGACGTTGGAGGCGAGTTGGGAACGACGAGGCTGATATCGAATCTAACCAGATTCCCATCCGAATCATCAAAAGGTTGGAAAATCACATTTGGGTGCCGCGACCAATACCAAGCCAGTTGGTCGTCACAGGACGGGTTAGCACGACTGACGCAGACAGGCGGACGTCACGTTTGGAGCGGCGACACACCAGCGGGTGGGGGGTCGTCACAGTATAATGTACACTATTTACATTATTCGGACTCATCTTTGTCGCCATATAATAACAACAAAAATTGCAATATAAGCTCTGGTAAAAACATTCAATGATAACAGCAAAAATTGCAATATGAGCACTGGTTAAAAAATGATTGCTGAAGACGTTAGGTTTATAATACCCAGAAATTCGTACACAGATGTCCTCAAAGACACATTGCCCAGTGGATAAATGCGTTGGTTAGATCCAGTGACAGGACCCAAAAAATGTGAGTTCAATACCCGGTTAAGGTGGAGAGGGGAATTAACAGGAGATAAATGATAACTGACATCCATTAAACATGGCAACGTGGAACTAGAAAAGGCTGCCCCAGTGAGCGAAGTAAAGAGTTCAGTTTTACATTCCAACCACCTGAAGAAGGCCGGAGCGTATAACGGCCGAAACGTTGTAATAAATATGGCGACAAAGAGGAGGAAAATAGTCCGATAAATGTAAATAGTGTCCGATGTTTGTACTTTGTTATTGTTTTGTTCAAGTACTTTTGGGAGAATTCTCAACATTGTTGCTTCTTTTTAATCAGACATTTTTGGAAGAATACTTGCTGCTTAAATGTACCCTTAAATGCACATACATATATCATCCTGGGTAAGACGATAAACTGCATCCAACAGCTAGGCCTCTGATCAGGAGGTTTTGAGGAAAGTGGAACCACCTCTTAATTTCTGGTGATCCCAGGTCCACCCTGACCCGGGGTGGTAGAACCTGTTAGGGTCCCAGCTATAGGCAAAGAGTTAAGCCCCAAACTCGGGTCAAAACACTACGGAAGTGTACAAATAGATTTTAATACCAGAAATTCTTTATATAAAACAAAAATTACCAGCAATAGATTTTATGTAAAAAAAGAATTACCAGCGAAGAAAAATTCTTACTAGAATTAGATTTTTGAAGGAATAAATATTATCAGAAATAAATTTTTGGAAAAAAATATTACCAACAATGAAAATTTTGTCGGCATTAAATAATTCATTGAGGTTTATATGCCGTAAAACATACTAAGCCAAACAAAACACACACACACACACACACACACACACACACACACATATATATATATATATATATATATATATATATATATATATATATATATATATATATATATATATGCATGCATTTATATATATATATATATATATATATATATATATATATATATATATATGTAGTATTAAATTGTAAGAGATTTTAGGTGCCAAAATTGCTGGTTCGGTTTCCGTGGTTTACTGGTGGAAAGACATATTAGGTAGACAAGTTTTTTGTCATAAAGTGCTCCATATTAAAAGGTAAGGATAGAGTGTAAATAGAATTAATGCAGAGAAATTTTTCACTTAAGTAAGTTGTGTTATTTCAATCATGCCGACTTGGAAGTTTCATGAGATCATTGTAGTAATGCCTTCACTCTTCTGGGCTATTGGCTTCTCTGCTGCTACTTTTACAGAGAAGTCAGTAACCCTGAAGAGTAAACGCATTACTACAATGCGCTCACGAAACTTCCAAGTTGGCCTGACTGAAATAACACCACTCAGTTACGTGATAAATTTTTCCACATTATATATATATATATATATATATATATATATATATATATATATATTGCTGTGAATTCGCGTACAATAATTTGACACGGATGCTACTGATCATTATGCAGGACACACTTTTTACATATTTCAGGTCTCTGCTAGAGAAATTTTAAAATGGAAGACTTCACCCACTTTTTAAACCATTTACGTGTCCTAAAAACCGTGTGAGTTGGCATGTTAGCAGTAAAGTAGTTTAGAGGCTTTCCATGAGAATTTTCCTCTCCAATTGCTAAACACTGCCGAGGTGGCTATTCAAGACTGATACGGCGTACTGATAGCATGGATATATTCAGCAGCGAGAAAAGGGAATCGCATACTATGTAATCAAGAGAAAGACAGTGTCTTAGTCTTGAAGAGGATTCTCAAAGCACATGTTAGCCCGTCAAATATGACAATAGATTACACCCATAACCAGGCAGTCCACGGACCGTACATGGGTAGGCTGATACAACAAGACCACGTAGCAATGCGCGGGACATACTGGTTAGAGACGACCTACTGCTAAATGTGAATCACACGGTAACCGAGTGAAAAATAATAGGAACCTTAAAGAATACGACTGAGAATATGGGGAAATGGTTTCATAGTGTTCCGAAGAAAAGTATCACTAAACAGCTCAAAGATTTCTTATAGCTAAAAGTGCATCAACTGCGTAAGCAGGGTCACTGCATAGTATAAACAGAAAAAACAAACTAGCCTCTGGTATCTGGAGCCAAGATGCGACACAATATCAGTTTGTTTTAACGTGGGTCTCTACTCGGACCACTGGTCAAAACTGGTCTTAGCTAGTTATAGTCGGTCAGGCGTCCTCGGTATGACGATAAACTGAATCCGCGTCCTGGGTAAGACGATAAACTACGTCCAACAGCAAGGCCTCTTATCTGGAGGTTTTGAGGAACGTGGAACCACCTCTTAATTGCTGGTGTTCCCAGGTCAACCCTGACTCGGTGTATTGGCACATGTTAGGGTCCCAGCTATGAGTAAATATTTGACCACACAACCTGACTCAAAACACTATGAAAGTGTAAAAATAGATTTTAATACCAGAAATAGTTTTAAAAGATTAGTATCAGCAATACATAGTGGAAAAAAAGAAAACATTACCAGAAATAAAAATCTTGTCAGCATTAAATAATCCATTGTGGTTAATATGCCACAAAACAAAACAAAAAAACAAAAACAAAATCATAGTCGGCCAGGTACCATCGCTACAGAACAGATGTTACGGAAGAAGACCAAGGCTTCTGTTCAGGTAATGGGAGTGAGGACAGTCACCGGCATGGAACAGATACGCCAGCAGCAGTATGTCCTCCGACGGGAAAAGCTATCCTCCAAGAGGCGACCTTTTAGGGCTGCTGATTTTATGGCATTAGGTGTGTTACAACATACATCAAGTTTCGTAACAACTTCTCGTCATAGTAAAAATAATATCAAATTACCTAAGATTAGAAACTATACTACGAAAAGGACAGGAGTAGTATTTATATTACATAACCATAATCAAATATCTTTAAAAATGTAGCGAATTATTAAATTTAAACAATTGTTTAAGGCTGCATAAAAAAGGGTTTTAGGTCATGAGAAATAGATCGTCTGCCATGATGAAAATAAGCAGAGTAGCAGAACGCTACGATACATTCATTACGAAGGAATACAAAGAGTCGTCTCTTATGATCAGAACTATAACGTTGGTATAATCCGTAGAAATGATACCGTTGGGCTATAGCCGGTGAACAGGTAGCAGTAAACCAAGAAGATTAAGGTTTCACTTGGTATTTCTTTACTGGCACGAAAGATTCCATGCCAGCTTTCACCTGGAACTAAAATCAGTG
>CAHIKZ030000468.1:267500-305000 GCA_903632075.3 Acanthosepion pharaonis | reverse complement strand
CAAAAAATACGCCAAAGCAAACAAAACGCTTAAATTAAGTGTCATCTGCCTTTGTGCTTTTCTACTCAAATACATTTATTTTCATCTGCCCACAAAGACTCTAAACTAAGCTATTCTTATGGAACGAAGAAAAATCTAATCAAATAAAGAGTTTGCTCAATGTAGATTGTTAATAAAAAATAAAGTTGATCAAATGAAAGAGAAGAAATGTTGTCACTTCTCAAAAATACGTTACTTTTTTGTGCAGTTGCTTGCTCAACGATCGTCTTCATTTAACGTTGTGTTCTTAATTATTTCTGGTCATTAATAAGTGTTTGATCGAAAATCGATTTACACCTGAAGTCATAAATCTGATTGAAAATGTTAGTTTTTCACTCAGCGAAAAATATCTCTTTCTTTTATTTGTTGAAACAGATGTCTCCAAATTTATTACAAAAACAAAATAGTTTTCGATGTTTATTTTTACAAAAAAGAAATTTGCATGAGACCAAAGTTCCCCTCCTCTCTCTCTCTCTCTCTCTTCACACACACACACACACGCACACATATCTATCTATCTATCTATCTATCTATATATATATATATATATATATATATATATATATATATATATATATACATATATATGTAGATAGATAGATAGATAGATAGATAGATAGTTACATGTTTCATTAAATAATATAGACAAGTGTTGTCTATTTATTTTATGGAAATTCTTTTCATATCGTGTGATAAGCTTAATAACATGAGCATTAAACGAAGAAAGAAAATCACAATATTGATACATATTTTTTAATCCTATCTAAGCTTTTGGCTTACATAAGCCATTATCAAAGATGACAATTACATTACAATATATTAAGCAATACACGGACAAGACAATGATGATAGTCTGTTTCTGTTTGCATGGAAGATTTCCAAGCAACGAAAGACTCGTTTATAAGACGCTGGAAGCGAAAAACTCAAGACCACGCGCGTGTGAATTCGAGAAGTATTAAGTATAAGAAGTCAAACCAATGGCTTCTGTTACCAATTATAGGCATTTAAGAATATTTGTGGAGATTTCATAGTTTATTTTGTTCAGGTTAGGTTTCAACTGTTTTATGTATATAGCTTCAAGAATTTGTAGTTTTTGTTTATTGTTTTCATTATTAAGTATAGTTGAGTTTTCAACAAGGATTTTCCGGAATTGTGTATGCGGCCAGGCATGTTGTTTAAAGGCCTAAAAATGGTAGAGTCATCATTCAAACGTAGTGACAAGCGTTGTGAAATCGAGTTTTTGGTGTGACCAACATAAATATTATTTAATTCGTTGGAGATAAAATCTCCCAAACGACACTTGAATTTGTAAAATATGTTGCTTTTTTTGCAAATCGCTAACCGGGGTGGGGAAGAATCACTGGGAAAAAATTTAATGTAGTTTATGAATATTTTTTTTAAATAAATACACTTGTCTCTATCATTTAATGAAACATATCAATGAAAAAATGCTGCCTAAATACACACATTTTAAATATATATATATATATATATATATATATATTAAGGCATGCTATATTTATGGGTTAAGTGCTCAATATTAGAGATAGAGCGTATGTAATTATAAAATGGACACTGAAGTTAACACCCAGAGGCGAGAGCCTATTTTATATATATATATATATATATATATATATATATATATATATATATATATATATATATATATATATATATATGAAAAAAGATTGAAGTCGTGGCTTGACGATTGCGTCTAGTATGAAACAGTCTGTCGCCCCTGAGTGTTGATTTCAATGCTCACTCTTATAATAACATACGCTTTATCCACAATATTGAGTACTTTTATCCCATAAATTAGCCCAACTTAAAACTAAATTTCTTCATATATATATATGTGTGTGTGTTTATGTATTTTGTTATTTTATATATATATATATATATATGTGTGTGTGTGTGTGCATATATATATATATATATATATATATATATATATATGTATGTATGTATGTATGTATGTATATATGTATGTATAGAACCATAAATAAACATAAAAATATATCTTTTAAAATTAGGATAAATGATCCCGACAAAGTTTTAAATCGTTGACTGTGGGAAAATGTTCATGAAAAAATATATATTCATCTGATCAAAAACGAAAAACTGAGTTACATGGGTGTGTATTGGTGTAAGTTTAAATAATAAAATCTTATTGTTTTTCTGAAGCTGGGGTTGCTCGTGTTTAAAATAGAATGAAATTGAGTGACTTAAAAAAAAAAGCTCGGTAACATTTGTGTTCTTTGTTTTAAATTTGTGAGTCGAAAGATATAATCCTTCAGAATGTGTTGGAAATAAAAAATATATATTTTTTTTATCGATGCATTATCTGTGTCGACATTATGTTTTTAAAGTTGGAGATATGATCCCTAAAATGTTTTAAAATATTGACAATTGGAAACGTTCATGAAAGGATAATTCTTCGAAATATATCCGATTATACATTTCGTTGGTTAGGCTTCATCAGATCGAAAGCGAAAAAATTAGTTGCGTATGTTTAAATAATGAAATCTTATTATTTTTCTCAAGCTGGCGTTGCTCGTGAATAAAACAGCAAGAAAATGTTTGGCTTTCAAAAATGTCATATACATTTATGCAATTACTTTAAGTTCCCGAGTCGAAAATTATGATCCTTCAGAGTGGGTAGAAATATATGATTATTTTCTTTTTATCCATGAGTTTTCTGTGTCAATAGTATGTTTTAAAATTAGGGTATTTTACCCTGACAAAGTTTTTAAATATTTTGTCGGGATCTTCTTTAATTTTCTAGCCATTCTGAAGGATTATATCTTTTACCTATTAATGTAGATTATTACATCCTACAAAATCTAATATCGGGAAAATAATAAAAAATAACAGAAAACGTATTTACTAAACAAAGATAAATACTCAATATTAACCTATAGAAAAATACAAAAGAAACCATTAATTGGTTTAACCGTATTACAGATAAAATCAATGGCTTTTTATACGATTTGATAAAAATAACTTTTATCCATATATTACTAAGAATATATTAGATAAAGCATTAAAATTATCAAAACAATACTTAAATATTCAAGACAAGAGATTAAACATAAACAATCATCACAGAAAATTATTACTATACTAATACAATAAAATATGAATACAAACCACAATAGTATCAACAAGAATGGGAACTTTGACGTGACAAAGGGTAGTTATGCTGGTACATTTAATGCAAAATCACAGGCGTATATATCTTAAAAAATATTAAATATTATTAATAAAGGGAATATGTTTATATAGAGATGACGGTCTAATAATTATAAGAAATTATAACGGTAGAAAAATAGAAAACATAAGAAGACAAATAATATAAATATGTAACAAATTGGGATTTAAAATAGACATAAAATCTAACCTAACAATAGTCATTCTTCTAGACATAAAAATTAATTTAAATAATAATACGTACAAATCATATAGGAAAGCAAATAATAATCCAATATATATAAACAAATTCCAAAATCCCACTTCTAATATATTTAAACATATACCAATATCTATTAGCAAAACAAGTGCAACTAATTATAGTTAACGAAAATGAAAAAATATATATGAATCAGAATTAAGAAAAGGTGGTTATTCAACTAAATAAGAATACATACCTAAAAACAGTACACACAAAACAAAAGTTTTGAAAAAACTTGAAAAAAAGTGAAAAGGAACATAATCAGGTTTAACTCTCCATGCGTGTAATTTCAGATGTTGACACCTCTGTTAGGAAGTACTATAAGCAAGCTTGAAATTCAGTGTATGTCATTTCGCCAAAGTTTAAACAACTTTGTTTTTCATAGCACTAAATATGTCGGATTTCGTGCCAAAGAGTAGTGTATGTACGGGGAGTTTTACTGCACTACTTTATGCAAAAGAAAGCTACAGTTGAAGCACAAAGAATTCTTCTTGAGAATTACAGCGACCATGCTCTGTCTGAAACAACAGGCAGAGGTTGGTTTCGACGCTTCAAAAATAAAGATTCTGATATTGAAGATGAAGAACGCTCTGGCGCACCGAAAAAGTTTGAAGACGATGAATTGGAAGTATTACTTCATGAAGACTCATGTCAGGCGCAAGCTGAGCTTTCAGAATCATTAAGAGTTAACCACACAACATTTTCGAAATGTTCGAAAGCATTAGGAAGAATTCAAAAGCGAGGACTTTGGGTGCCGTACGTGTTGAACCCGAGAGACGTCGAACGGCGTCGTGTCACGTGCGAACGGCTGCTTCAACGGCGGAAAAGGAAAGGTTCTTTGTATTGTATCGTGACCGGAGATGAAAAGAAGATATACTGTGATAACACTAAGCATAAAAGACCGTGTGGTAAGCCCGGCCATGCATCAATATCGGCGGCAAAGCTTCTGCTCTGCATTTGGTGAGATTAGCTGAGTGTAGTTTATTAGGAGCTGCACAAAGCGACCAAAATTATCACGGAAGATCGCTATCGACTACAATTGATGCGTCTGAGCCGAGCATTCAAGAAAAAACGGCCACTATACGAGCAGAGAGAAAGGTGATTTTGCAACAAGACAACGCTAGGCCACATGTTGAAAACCTACTTGGAAACGGTTAAATGGGAAATTCTACCCACCCGCGTATTCACCAGACATTGCCCCGTCAGATTATCACATGTTCCGATCAATGGCACATGGCCTGGCTGAGCAGCATTTTCATTCTTATGAAGATCCCCCCAAAAATGGGTCATCAAAGATGACAATTACAACATATTAAACAATATACGATAATGGCTTATGTAAGCCAAAAGCTTAGATTGTATTAAAAAAAATATGGATCAATATTGTGAATTTCTTTCTTCGTTCAACGATAATGTTATTAAACTTATCAGACGTTACGAAAAAATTTTACATAAAATAAATAGACAACACTTGTCTATATTATTTAATGAAACGTGCATGAATGAAAAGATGCTGCCTAAATACACACAATATATATATATATATATATATATATATATATATATATATATATATATGTGTGTGTGTTTAAGCAGCAAATTGTCTTTTAGGCATGTCTGATTGAATAAATTACATTTATTTATTTATTGGAGTAATACGCTGTTTCCCTAATTCGTCGAAGATGGTTTGTTCTATTTTCAAAGCAGTGTGGTCTGAAAGTCTTGTCACCCCTACATTACATATTTTCTATTTCAGATACCTAACACGAGCTCCTACAAACCCTTTTGTTGGGCGATAATAAAAGTGAATAAACTGAATCCAGTACATGTGTTTTGTATTACTTGTTCTTCTATTGTTCTCATTACCTTTCGGACCACCCTGCTGTTTAGTTGTTTACAAATTCAAATGACAGTGTGAAACTGAATAAACGAACCAATTCAATTAGATCGTTTTTTAAAAAAATTGCACGGTTTTTCTTCAGTTGAGAAGACAATAATCTTGTTAAAAATACAATTTCCAAAAGTTATGTGTGATATTTTGGGGGGCATTTCTCGTTTTACCAATATTTACCAGACTTGAAACAATCGAAATAATTTATAAATCCTTTATTACTGCAAAATCGCGTAGGTTTATTTCTTTCTATTAATAGTGGAATTTTGTAAGATGTTTAATATTTTCCGGGTTTTTTTTTTTCAAATTTTTCTAGCGTTAATCTTTTTACCTCTCGCACTCTAAAGTCCTTAGTCAATTTTCGTCATGGCGTTCATAAAATAAACAAATATTTTTAAATAATTGTTCTTTTGTAAACTGTATGCGGTTTTCAGAAAATTCCGCAGTAGATTTTTCACTGATTTTCAGAGGAGACTCAAGGCAACAGTGGTGGAAGTTCTATAGAAAATTTTCTGTCGTCTGTTAAAACACTCCAACGATATTTAAATTGTTACTCCTGTTTAATTTTTGGTACAGCGTTTGTAAGTGGATGACAAAACAGATTGTATGTATGTATGTATGTATATCTGGCCACTCGAATTCGAGAATAGCCGTCTACTAGAGCGGCTAGCCAATCCCTATTTCAGACGTTTGCTAAGGTGCATGTGTCCATTCAACACCCACAGAGCCCACCTGTGGTTTCATATTGCCACTATGCTGAACAGAACTTCATTGCAGTTTCTGCGTGGTCTGCGAAAGAGCGTGTTATCTAGCTTGATCATCAATTTGAAAAAGGCCAGCACGCTCAAGCCGTTAGCCACGATGAATTGTGACTTCGTGCTAGCACAGCTATCGACGGTCCCCAAGGGTTTCGTGTATCCAATTTCACTCACAAGGCTTGGGTCAGGCACTTTCCAAAAGTGCCCCACGCTGGGATCACCCCCTTTAGTCTGATAACATGAGGAAGAAGTTTTCTTCCCGACAAATCGGCCATAGTGAGATTTGAACCTGGATCTCATGGTCAGAATGCGAACTTTCTAAAACACTCCGCCAAGTGCTCATATGAACAGAGATTGTAAGGAATAGCAAAGAGGCAAACATTGCTAATGATAGTATGTTATGTAGAGCCAAGATAACCAATGCCCCGAAGGAAAATGGCACAAAAAAGAAGAAGAGGAAGAAAAAGCAAAGGAGGAAGAAAAAGAATTTCATTGTCTTCAAAATATCACTACTTAATTATTTGACATTTTTATCTAATTCTCGGCTGTTTAATCAGTACAGAATCATAGTCTGGTTCTCTTATTTTGTTGTAGAGTAGTTTTCACAGTGGGGGCTTGTATTTCACTAAGTCGGTCCTAAATTAGTTTCGACGTAAAAAACGTTAGGAACTTGAAAATAATAGTTAATGACGCAGCAATCTAGTTGTGGTGGTTGATAATTTACTTAAAATCAGGAAAAGACATTTGAAATTTCTTAAACACAATGTGAAAAGAGATCTTAAAATGTTGACTCTAACAGGCTATATTCAAAGTAGTAATAACGTATGTAAATACCAAGTAACCCACCAAACAAACATATGTATATACAGGGTGCGAAGGGAACATAGTCGCCATTTTATATTTTTAATTTCGCGCATGCGCATTTTTCGTTTATTTTTATATTTTGTCGACTGCACGTATAGTGAGTTTAGTTGTGCACCGTCTGTGAAAAAAAGATCATCATGACGCAATTCACTGCGCCAAAAATTTAGAAACGGCATGCTTTACTGAAGCTCCAATACGCACAAGTCAGAGTGTCTGGGTGTCAATCTGTAGACAGTACAGATGATTTGGAAAGAGTTGAGTGAGTCTAATGGTGATTACGAATGTACGGCAGCTCGGAAGAATCACTCTGATAGTTTTGATAAGAAAAGAACTCCCGAATTTGTTGGTGAGGTTCTCGCACTCAACAAGGAGACCTACATTGTGCCTTGAGGTGGTAGTGCTGCCCTGGATCAAGATGGTGGCTGCTGGAAATCCTGTGTTTGGCCAAATGACTCTGCACCACGCCACACAAGCAGGAGAGCCTAGTCATGGCTGTCAGAAAATTTCTGTGACTGCATAACCTCTTAAATCTGGCCATCTAACTCTCAAGACTGAAAACCCCTTGATTATTATGTGTGGGGAGCAGATGAGTGAGGGACAACCAAAACTCCATGTAACACCAAAGATGAACTGAAGGCAAGGATTATGTCAGCATTCACCAACTGCAACAAAGAGACGGTCCAGAAGTGTTGCAAGAGATTCCAAAGTCGTCTGTGGTTGAAGTCAATTGCGATTTTATTGAATAAATTTACTCTTTAGTATTTCAAGATATTTTGTGTAATTTTGATTAATACATTTTAGACGACAATTTATCCATCGCACACACAGATAGCAGAACATGGAGTGGAAGATATAGTAAAACGTCAAATATTTCATAAGAGATAGAAAGATTTGGAGAGCCATGACCAAAGGATATGGTACATAGAAGAAGAATCTCATGGGCTTCAAAATCTCACTACTAAATTATTTGATGAGACTTGGTCTTGTAGAAAAAAAAAAGTGCGGACAAATTTTTATCTGATTGTCGGGAGTTGAATCCGTCCAGAAATATATTCCGGTTCATTAAAAGAATCTCCAGTTACAGGAACTGATGTCCTTCCTGGATACCGGAAATGGATATAAGAACGATATAATCTTGTCGGTTAAATAAAGTATTCCCTTTAGCATTGACTCATGTGAGAAAAAAATGCCAGACACAACTGATTGCGTTAATTTGAAAAATTAATAAAACTGGATTCAAACAATTACATGATTTATAGAATCGGCTGACTTGGGTTCGTTAATCTATCATAGGTGATTGGCCATGGAATTAAAATAATGAGCACAATGGCTAAAAAAAAAAGAGGAATATATACTCGGTTTATATTGGGATTTAATTCCTCGGTCGGTTCTAATGAGAGAAGAACGAAAACCGGTCAGTTATTTCTATATTTTCTTTTCGTATTGCCATTTACGATAACAACAGTTTATTTTTATTTTTTTTTATTTCCCACATCTACTTTTTTACTGTCTGTTTTACAAGACTGATTAAATATGGTGTCAATAATAAAATATTTATGCATAATTGGAAAAATCTAGATTTGCAGAATTTTAAGCATATTTTTTTTCTTCTTTTATATCCCAAAATTCCATATTTCTTCTCAACTACCTTTGTTCCTCTATTTTATTTTTTTTACTAATTACGCTATTTCATTGCATTCATATTGTCTTCAATTCAAATTCGTAGTCAACTCCCCTTTTTTTTCTTCTCCTTCCTTTTCCTTCATTATCTCATGTGAGTGTTAAATTCTCTATACCTACTTTTCTCTTTTATGTTCCAGAATGCCTCTTTCTGGTTGTATGTATAGACATCTTCGTCCTTTCTATATTCCTTAAAACTTCACATGTGCTATTAAAGGCATTCTTAATATTCGATCGAAGAAACCACACCTCCAACGTTTCATTAATAAGAGTAAACAGGTTCCCCTATCGTCTTGTTCACACTTCTCTCCAGTCATTTGCACTGGAGTAGAGGGTTCATCCATTGTTTTATGTTTAGGAATAGGTTTCCGGTTGTTTCTAAAGTCTACTTCAAATCTCTACTTCTTAACTTTGCCGCCTATACACTGAAAATTTATATATTATTTATAATTTTAAGGTATCCTATACTTATGGTTTTAAAGTGCTATATATATATATATATATATATATATATATATATATATATATATATATATATATATATATATGTATATAATATTAAATAACTTAGGCAAGTTATATTTTAATATGATCCTCTCATATTCATGGAAAAGCTCTTTAGTATCCTTTTAAAGGAAGAAAGAAAGTTACCATATTGATAAATATTCATTTACGAATACTTTCCACATTAACAAAATGTCATCATCAGGGTCTTGTTTTATCTAAGACAAATTTGTTGTCTTTAGCTGTAAATTATATGAAATGTCTTAACGAAAACGTGCTGCAGATTATTTTTATTTTCAATATATTAATGAACTGCAGAAGATCTTTTCTCATTAACAACAATGAACAGTGCGTTAAAAACTCTGATGATCACTTTGATATTTCTATGGGATCCTTAGATTCTGCAGGGTCTTCTGACCTGGTGGGTTTATTTACCATCTATAATCTTAAAGCTTATGATGATGTTATGTTGATAACAGAGGGTTATACAAAGAAGATGGTCTAATGGTAGTAAAAAATTCTACTAAAATTAAGGTTGACAAATTAAGGAAATGATTCATAGAGAATTAAAATTTTAAACCATAAGGTTATGATAACTACTAATGTTAACGAGTAGATTTTCTTGATGTTACGTTAGATCGTGTCAATGATGTATTCTAACCTTGTTTGAAAAATAATGCTAACCCAATAAATTCATCCCAATTCTAACCACCCTCCATCACTAATCAAACATATACCCCCATCTATAGAATGCAAGATTAGCAATAATTCATCTGAGAAGGATGTGCTTTATAAATATAGCGGTGTTTATAATAATGCTTTAAAAATAGTCGTTACAAGTACGCTGAAATCAAGTATAGAAAACATGATAATAGCCATTTAAGGAAAATGAAAGGAAACAGGAACAGGAAAATTATTTGGTACATAGCCCATTTAAGCAATTCGTTAGTACTAAGTTAGGTAGGATTCCTTCCATTTAAGTGATAAACATTTCCCTAAAGTAATGTCCTTAGTAAAATATTTAACAGAAACTTAGTTATAACTGCACCGATAATCTTGAAAAAATTATAAAGAAACACAATAATAAAGTTTTAAACCAATTTAAAAATTTTGTTAATGATGCACATTCCAAGATAAATACTGTTGATAATATTAACCAATGTAATTGCAAGAATTCTAACGATTGCGTATTACGAAACGAACGTTTCACCAACTCTCTTGTTTATCTGTTTCTGCAATAGAGAATCCAATTGTTCAATTTTTTTATATTGGTAGTACTCAGAATTATTTTAAGACTATGTGGTACCTGCATATCGTTCCTTCACCAATAGTACTTATAAAAATAGTACGCCTCTTTCTAAATATTTTTTGAATTTAAAAGAAGCTAATAAAACTCCTACGGTAAAATGGAAAATTTTTAAAAAGGTAAGAACGAGTAGATCTTTAAAAAAAAAAAAAAAAAAAAATTGTTTTTATGCCTACATGAGAAACTAGAAATTATCAGATTTTCTGATAAAAAAGTTCTTATTAAACCGAAGAAATGAATTAATTGTAAATTGTAGAGATATTCTACCTTTACTTTACAATATGGTTAAACATTGAATTTGATAATACTTTTCCTTGTCGTAATAATTAGTAGATGAAATGCTGTGCACCTTATGTGGGATTGTTGTAAGATTCATTTAAATTTAATGTAACTCTGTATTGATGTCTAGTTATTTTCATTAACAGCTTATATGGATGTTCAGGTGTTTAGTTAGAATCATTAACATCTTGCATTGATTAGTTAGTATTATTAACATCTTATATTAATATCTTTACTTAACGGTTGCATATTGATTTGCAAAAGTAGTTTGTATTTATGGTCTGATTTCCTTTTTAAACGTTTAAGTTATTTACCAGTTTCTTAAAGAGGCTTTTATTTAGCATCTACAAAATCTTATGTAAGAAGCTGACCGAATATATAACCAGTTAACATTAAATTACCTCCCTACCTCTTTCCCTTTAACTTCTTGTAATACTTCTTCATACTTCTATAATTTTACAAAATAATGTAACCATTTGTATCTGTTCCGAATGAAATTGTCTAGGATTTATATGCAGACGACTTCATGCCTATATAGAATGTTTTTTCGGTTAGTTTAAATTTAGCGCTTGTCGCATTTGATTGGTTAAAAACGGCAAAACCCACAGGACCCCTTTTATTTATTTTTTTTCGAAAAAAGCGGAAGTATTCTGCTTTTGAAATTAATCGTTCACACGCCAGTAATATGGCATCGCTCGAGGAGACACATTTTAGTGTTGAAACACAATTGCTATTGTGTATCGATTTTTAACATGCTTTTCTTTTTAATCTCCTATAATAAATAATATTTAGCTCTATTCTGTATTGAGCCCTCTTTTAAGTTTTACGGCCAGTGGAATTATACATTTGTTCTCTTCTTTCTATATATATATATATATATATATATATATATATATATATATATATATATATATATATACAGCCCGAACTACGTCAATAGTTTGGTAGTGAAATTTAGGATTTCTCGGTTTTATTTGAACTGATTTCGATAAAAATTCCCCCGGCTGATTTACACAATTTGGCACCATTGATAGCTTTCATTATTCTGTGTAACGTTCTTTATTTTTTATTTCAGATTCGACATTTTCTTTTGGTGATCCACGCTAATAACGTTTCTCCTCTCTAAGAACAATACGACGTAGAAGAGGCTTCAACGATGAAGAAATGTCTGTCATCATCAGGGAAAGTGCTAAAGGTACTTTCTTCATGTTATTGAGGAGAAGTTAGGTGGTCATATGGACACGGTTAGACGATTCCTCAGGGATCCTTCGCTAAACAAGAAACGATCCGATTGCAGGACCTCCAAGATTTTGACAACTACGGATTTAAGGAATATTATCCTAAAGTCACGTGGGAAATCCGAACAAAGAAGCACCGCCACTGGACTTCCTCATATACCGAAAACCACCAGCAATCGCATCCTCGGAACCATAGCTTCCGTTCGTGGTCCATTGAAACTGCTTCCTTTAATGCCCCGTCACAGGAATTTGTGGCTTCAATGGCCTCGGATTTACATGACGTTGGACATGAGTTGTGTTCTCACTGATGAGAAAAGAGAGACACTTGACAGACATAACGGTTGGTCAAATGTTTGGGTTTTTTTTTCGGCGATGAGTGTCACCAAAGTTTTCATCAGGGTGGAGGAATCATGTTGTGGGCTGGTATATTTAGAAACTCTAAAGAAAATGCATATATTTACCAGCTTGCCTAACTCTAGGTCTTTGATAATAATCCGGTAAGGATTTGTACTAAAGAGAAAAAAACATACTACTACTACTACCACCATTACTACTACTACTAATAATATATTAAATAAAAAAATAATAAATTAATATATAAGTTATATACTAGTAAGCTTTCTTTTTTTTTTTGCATATCTTGGAGACAGGCATACTGTTGAAAATTTGTTAAATATTGTTTATACACTATGTATGTGGCCAAATAATCAATTAGGTCAAAAGACGAGATGGGTTATTTTGCATCAAAAGTTATTAGCACGTTTCACCTAAAATTTGTCGAATATGAAAGTATAAAAAAATAAACGACGTTATATAGAATAATGAAAACAAAACTATGGTGTTGCTATATTTTGCAAACCAGCTGTGAAAAGTTTAATCACAATTAATTCACAGAAAACCGAGAAATGCTAAATTTCACTATCAAGATATTAGCGTGATTCGGGGTGTACTTCAAATGTTATTATAGCAGATACTTCTTATTTGAAAAAGAAGCTCCTATTTGTATTTATTAAACAATACAAATTATGTCTTTCGGCCTGCACATTCGGAAAATCTGAGTAGAAAAAATGCATTCTCCGGCAGAGATCGAACCCGCGACACCCTTTGTATTGGAAACTTCCGTTTGATTCATGATAGTGATGGTATATTCCTTTACTCAGATTTCTCAATTGCGCAGCCGCTATGACTTAATACACACATTTTAATAAATAAAAATGGAGCATCTATTTCAATTACGAAGTGTCCACTATAATATCTGAAGCAATAAAAATGTCGGAATAAAAATAAATCCATTAAGCCTTTACAGATATATATATATATATATATATATATATATATATATATATATATATATATATATGTGTGTGTGTGTGTGTGTGTGTGTGTGTGTATCATTTGATTATTTGTCATCTCATCCTGTGTATTAAATTGATAATTGGCTTCAAGTGTTGTCAAACGAACTCAAACCAATGAAATATTTATAAACAATGTAATCAAAATATTAAGAAGCAGGGCAGTTTAATGAGAAACAAATAAACGTGTACTGAACTGTCAGGCCTGACGATTGCATCTAGCAAGAAACAAACTGTCGCCTCTAAGTGTTGACTTCTACGTTCACTTTTATATTTACACACACTCTATCTCTGATATTGAGCACTTTATCTCATAAATATAGCACATCTTAAGACTATACTTCTTCATATATATATATATATATATATATATATATATATATATATATGTGTGTGTGTTGTGTGTATACACACACACACACACATATATATATATATATATATATATATATATATATATATATATATATATATATATATATATATATATATATGTCTGTTCGTTTCTCTCTAAGTGGGTGTGTATGTGAGCGGTGTTTGCGTATGCGACTTCGTCCAATGGGTTAGCTTGCTTGTATGCAGGCGCACGCAAACGCTCACCGGGACAATATTTTCAAAGCTCAAACAATAATCAAAAGTGTCTATTATTTTCTGAAGTATATGTGGCATTCAGATAGATCTTGTCTGTAGGTAACTTGGTCATTTTAAGTGCCTTATAGTTCTTAATGTTTTTGCAACGTGATCTACATAATCAATACGAGTCTCGTGGGGATCTTTGCTGAACTACATTTAACTGACAATGATCTTTTCTCTAATAAACAATCATCCTCGCTATTAAATTTAAGGATTTAGGACTCATGTCTGCTTTCTGTTGCTAAATTATTTTTGTCATTGACATTTCGGCATTGATACGACTACCCCCAGATTCGATTGACTAAACTCAAGAGAGTTTTCCCACGACATTGATCAGTTCTCTTATTTACCTCACATATATTCCAGTAATCAAGATTAATTTCATTCATTTTGGACAGCCTTTACTCGGATACGTTCCGGCTTACTTACAAATCTAGCTTTAAAGTTCTACTGATTCTAAGCAAACCTTACTAAGTGTAACGCAAATTTTATTTTTAGATGAACATTTTGACGTATTTCAGTAGTTCCCAAATTTTTTTTTTTTATATATCTGGACCGAATTTTCGGAATTAAAATTTGCTTGCGCCTCACCAAATTTTATCTGATAAAAAGTAAATTTAAAAATAAAAAAAAACAGTGAAAGTTAAAGGAAGATTTACGGAATCGAAGTTTGAATATTATTATTGAAAACTCTCCTCCAATTTGCAGACCCTAGTTACTATATTGGTAATACTTGATATAATGCAAAAATATCACAATGATAAAATAGGTCAATAAATATTTATAACTATTTATACTTGTTATCATGCATGCACTTATATGTAATACATGAAATATTTTAAATTTTGAAATGATATTATTTTTGGCAAATGAATTTTGTGAAACCATTTCTACATCTTAGATTGTCTTTAAATCATTTCGCCTCACGTGCTATGTTCTTTCGTCTCGCCGTTTGGAGACCACTACCATAGTTGCATGATTTTCAGGGATATTTAGTGGAACTGCCGCTCAACGTCAGCTACCCACCCCCACACAATATATTTATTTTTGAATGACTGTTGTACTGTATTTGCTGGTATATAAAACACATGATTTTAAGGGATATTTGGTGTAACTGCTTCTCAACTTCAGTTAATCCAAGCACAAAAACTATAAGGATTTTTAAGTGTTGAAATTAAGATTTCGCGTAAAGATAATGTTTGTACTTTCTGTACGTGTACGAAAAAAAAGAAAACCTGATCATTACTTACAATAAATATATAAATGCAGGACTTTTGAATAATATCTTTACTGAGCACGAAACACCAGGTAAGTAATCCACGAACGAAGGAGTAGCTATGACGATCGATAAAATAAAATAAAAAAAAAGCTGGTGCAAACGTAGGCTACGTAGATGGGCTGGAGAACCAGCCACCCACGATAGAATAGGGTTACTTACAACAGATGCACATAACCTAGGACCCTTTCCAGTGCTTTCGAAAATTTTCCATTTGTTGCAAGTACCTGAAAAAAAATCAGATTTTATAGGTTTACGGTTTTTGAAATTTTGGATAAAGGATATTCAACCTGTAAGTACTCTACTAAACAAATGAACTAATAGATGCACAGTTAAATATACTGTTTTTAGGCTTTTAATAGCGTACTAAATAAAGCCAACATTTCGATATTGATTTCACTGGGTGCCCTGCTAGTAGAAATCTGTGTAACAATAAGATAAATTATAGTTGAGGCTTAATGTGGGCTAAGGTTATTAAAACATTTCTATAGCCCCTGACTGCAGTAGTGAAATTAATCCTAGTTTGATACTTCTCTATTGCGGCCTTGTACCAGACTAAAGTAACTAGATACATGGATGGAATACGCATACCAATATATATATATATTAAGACATTTTTTATGTTTATACATTCTTTTTATAGATGGTATTTATCAATCCACCCACAGGGACCGAATGTGGCACAAGGCCTTTTTAATGTGGGTATCTCTGAGCCCGTAGGCCCAGACAAAAATAAATAACCATCCAAACCCGCCGAAGCGGGCCAGTTCCGTCAACCTCCCCAACGAAACCCCTACCCTTCGGCGGAGCTTGTCTGGGTTCCTCTCTGCAAGCAGAGAGTTCGACAGACACCTGACAGCTCACAAAGCGCAGATACTACACTTTGATCCTAGCCACCGGGCCGTGCGGGTATTCTTTTTTTAATATTTAAGTAAATGCTTTGCTTATAATAAACAGTATTAAACAACATTTACTGGCCTGAATGTCCGAGAAATTTTAATAGAAAATGTTTTTTTAATACTGTTTATTATAAATTTACTTAGATATTTGTATCTATAAAAAGAATGTATAAACATAAAAATGTCTTTAAATAATTGTCTTTGTAAATGGTAAAATAAGATCACTTGAGATACTTAGATAAGGAAGCAATTAAACATTCATGGACAACACCGAGCTCCCATAAGAAAAAAAAGTTTTTAGGCAACACTGTCATTCTATAAACGTCTAATTGTAAAAGATGTGTAAATATAATGGAAACAGTTTTTATAAAACAGTTTAAAACATCTCTCAATATCACTTACTTTGAAACAAGACTGAAATAATTCTGAAGTTATCCCAGCATGGAATAATTATTACAATCTTGCAACAGAGGCTTAAAATTACAACGACACGATTAGATTACGCCTGATATAGACATCGTATTCCTTGAGCCTATGATGATATCTATCCATTTAACTTTGCAGGCGCATATTTGTCATTCTGTGTCTCTTAAGTACTTCAAGTAAGCTAGTTTTAGTAGCAAACATATCATATTGTAAATAATCAGTGTTCAGAGAAAACATGGGATAGCTTCTTGAAGAATGAATTTCAGGAGAAATAAACACGCCCCAATTACTGTAAATTGAGAGTAAAGAGAAATTAATATTTCACTTTGTAGTTAGTTTCGTCGTGCTTGGAATAAAATTCCTTAATTCTTTTCGTCCACCAAACAGCGTCGCGCAAGCCAAACAATCCAACACCCTTTTCTTCTGTTCGCTACCAAAATCGCACTACCATGTCACCTCGTCAAGGACTTTTTGTAGCTTGAGAGACAGATCAAATTTGCATCGGTGCAAAAAAGAATCTCGCGAGACACGTTCGAACCCGTTTCTAGCAGGAGATAAGACATTTTCTCTCATTTTACAGTCATAGTTTTCGATTTAGAGGCCGCGAAAATCTGTCAGTCGTATGAACACAGAACAATGAACTAGCCATGAACGATTTGTTTGAATTTACTTTTTGCATATCAACAACTCTATGCCGAAATCTAAATATTTTGAAAGCAATTGTGTGCCTTTCATTTGCAGAAAAATTTATTGTTGGTAATTCTACGATATATATATATATATATATATATATATATATATATATATATATATATATATATATATATATATATCTCAAATTCATCAGTCCTACAAATTCAAAAAGAAATCGGAAAATGTAACTCAACTAAATATATATATAAATATATATATATATATATATATATATATATATATATATATAGTTGAATGGATGAATGGAGTTTGTGACTGACGGTTTCACGCTTACGCGATCGACAGACAAACTGGTTTCTTTTTTTTAAAATTTGAGACTATGTCAATTTTTGTTTGTTTATGTTTGGTGTTAATGGGGGGGTGGATTTTCCTCTGTGTCAGTTTTGGGATGACGCTCATACATACGGAAACATACATACATACGGGTGTAGGCATTATGGTTCGCTCAAACACATACATATACATATACATATAAATGCGGCAACAAGCGCAGACACGTATCCATATGTTCGCGCGTGCATACATACGAAATTTTTAGCTCTTTCACAATATTTCCAGTAAACACCGCACATATATAAAATATATTATGAATTTATATATATATACATGTATTATATATATATATATATACATATTATATATATATATATATATATATATATATATATATATATATATATATATATATATATATATATATAAGTTATGAAGAACTTGGTAAACCGAGATTTTTCCTCTCATTTCATTGTTGGAAGTGTTACCTGATGATCCAAAATCCTTTAAAAAGGATTTTGGTGAAATAAATTATTGTAATGGTACCTTAATGTGGTCTGTTTTTTATTAAATATATATATATATATATATATATATATATATATATATATATATATATATATATATATATATATATTATATTTTGAATGCTGAATTTTTTTTTACTATAAAATGAATTTCTATACTTTCATAGAATTTTGTTTTTTTTCGGGCGTTCCCTATTTTCCAATTTCTGGGACCCAAACTGATGCTACTGCCCCGGATCAGGGTCAACCTGAGAACTACAGCAATTACGAGATGGTTTCATGCTCATCACAAACTCCAATGTCCAGATCTGAGGCATAGCTGCCGGATGTAGTTTATCGTCATACCCAGGATTAAGGCATAAAAGAGACATCTATATTTTACTAACACAACTTATGGCTTGACGCAATTTTCACTTATTTTATCCTGTCGTAAATCACCGTACATTGGAAAATTTAACCTTCGACTACTCTTCATAAAATACGAAAGAATTCACCGCTGTTGTCCACCCCCCTACACCTCGTAAACTCTAAAGTTAACATCTGTAAGTCTTTCTGCAGGCTTCGTCTATTTTTGTGCAACGAAAACGTTTAATGATTAATTTAAGATCGAACCAACAAGTTAGACATGAGATGAATGTATGATTGATCAAAGTATTTTTTAATGGCAGATACATCAAAGAGGGACGGAAGTGGACTGTATCGTTGTTTCGACATCCATTAGTGGTGGGGGCAACGGGAAAAGTGTCGACGTCCCTCGATGAGGGTGAATTTTATAATTCGGCCTGACGTCCGCTACAATTCCATATTGTAGCTCTTTTGAGAGTTACAAAAGCAGAAACGTTATAGAGAATAGAGTTTTATGCGAAAATTCGCTCTGAGAGTTTCTCGCCTATCGCATAACGAATGTAAAAGTATCGTTTGAAGATGTGTTAATTCCGAGAATTGGAGGAATTTAGTGATCGAATCTCACCGAACTTTTGCTACAAAGTCTCGCTGCGGCATTCGAAAAGCCTTCATTCTTTAATTAGTGGCGTATAAAACGAACGTTGAAAGGATGCGAAAGAGAAAAAAAAATGTCTGATCAATTGACTTCTGAAAGCGTAAAACATTATAGTGCCGCGATAAAACAAAGTATTAACATCTTTACTAAGATTAACGAAAAATGGCTCCCAGATTTCAAACAAATTAATATGCTCGTCGATTTTAAAATATCGAATATAAACATCGAAATCATTTAATTAAAGAAAATCTTTGAGGATAAAATTTAATATAAATTCTCACAAGTTTAAATATGTAGATATTAGTAAATACATGAAAAAATATGTCGAGTAAGGGGTGGGGAACATATCTATAGGTAAATAAAGTAAAGTAAGACCCAAGTCTATTGTTGACAAATTATTTATTTCAGACAAATATTAATTTTTCAACATAATCTCCTTCTGGATCAAAGCATCAAATACAAAGTGTCTCAAATATTTATACAGATCAAACATTATATAATGGAAATGTAAGATTGAAATTATACTAATAACTGTTTAACCATGCGTACTTGATTTCAATATTTATTACTTGTATACTCTTGCTTTACCCACCTAATTCTCTGCGATGGAGCGGTTCAGGGAAAAGGAAAGTCGTAGCTGTTGGGGAGCACTTCGGTGGGTTATGAGTACTTTGATGAATATCACCAAGGAATTTGTGAGTAGCAGCGCTATATCGAGTCTATTTAGTTTCTTCTTCGTCACCGAGTCCCGTTGGTACAGATGGTATGATGCTTGCGTTGTTTCGAAAGGATTCTGGTTCGAATCTCCGTAGTGGATGCGGACTGTTGCTGAATCCCAAAATAGGACGAAACAGCCGTCTAGTGCTTTTTCCATACTGTTGAGGATTCTTCTAGACTCGATGAAGTACTATATATATATATATATATATATATATATATATATATATGTGTGTGTGTGTGTGTGTGAGTGTGTGTGTATATACATACATATATATATATATATATATATAACTATTTGTACATACGCATATATAAATTTATTTGCAAACCATCAAACCATCGATATAATCCTTAAATCTGTGTAAAACCTAATCCCATTCTACCTCCATCTATCAAACTAACTACCCTAAAAAAATCATTTCATGCTTGCTCAACTAAAGTCCCTTTCTGAGACCATAATGATGACATCTACATCCAAATTAATGGTGTTATCACGGGAAATTCTCTCGGTCCGTGCTTCTCCAAATATTTCATGTCCAACGTAGAAAACACGTTATTTTAAAAAGTTACTAACACAATATATATGTCCGCTACCTAAATGATATTTTTTTTATTTTAGCAAAAACAAACAAACAAGGAATTGATAATCTCAAAACCACATTCGAAAAAATGTTGTACTTAACTTTACCTATGAACTTAGTCAAAGAAATAAAATCCAATTCTTAGACGTACTCGTAGAATTCATTAACACATTAACCACTTTATTATACAAAACAAACGCGCAGAAACTCTTGCCACCTTTATTTTAAGAATGGATGCTCATTTAGGTATAAAATAATAATTGTAAAATATGTCCAAAAGAGAACACACGACAATTCTTCCTCTCGTCCACTTTTCCTTAAAGAACTCAATAATGAAAATCAGACTCTAGTTAAAAATAGTTTTCCTAACTACTTCATCGTCCACCAGATTAGACTATTTCTTTCTAAAATAACTAACAGCTATACAGAGCATACAGATAAAAACCATAACTTTAACAACTATTAAACGAAATACATGTTAACTATAAGCAAGACGAATTTTCTCTTCGACAAATCATAAAGAAACACACAATCCCAGTGGACCTTAAGAAAAAAATTAAATTATCTATAACAAAACATCTAAAAAGTCTAACCCTATCATAAAAAACTGAAAATTACAAAGACCCAACATTATTTACGAGTACAAATTTCCCTTAAGGAATAGTTTTCTTGATCAAATCAAACTCATAAATAATTACATTGGTCATACTACTACATGGCTATGTTGACGATGCATGTTACCCGATCATAGCTCAATTAGGACTCATTTAAACAGAAGCAAAAACTTACCATCTTCATCCGAAACATACTAGTTTAAAAAACAAGTATAATAGCCCCATTCACATGTAAAAAAAAAAAAAATAAAACTAATGGACGCCCTAATAAAGGAATAAACAACACACAATAACGTTAATCACAAACAGGGCCACAATGAGCTGGCTGTGTTTGGAATTTAAGATATTCCCATAATTTCACATACATAAAAAAATCCATATTTAGATAAAAAAATAAAAAATAAAAGTTGGTCTAGATAATAACTAAATGAATATTATAGATTGCTCGGATATGCAGAACATTTGGAGAATTTTACAAACTTTGTGTCAAAAAAAGAAAACACTTATACAAACAAAAGAAAAATTAAATAGAAGTTCAAACGTAGTACTTTTTTCAGTCGTCTTTAACGAAGCCTGTATAAAAGAGGGATTACTACCAAAATACACTTCATATATATATATATATATATATATATATATATAGATAGATAGATATAGATAGATAGATAGAGATAGATAGATAAGTTCCTATATGTGCATATATATATATACATTTATATATATATATATATATATATATGTGTGTGTGTGTGTGTATATATATATATATATATATATATATATATATATATATATATATAGATAGGATAGATAGGTAGATAGATAGATAGACACACACACGATAGATGCGTTGCACACACACACACACACACACACACACATATATATATATATATATATATATATATATATATATATATATATATATATATATAATAATTAGTAATTCACATTAATAAAAATATCCGATTAAAAATGAATTTAATTCTTCAAATATATATATATAGATATATAACGTTAGAGAAGCATATATATATAGATAAGTTCCTATGAACTGTGCCTATATATATATATATATATATATATATATATATATATATATATATATATATATATATATATATATATATATATAAAGTGTGTGTTTGTGTGTGTGTTTGTGTGTGTGTTTGTGTGTGTGTGCATATATATATATATATATATATATATATATATATATATATATATATATATATATATATATATATAGGGTACATAGATATGATCAGTTTACGGTGTAAGTTTTACGATAATATACGCAGAGATAAACTGATATCCAGAAATCTTTTTAGTTCATGTTCATACATTGATGATATACTTGACGCATTCCAATACATTCCATCAGTGTCTTCAACGAAAGTCTTGGGAACTGATTTTGTAAGTGCTGGATAACAGGGTCAGATTAAAGTTGACATAAGATCTGTTATTTTTCTTCTCAAAAAGTTTTACTTCCAAAGAGTGAACATTTCTTGCAAACTTCAAGTAATACGTAAGTTCAACTGATGAAATTCGTGATGTCCCATCAGGCTATGAATAATAGTGACGAACAATTCTTCAAGTTTGGCTTTGGTATCTGTAGTGATGTAACCAGATCTGGACGAGATAAAATTCCGCCTTTCGCCCAGATCAGGTAACCGTTTGATTACTTCAGTGTTCGATGACTGAATTATCAATCATCTTCCTCTGAAATAAACACCAGTTCGTCTTCGTCGCAATACTTTCCTGATTCCTGACCATCAGTCGCAAAAACTCTCAGTTTGGGGTGTTCTCAATCTTCGATCCCTAACTTCTAGATCCCTATTGCCGTGTTTCTCGAGGTAAAAATGAAGAAAACAAAAAGCAAATCACCAAGGAATGAAAACAATTCTTTTTCTTTGTTGTGTTTAATCCCCAGTAGTTTACGCTGACTACTGATCATCAATAATCCAGCAGTTTTCATCACAGCATATATATATATATATATATATATATATATATATATATATATATATATATATAAGTGCATGTGTGTATAGATCTGTGTATATATATATATATATATATATATATATATATATATATATATATATATATATATATAGAGAGATTTGTGTGTGTATGTGTGTGAGAGATACAGAGAGAGAGAGGGAGAGACGAACAATAGTGATTTTTACAAAATAATATATTTGACATAAATATATGTGCATGTATGACTGCATATCTACACACACACATATATATATATATATGTATATAAATATATATTATTTTATTCTTATTATAAGACTTTATAATAAAACATCTTAAAAGCGATTTCAAAATATTTATATTATAATGTCTTATAATAAAAAAAATATAATATTAATACAAATCTTTACTTTTTATTGAGCACTTTTTGATAAAGTAAATGTTATAGACAGTCGATTTTTTATTACATTTGATCTTTCTCTTGTGGATACATTATATATATATATATATATATATATATATATATATATATATATATATATATATATATATATATATATGAGAAAGAGAGAGGGAGGAAATTAAATATGCATTTATATATATCGAAACAATGTTAGAAAAAATAATAATAAAGTGTACAAATAAATGAACAAGTAGAAAAAAATTAAATTTAAGAGTTTAAAATTTCACTGACTCGTTTTCTTTGGGTACATGAACTTACATCAATGTAAATATCACTTTAATCCCATGATGTCTTAAACGACAAACTGCGAAAAGTCTTTTACAATATATATATAATCACATCTATCGGCCTGCGTATTCAAAACTCTTTACAAAGAAAATGTCCACAGTTCAGCAGGTTTCGAATATTATTGTTCAGTTATGTGCTTTGAGGCCGAGCCGGATGACGTTCTCATTATTAAGATTCTCGAATATACAAGCCGGTAGTTGTAATTCAAAGATTTTCTTTTAATCAATGCTACTCTAACACGTGTAGCCAGTAAAATATAACGTTTAAAATATATATATATATATGTGTGTGTGTGTACACACACACACACACACACACACACACACACACATATATATATATATATATATATATATATATATATATATATATATATATATATATATAAATAAAAAGAAAGAACATTAAGATATAAAATCCGGTGTTCTTATAGATATTTTATTTTTACAAAATAGTGCTCAATGTAAATTTACAGAGCATTAATATTATAAATTAATTGATTTAAAATATGTTTTTTTTCGCTACACCAGTTCTAACCATGTTTCAAAAATAGAAGCTAAAACCCCGAATTTAATTTTGCAATTAAATTAAAAGCATTTCTTTCATTTCATCTTCAAGCGAATTTTGGACTCCAAAATTCGCTTGAAGATGAAATGGAACTAATGCTTTTTTGAAACGTGGTTGGAACTTTAGCGAAAAAACGTTTTAAATCAATTAATTTATATATTGTATAATATATATATATATATATATATATATATATATAAATATTCTTATAAATGAGAACCTATAGGTTAAAATTCCAACGTTCGTAACATTTAATTTAAGACGTGGAACTGCGAATTACAATTCAGTAGTGATCACCCAAGTGTTTAGAATGTTCCCTTTATGACCATGAGATCCTGGTTGAAATCTCACAACAGACGACTTGTTTGTGCTATCGGCCTGAGTAGCCGATCTCAACGATCGCCCCTTTCGAAAGTGCCCGAAAACAATTCCATGGCTTGACTCAAGCCTTGTGAATGAAATAGAATAGACGTAATTATGTGGGCGCTGTCGTTGGTCGTGCTAGCACGAACCCGCAAGTCGCCATAACCTAAGGTTTGAGCACACTGATCACACAAAATAATGGACTATCTCCAAGAAACTCTATCTGAAGTCCACACAGTATTGTTGCCGTATAAAGCACAGTTAGGCTCTGATGGTGTTGAACAAACGCAAAAATGTGCTTATGCAAGAGTCTACAACTGGGATTGTATAGCCGACCTATTAGACAGGCATATTCGGATAGGAGCAGCCAGCCATTGTTATATATAGTGATCTTTTTTTAGAACGTTTACAGACATATCCGCTCGATTCCCAACATTGAGCAATCATACTAACTAAAACATACTATCATAAATTATTAGTAATAAGTTCAATGGCTAAACAATGAGTGTTGAGCCTTTTGGTAAGTATCTGTTGTCGAATAAGCCGTTTCATGTTGAGAAACTGCTAAAAGAAAAGCATACAAAATTTATGGAATTTCCTTTATAAATTTCCTCACCAAAAGAGCTAGCAGATATTCCTTGTCTTTTCACTGCAATAATACATGTTTAAACTAGGTACTACTTCCTAAATATATTTGATACTTTTGTGATGTTAACGAATACTCGTTGTAGTAGAGACTTTGTAATCGCAGATACAACTATAGTAATGCCATTGAACAATACTGTTGTCAGACGCCTTCGAATAATCCAGGGCTAATAGAACTTGCTCGATAATACCCGCTCGATAGTAAGCCTTATAGTGATCAGTATAGAGAAATAGTATTGTGAATAGAGTAGAGAATATCCGTCCGAATAGTAATAGAGGATAGAGTAGAAATAGCGATCCGAATAGTAATAGAGGATAGACTAGAAATGGTGATCGTTTAGACGTCGCGCTACATTCTACAGATGCGTTTCTCCCATGGTTACGTGATCCACTTAATTCAATAATGGAATCGCCCGTGTTTTCTTACTGGCGATCTATGTTCAAGCTCAAGTGTCGGCAGCGACGCTTTATTCCTATATAACAACTCCCCTTTGAGATGACTTACTCTGGAGGCTATATTTCTTCAGCTTCGGTTCAATATTCAAATGTTCCGTTACTGTTCTTTTTTCTTTTACTGTACCTCCTTGGTTTAGTAATTTCTGATGGCATGGGTATGTCAAACATGTCATACAATATTTCCATCGGTACCTCTTTTCTTAGACTTACTAAATCAGTGAATCTCCGTTTTAACTGATTAAAGTGTCACTTATGTTCCCACCTTTGTCTCTTTACCATTTATGTCCTTTTACTGATCCGTTTTTTTTATAAAGCCATCTTCCTAGTAAGCTTTTTCACGTTTATACATTTTAAAAAATACCTTATTTCCAGGTTTGAAGTATTTACTTATATTGTCATTTCTTGATGGACTCACCTTACGTTTTGGTAATAATTTATTCAAAATGGACGTAAACTTCCTGGCAAACATCAACTCTGCACGTAACCTTCCGAACAGTGTTCGGGTTTAGTGTTATTCTTTAAATACTCAGAAATTGTTGTAGCATTACTTCATGTGACTCCTCTCACTCCTTTTTACTGCCCTTTTAAACGAATCGACAAACCATTCCGATAGTCCGTTTAATCTTGGGTGATAAGAGGGAATTGTAATTTGTTCTATTGCTAATGATTTGCAAAAAAAAACTTAAATTCACTAGACGTGAATTGAGTCCCGTTATCTGGAACGATAGAATCAGGAACACCGAACCTGACAAATATCTCGTGTTGAAAATTTATCGTTACTTCTACATCTTAATATTTCTGGCCATTTAGTGTAACTATCAACTACCACTAGATAGTATGCTCCGTTTAACAGTCCTGCGAAACCTATATGTATTCTGGTCCAAAGCATATCGTTTTTCGGCCAAGGTTGAACGTTGATAAGCGGTGAATTCGCTACCAGAGCACAACCTCTGCATGATTTCACTAAATTTTCGATATCTTGATCCATTTTTAGACAATAAGTATAACACCTCATTAAGGATTTCATTCTAGAAATTCCTGGATGTCCTCAGTGAAATTCTTTTTTGCATATGCTTTTGCAACGATGCTGGCGTCAAAATTCTTTCTGCGTGCATAAGTATATTATTGCATAATAAAAATGCGTTATTTCCAGAAATATTTTTTTTCCCTTTAAATCTTAACTGCTTCTTCATTTTCATTAAAAAATCGTATTTTTCCTATTTAACTGTTACTTTCTATAATGTTATGGGCAGTTCTCTTACAGCATTGTATAATGCTTTATTAATTTCATTTTCGGCCTTTATCGCCCCAATAACTGTGTTTTCAAGTTGTTCGCAGAATCTTGGTATTAGTCTACACAGTCCGGCTGCATGTCTTAATTTTTTGGATATTAGAAACTCCATGTTATAATTAAAGTCTGTTTGCTGTAGTCTATTTGCTTTATGCGCGAGAACACCCTTTTTTGATCCATATATGGACAATAATTGACGACTGTCAGCCTGTAGTATGAATTCTCTACCACGTGTGAATATGTGAAACATTTTTCATGGCAAATATGATGGCCAATCCTACCTTTTCTATCTGGCTGTAGCTTTTGTCCGCTGCAATTAATGACCTTGAAGCATGTTTTATTTGTTCCGCCCTCATATTTGTGTAGATTCACTGCTCCAGTATTCGAATCACTTGCATCTGATGCAACCACAATCTTTAATTTAGGGTCGAAACGAGCTAGTGACAGATTCGATGTTGAGACTTTCTTGATCTCTTCGAAAGAACTTTGAGAAATTTATGTCTTATTCCATTTTACATCTTTCTTCAGTAGTTTATTTAAGGGTGCTCTTAATTCGTGCATTTTGGAATATATATATATATATATATATATATATATATATATATATATATATATATATAAATGGTCAAATCAAATATATATATATATATATATATATATATATATATAGTTATTAAAACCCTAAAAATGCTTGTAACTTTGTTACATTTGATGGCGCGGGCATGTCATTTTATTGCGTTCGCTCTTGAAGAATCCGATCGTCTACTGTTCTCGTTGATATTTCAATCTGGACAGAAACAATTCATATTTTCCTTCACTAATCTTAAAACCATATTCTTTGATTCTCTCAAAGACTTTTTTTACATCTTCTACTTTTTGCTTTCAGGTATTTCTTTTACTATAAGTACGTCATCCAAATATTCTTGAGTACAATCCAAACTGGTAAGCATGGTATCCATTATCTGGTGGAATATGCTTGGTGCTACCTTTATAGTCGGTTGAATTTGCATAACCATTTATGAATATCTATTGTTAATAATTTTGATCACTCTTCGTCGACTAACACTTGAACATAACCGTCTGGCAGGTCTAGTTTAGAAAAAATTACCTCTTTTCAATTTGGAACAAAATTCCTCTGGACTGTGGTAACGGGCAGTTATGTTGCTTTAAACTGTCATTTAATCCCGTTGAATAATCAGCACATACGCGGATTTTATTATTCTTTTTTTAACGTAAACTTTTGGTGATGCCAATTCAGAATAGTGTATTTTTTAAATCACACCAAATTTTTCTAGTCTGTCCAATGCATTATTATTTGGATCTAAAGCCGCAAAAGGTACACTCTATTTTACCTCAAGTGTCAGCGTTACATTCTCTTTTAACTCAATCTTAGCGTTTGCTTTCATGCATGTCCCTAGACTTTCTGAGAAAACTTCTGGAAAACTCTTTTTCAGTTCATTCATTAATTTTTCAGTTGCCATATTAGTACTGGTCGTATCAATATTTATCTTGTTGAAAGAAGAGTTAATTGGAAGATCCCAAAGATCAAATAATGTAATCCAGTCTGTTCCAAACAAATTGCCAGTATTCATTGATACAATCACCACCGCTTTATTGGTTTTTCTCACAAAAGAAATGTTACAGCTGAATTCACCCAAATGTTCAATATCTTTCCTGAGATTTCATGCGCAACTTTATCAGAAGTTAATAAACTGGGTTTATTCATTTTTCTCCATGTCTGTTGATTTATGATGCTGATGTCAGATTTTGTATCTAGATGCAATTTTAATTTTACATTATTAAATTGCACAAAAACAAAGTTCCTCTTTTGAGAAGGCTTCTTATCGTTACTGCATGTATCTATCATGTTCACATACGTTTTATTTTTTCTCACTATTTGTATCTGCAACACCTACTTTTGTGTCCTAATCTCCTACATTCGTAGCATTTTTTTGTTTTGAAGAAACAATCACTTTTAAAATGCTTACCTCCACAACCATAGTAAGTATTAACTATTGAGGAGGAGTTTATCACCTTTTTTACTGTTCTATTTGGATTTGAAAATCGTTTGTAGTTTTTCTCTCTTAGATGGTCGGACACTATGTACCTGTGAAATGTCTTTTTCCTCAACCCTTGCGGTATCAAGTTTCAAATTTAAAATACGTTGACATTCTTCCTCTATATTCCGGAGAGTTAATTTGGAATCCTTTTCTAATTCAGTATGTACCCTGGATCTGATCTCTGCGTCCTTTAAACCCTGTACGAATATGATTCATTTAAATAAATTAGCAGTTAATTCATTTGACTTGAACTTTTCACATTCTCCATTCACAACTCCTGTATAAGTGACAAAATCTTCATTGTCAGACTTTCGTAAGTTAAGACATTGTATATTAAATAATGAGCTCCTATTACCTAAAATTTTTGATAGAATCAGAACTTTCATCAATAATTTATCTCTTCTGTTTTTTTCGGCAAAATATCATTCATATATTTTTCATGCTCAGCAGAGGAAAATTTCCTTAATAATAAACGAATTTTCTTTTCATCATTTCAGTAGGAACAATCCCCATTGAAGATCCCTTCGTATCTTCTATAATAAGCTGGAAAAGTTATCTCTTCATCTGGATTGCACACAATTTAGCTGATGGAATTAGCATCAGTATCTGGAGTGAATGAATCCTTCCATAGTTTTGGTAAACATCTCAAAAAACTTCTGTTGTAGTTGTAATTGTAATTGCTGTTCGTGTTGTTGTTATTTGTTGCTGCAAATGTTGTTCCTGCTGTTGTTTTTGTAGTGCAACCATTTGAACCATGATAACTTTTAGTTCTTATATTTTGCCGTCCTCTACTGAATATTAAAAATCCTCGCGGAATTTGATCGAATCCTCGTGTACGTTCAAGGAATTTTCACGAATACACATCAGCGCTTTTGTGATGTCAACGATCACACGTTTACACTTTTGTGATGTCAAGGAATACTCGTTGTAGTAGGGACTTTGTAATCGCAGATACAACTATAGTAATGTCGTTGAGCGATACTGGTGTTAGACGCCTTCGAATAAACTCGCACTAATAGTACTTGCTCGATAATACTCGCTCGAATAGTAACCCATATATTGATCAGTATAGAGAAATAGTCTAGTGAATACAGTAGAAAATAGCGAACCGAAACAGTAATAGAAGATAGTCTAGAAATGGAGATCCGTATAGTAATAAAGGATAGACTAGAAATGACGATCGTTTACACGTCAAACTACTTTCTACGTATGCGTTTCTCCCATGGTCAAGTGATCCACTTAATTCAATAACGTGGTCGCCTGTGCTTGCTCACGTGCGATCTATGTTCAAATTCAGGTCTTGGCAGCGATGCTTTATTCCCATATAACACACACACACACACACACGTATATATATATATATATATATATATATATATATATATATATATATATATATATATATATATATATATATAGAGAGAGAGAGAGAGAGAGAATTCGAATCTATTTAAAATCGGAGGGTGAAAAACACTGGTAGCAATATTTTCAAAAAAATTGGCATCCGCAGAAAAATTTTGAAAAAAAAGGAAAAGAATTACCTGGTAGCACCTGGCTCATTAGCATATATATATATATATATATATATATATATATATATATATATATATATAAGAGGATGTCTGTATATCTGTCTGTCAATATGTGTGATGCCATTTCAGTCAAGATCCATGCAAACGATTTTGGCCAAACTTGGCACGTACATTGTATAATGTAAGAGATAAGTTCTTAGCATAAAATGTCGATAATTTAAAAAAAATCAATAATCGATAAAGCCGATCAAAAATCGATAAATTCAACATTTTTCTTTTGATTTCATTGAAACTCTGTGTGTAGCTTACTTACATCATGACGAGCTTAACGATACCTCATTTTTATTTCTACGCCACTGCATAGAAACCGCGAAAATACGAAAAATCGTTTTCGAAATAAATTTTAAACTAAAATCTCCCTCAATTTTCAAGCAATCTAAAACATGTTTTACTCAATTTTAGCCAACAATAAATTGATTGTTCAACAGTCAATAAACTTGATAATTGAATCCACCCATATAGAGAAAACACGCGAAAAAAGGCGATTTTTACTGGTTTGTTTCTTATTTTTCGTTGATCTTTCAACCAATTTTCATCACACTTAACAATTGTTTTATAAATGCATCATCTTTTACATCCCTGGTAGCACACTGACAAAATTGAATTTCAAAAACTATAATTTTGGTCTGGAGTGAGTCTTTATGTTACCTGTTTTACCCCTTCATGTCCTTGGCTAACTTCGATTGAATAAATGCAGACTACTTTTGTTATATCAGTAATATATATATATATATATATATATTATTCACTAAAGCAAAAGTTCATTTGAACTTTGTAGGATATAAAGAATATAACACTTATTTATTTCCTGAAAGTGTTTTGACTAGATCTGTTATCCTGAGAAAGCATATGTTAAATCCTCGTAATATTCACGTATTCTTCACTTGTATTATTATTATTATTATTATTATTGATATTAGATGTATATCATATATAAGCGTTATTAAGTAATTGCTCAACATTTTTTAAACTTTAGGTGAGTGCTATCATTCACTCTTGTTTTGCAATTATTTAAAACTTGTGAAATATTCCTGTAAAATGAATGAATGGTCTAACGTCGATACAAAAGAATGTATGGATTTTAGGAAAACAAACAACCAAAGATTCGTACTAGGAATGACTCAAGTTTTACCAGGGAACTAAAAATGTGACACCGAAATCCGAAGCCATATTGGAATAACAAAATGTTGTCTTATAAAGGACACAAATGTTTAGAAACAGTAAGTTATTTTTAGAAACTAAGAAAAGAGTATTGAACTATTACGTCATATTATTTTTTACTATATTGTAGTGAATGCTGGACATTTTCCTCACGGATGAAGAAAGAACTTGAGGCCAGAGAAAGATGTTGAGAATGCCATGGAATGAGCATGTGTGTAACAATAAAAGTGTGGTGGGAAACGAAAAAACATATTTAGAATCATTTGAATTTTTTTAGGGCATATAACAAAGAACGATGGTTTGGAGAATGTGATACTCACAGCATATATTGAAAACAAGAGAAACATTTGAAAACAGCGAATAATCTACATAGCAATCCGAAGCAGATGAGTGACAGAACACGGATTCGGAATGATATGAAGTTGACTAAGAAGAAGAAGAAGAGTGACACGAAGACAAAGACGCCGCAGAAGCCGAAGAGAATACTAAGAAGAGGACGACTAAGAAGAAGAACACTGAGAAGAGGACGACTAAAACTACGAAGAAGACTAAGAATAAGAAAAAGACTAAAAAGAAGATGAAGGCTAAGAAGAAGAAGACGACGACTAAGAAGAAATAAACTAAGATGTCGGCTAAGAAGAAGACGACTACTAAGAAGAAGATTAGGACGACGACTAATAATAATAAGAAGAAGACTAAGAAGAAGGAGAATAATAATAAGACTAATAATAATAATAATAATAATGACTAATAATAATAATAATACGAAGATGACTAAGAAGAAGAAGACTAAGTATGGACGGCGACTAAGAAGAAGACTAAGAAGAAGTCTAAGAAGCAGACGAGGATTAAGAAGAAGACTAAGAAGAAGACTAAGAAGGAAAAGAACTTAAGAAGATGACGACTAAGAAGAAGACTAAGAAGAAGACGAAGAAGAAGACTATTAAAACTACAAAGAAGACTAAGACTAAGAAGAAGACTATCAAGAAGACGAAGAAAAGGACGACTAAAATGAAGAAGCCTAAGAAGAAGAAGACTAATTAGAAGACGACGATTAAGAAGAAGAGTAAGAAGAAAAAAACTTAAGAAGAGGACGACTAAGAAGAAGACTAGGAAGAAGACGACGACTAAGAAGACTAAGAAGAAGATTAAGAAGAAAACGGTCACTACGAAGAAGACTAAGAAGAGGACGACTAAAACTACGAAGAAGAAGAACACTAAAAAGAAAGAAGACTAAGAAGAGGCCGACTAAGAAGAAGACTAAGACTAAGAAGAAAACGACGACTAAGAGGACAAATAAGGAGAAAACTAAGATGAAGATTAAGAAGAGGACGAATAAGAAGAAGCTTAAGAAGAGGTCGACTAAGAAGACTAAGAAGAGGGCTACTAAGAAGAAGTCGACTAAGAAGAAGATTAAGAAGAGGTCGACTAAGAAGAAGACTAAGAAGACGACGACGACTAAGAAGAAAACTAAGAGGATGACTAAGAAGAGAATGACTAAGACTAATATGAAGAAGACTAAGATGTTTTATATACAGTGCTTCTATCGCAGCGAGATGTTTTCGATTACGGGATTTATGTATATATGATAAAAAATGAAATGGGCAGATGTTGAGACAAAGGTTCTTCAATTTGATAATTCATGTGGATCACACTTTACTGCCTTTAGAATGTTCCCTACAACTTAAAAAAGTCTTTCACCGCTGCAACTTTTTTTTAGCCAATTCCAGCATTGATTGGCAAGAATCATCTCCACTGATTTTATCAGTCATTTTCCTCGTTTCGGATACCGCTTTTCCCGACATTAAAAATGACATGGCGGTGTTGTAAGAGTATCCTTGTAGTTGATATCCTTTATTTTTTCTTTTCTCAATTCAAAATAAATAAAGTCTAAATGCATAACATTTATAACTTGTTTTCTACTGTGTATTCAGTCATTAGATTTAAAAAAGAAAAAGAAAGCTTAGAATAAAAATTTTTTAAACATACCAAGCTACCGACAGAACGTTGTGCTTTGCCGTTAAGGATGAGTCAGATAAGAACTGATGAATTCCTTACTTCACAGATTTAGTCTCGTTCTTTCTGTCTGTTATAACTTTTTTTTAATGCCATATCATTCAGGATTGTAACCTTTTTGGATTCTTTGCAGATTTCTTTTCTTTATTATCTGTGGCTTACACTGTGTATCATTGTTTTTGTCTTTTATTTTATTAGGTAGCAACTTTTATTTCCTATTTGCCTACGTCTAATAAGATGAAAAGTGACTAATATTTCTTTCATACTTTGCTTTTGTGAGCAGGATAATGATATATATGAAATGGTAAACCAAGCAAATGTGAACATTCTCTCTCACTCAAAGTAGCAACGAAACAGCGTATAATTCAAATGAAGCATTTATTTATTGTAGAATTACACAAGGGAGACCACAAAAACATTTAGTAGTTTTTGGCAATTTATGCTTATACTGTAAATTACTTCCACGACCAATCCCGCCAGTATAGTATCCCATCATGTTTTCGTTATAAGATCCTTGATAGCCAGAACGTTCTAGAAATTCTTGAAAGTTTTAGAAACTGCTCATAAGTCCTTGAAACATCTAGAAAGTTCTAGAAAATTCTCCTTCAGCAACTCCGCGCTGAATCTGTCTCGAATATAATGGAAAATAGGTTAGTTTCAAAACATCGATGTCCAGAAGACAAAAAACTTTGAAGTGAGTAAATGTCATTCCCTTTGCTCTCTAGACAAATGCAGTTAGGAAGTAACACGTTCTTATCAAAGAGAAAAACAAAAGTCAATTTTTTTTACACAGTGTTATCATTCTTTATTGGAAGAGACAGTAGAGTATTTCCTTGTTGGCTCCACCTATTTCGAATTCAGAGTTTTCAATCTCTGAGAATGGTTACCTCTACCCAATAGCTAATGAGACCGGCCTATCTTGATATTTCATCTATATCTGTATGGCGAAGATATACATCTGTGTTTTTTTTTCAAAGGAATATTTTTTGATAAATGAAAAAAGACTAACATGGAATTTGAACACAGCTCACTGATTTCACTTTCCGTTACGTTAACATCGTTTTGAATTTGTTTTTAAAACTATGAATTATATAAAAGTGAATGGCTTGCAAGATTCACCATTATTTTTTTCGGAATCTTTTACCGTAAATTTAATCAAGGATAATTAAAACATGTCCATTGTCTTCATAAATTCCTATTAAAACAAAGAGCGCTAATCATGGACAATTAAAATAAAAGTGATTAAATGGATGCTAAATGAGATTTAAAATTTGTAATGAATTTGTTGTCAAAATATATATTCATTGTTCATCGCTCCGGTATCATTAAGGATTAACTGCATCCAGCAATTATTTCATTTTCTCTTTGTGTATATAGGACGGATTCCTGCAATAAAAACGTTCTTTCTGTATGAAACGCGTCACAACACAGTTTTCTATGTCGTCATTGGTTTATACACTGTTATTTCAAGATACATAATATATCGTATTTGTCATACTGGCAAACATACAAGAACGATGCAGGGCACATCGTCCTGGTCTGATGGTTATCAAGCTTGTCTCACTAGAACAATTAGGACTGAGTAGTAAGTTCGATTCTCAAAGGTTTTCCCCAAACATTCGGAATTGTGCCGCATATAAGCTACGCTTATAAAATCCCGATATGCGAGTCTAAATCTGAGGAGGGTATTTAAGAACATGACACGAGTCCTTAGGTTATTATTTGGCCTTTATAGCATTTTGCAGTAATGAACAAAACTAGTGCTGCCTTTCTATTTTTTTAAAATTTTCTCCTATATTAAAAACATATATTTCTAATTGTTAATATATTTTCTCAGAAAAAATGCAAGGACGTATCTCCTCATCTACAAGTACATCATGAACTTTGCAATGCTCTACGCGTTCTCCTTTGCTTGTTGATTTGAAACACAATAGCAGAATTATTACCAATCATGTTTGCGTTATGCATTTCATATTTGCCTTAAAACATTCAGATGCTCCAAACAGGCTTTTTCAAAATCTTTACGTTGTATGACTACAATATTCTCTTTGGTCTGAATTTCGCTAACTCTCGTCACGATTTTGTAAATATGCCAGAAATTCACAATTTAACGACGACGCAGATTTATCAGACTATGGCGCAATAATATATTATATTAAGCCACATAGCACACAAGGCCATATTACACATACTTGGAGACAAACCAAAAATATTCTTTCAGTAATTAAAAAATATATAGGTTCAATATAATTAATAACATGAGTGGTTTTACATTAGCCATTTTTACTACTTTGATGCCTTGAAGCATGAAAATATAATATCTACACTTACAAGTTTTGCTTATATATATATATATATATATATATATGTGTGTGTGTGTGTGTGTGTGTGTGTGTGTGTGTGTGTGTGTGTGTGTGTTTGTTTGTTTAGCCTGCACCATTTGCACTACTCGGAATTTCATTCCAAACTCAATCTTCAATAGTGACCGTTACTAATTTAACTTAATGCTCGTTTAGTTAAGTTATATCTGTTTTCCGGCGTATTTTAAAAACATATATTTTAATTATATTTCTCATGATATTAAATCCAGCAATTTATCAAAAAGTGTAAGTATATATTATGAATTATTAATTTTAATTAATAATATTATTTAAGGTCAGTTATCAACTATTGATTAATAAAAATTTCTATAATAGATGGGCGCTAACTTAATCTAATTTACTATAATATTATTTAGTATAATTAAATATAAAATAGTAACAATATTAAAGGAAAAATACTCAAGTAAAAAATAAGTAGCAATACTACAGGAAAAAAACAAAATAATAAGTAATTTTTTTAAGGACCATGATCTAAACATTACCAACACCAACAATGTTTCTAGTTGTAACATTAAACCTGGATAATTGTTACCATAAACCATACAGAAAAGAATTGCATAACCATAGATATGTTAGTAAAGATTCTAGCTACTACCACAAAATTCTATATACTTCGCATAAGTCAATACTAGTTAGATTATTCACCAACTGCAGCAACAAAAAATATTTAATAATGTTAATGATTAATATATTAAGGCCTTGGAACTTAGCAATCACAAGATAAACTAATTGGCAAACTAACAATGATGGTGAGAGAAAAAGAAAGCACTGTAAACGAAACAACATATAGTTTAACACACCTTTTAAATGTAATGTCGTAAAATTTTTCCTGAAGTTAATGCATAAGCCTTTTATCCATTAACAAACATTAAAAAATGATTTTTAACAAAATATATAATAATATAAATAAATATCATTCAACTATAACAATGTAATTTTTTTCCAAAAATAAATGCAACTGCCGAAAAAAGTATCTGTCCATTAAACGGTAAATGTATGACCGATGGTGTTGTAAATCGAGCATACATTCGTTCCGGTAGCGATGTTAAATTTTATTTTGGTTCCACCGAAAATACTTGGAAGCTTCGCTTCTATCACTACATGATTTTGGCTAACATTAAATACAGAACAGCGCCACTTTCTCTATTTATTTATTTCAATTGAAAGATTCTGGTAACCCGACTTAAATTAAATGGAATACAGTGG
>CAHIKZ030000468.1:227500-265000 GCA_903632075.3 Acanthosepion pharaonis | reverse complement strand
TTATGCGTGTATAAAACTTGCTAGATTAAGTGTGAGGCGTACAATGTCCGTCTCTGTATGAGTGTTTGCATGGATCTTCACATTGGACGTATGTTTTTATATTACCTCTGTATTCCCAGTCCTTATCTATTTTTCCAGTTCATAACCTTTTATTGCGATTTTTTTTGTCTAACGTGCGCCATTTTATATTTTTGGCAATCACTATTTTCTTTTAGATTTGTGCTTCTTTCCTATTACATCCCTTTTTCTTATTCCTTCTCTTAACTGTTTTCTCTATATATTTGCGTTTTACGGCCAAACTACCTTTTTTTTTATTTACTTCCCTCTTCTACTTTTATTCGTCAAAAGATCTCTCATGATCTCTTCTTCTGATGCTGTTTTTCGTTCTCTTTTCTTTTAAGCTGAATTCTCTTTTTTTGTCACGTTCAAATTTTCCAGTAGTCCTCTTCAAAATACATTTAGTTAGCCAGACACAAGGCTATAGATATCGCAGATGGAACTCAATTCAATAACAACACTCTGATCAACATTCTAACTACTACACTAAACTAAGCGTCTTGGATATGACTATAATCTACATCTACGTCCTGGGTAAGACAATAAACTACGTCCAGCAGCAAGGCCTCTGATCAGGAGGTTTTGAAGAGCGTTGAAGTACCTCATAATTGCTAGTGTTTCTAGGTCCAACCTGACCCGGGTGGTAGCACCTGTTAGGGTCCCAGCTATGGGCAAATAGTTAAACCCGAAACTGGGTCAAAACACTATGAAAGTGTAAAAATAGGTTTTAATACCAGAAATACTTTGTAAACAATTATCAGTAATAAATTTTTGAAGAAAAATAAATTATTACCAGCAATACAATTTAAAAAAAAAAATTACCAACAATACATTTCTGAAAAAATATATTACCAACAATACGTTTTTGAAAAAAAATTATATTAACAGCAATAAAATTTTGAAGGAAAAAAAATATTACCAGAAATAGATTTTTGACAAAACAAAATATTAGCAGCAATAAATTTTTTGTCGGCATTAAATAACCCAATGAGGTTGATATACCGTAAAAGAAACAAAAAACAAACCAAACCAAACTAAACTAAGATCTCGAATCGTGTGCTTCAATAGTCTTATTGTATCTAAACTCTCATCTGGATGTTATGCATAGCATTTAGTTCGTTCTGAAATATTTAAACTATCAGCTATATATAAGACTTTTCTTAGATCACTGATTAAAAATGACTCTAAGCAAATGAAACCCGTAGACCGTAAAGAAAACTATCCTATCTATCAGATCTCACAGAGTGGCACTACAAAATCATAAAGTATTCCATCAGATGACAAAAACCACATCATTTGAACATGTGATAAGTGTGTTCACCTCAGGATGTCACCACTGTGTATAGTGCGTTGGTAGGTAGGCCGGGAAAAAAAGGCACAGACAAAAGCACAGAGCAATAAAGGAAGGCAAGAACACGCCGTTTGCTTATTTGATAAGGTCTTCTTGGTGATGAGTTGTTTCGACTTCTCAGCCTGATGAAGCTTTTTTATGCCGACGTTTTGAGTTTTTTCTTGTTCCTTTTTCCAGTGAATTTTTGGTGAGTTCTAAGTTCCGATGATTTCAATTTGTACGTTTACATCAGAAAATTGCGTGTTCATATTATGTCGGGTGCACTAGTGGGGTTAGGTGGTGTTGGTCGAATTTTTTTTTACTGGAACTTTCGAATAAAACGAACTGCCTCAAGGGTAAAAAATAAATGATATATTTTTAATTATTTTCTTTCGGGTGATGAGTAAATCCTTTGGTAGTGATTGTTGGAAAAAACGCCGTTAATAAGGCGGATATTAGTAGCAGCCTGGAGAAATGGCCGTTAGTGGTACTTTTGAAGTCATTATCGTGATGGGGGTAGTAGTGACATTTAGCAATAGTTCAATGCCAATCTAGTGTTTTTTCTCGTCCCTAAGCATGACAGAAATATCATTAGCAGGTGGCTTCTTAACTACTTTTTCACTCGTACACATGGCTGGTTTATATGCAGGAACGTCTCTGTTCATCCTCTCCTCGTCACTTCTCGCCTAGAGGAGCCAGATTATATGTTTTGATCAGGCTCCGTGACCGTGGCACGAACATTGGTTTCGGATAAAATAAAAAGTGTCTATCAATTATTTGTTTGTTCAAAATTATTTTATTTCCCGGTGTTCCTTTCTTTTTAATTTTTTGATAATGGAAGTTATGCGTGGAGCCTCCCTGATTTTTTCGTATTTTCCAGTCATAAATAAGTATGCTCTAATCCTGCAAACTTCCGGCGTTTTTCAGCCGGGTTCAGTCTTTTATTCTTCTTCCTATTTATTTGAGGGTTATTCGAGAGAGAAGTATAGAAAGAGAAGTTTATAGAGTAAGAGAATGAAAGAGATAAGCGTTTTACAGGAGAGCAGTATTATTTTTCGCTTCAGACCGTTCTCTGTCTCCGTCTCTATTTCGCTCCCTCTCTTTGTCTCACTCTCTCTGTCTCTCTTCCGCTCTCTCTCTCTCTCTCTCTCTCACTCTGTCTGTCTATTTACTTCTGTCTCTCAGTGTATATTTTTCTGTGTCTCGCTCTGTCTTTTTTCTTTCTCGCTCTGTCTGTTTTCTCTCTCTCTCTTTGTCTCTGTCTGTCTCGCTCTCTCTCTCTCTCTCTGTGTCTCTATCTCTCTTTCCCTCTTTCATTCTCTGTCTCTCTCGCTCTGTCTGTCTACCTCTCTCGCTCTCTCTCTCTCGATCTGTATTTCTGTTTCTCTCTCGCTCTGCTTCTCTCACTTTCTCTCTCTCTCTGTCTCTTTTTTCTCTCCAAACGTTAATATTCTTTTCGTCTCTTTCTTTGCTAATATATTTCACCTCATTCCCTTTCGTATCCATTCTATTTTTCTACTCTGCTCTCCCTGTCTCTCTGTTATCATTCTTTATTTAAGTCCTCTTTTCTTTATTTTTCTTTTCTCTCCTTTTTCCAAATTTCCCTTTTCTTAAACCTTTTTTTTTCACTCCTTTTTTCTCTTTCTTTACAACTCTCACTTTTGATTTTTCTCACTTTAAATCACCATTATTTTATCACCTTTCTTTTACGAGTCTTTCTGGATTTATCCCCGCCCCCTTACGTCTTCTAAGCTTCTTCCACTCATTCTTTCTCCCCCCCCCCATTCTCATTTCTTTCTCTGTAACTGTTTCTCTTATTCTTTCTCTCTGTTGTTTTCTTTTTTTTTTTTTTTAAATCCTGAAGAATTAAAAAATTATCACTTTGTTCAATAATTTTTTCTATCATTATCGCAGTTTTGCTTCTCTCACATTTTAAATATTTACTTTTTACTCGTCTGCCTTTCACTGTTCTCCTCACTCCCTCCCTCTATCCCCCTCTCCCTCATTTCGTCTATAAATTAAAACTCCTTAAAAAACTTATTACCCTCTCTTATTCCTTTATACTATTCATCCAAATCTCTTTCTTCCTCTGCGTTTCTTTCTATCTTTATCCATCCTTTTTTCTTCCCCTTTGCCTCACTTTCAATTTCTCTTTTAATTTCTATATGGTATGATTCCTCAAAAACTTACTACCCTCTGTAACCATTATTTCCCAACGTTTTCTTTGACACCCTTTATTTTAGGGTCACGGAAATCTCTCTTTCTTTCTCTACATCTCTATCTTTCTCTCCATCCATCTCTCTCTTTCGCTGTTGCTCTCTTTCACTCTTGTTCTCTCTTTCTCTCACTCGTTCGCTCGCTTCATTGCTCGCTCTTGCTCTGCGATTCAAATATTTCATATCGTTTTTTTATCACCTACCGTTCTTTGGAAACTATACGCACTAATTCCTAAACTTCCTCTTCTTTTCCATTTATTTATTTTTATTTTTTCCTTAAAAAAAAAAAAAAAAAGCCTAAAAGATATACTTGGCTCGGGGGAGTCCTTTCTATTGTCAAGAGTGTGGATGACATCTGGCACAAAACTAGTGTGTCAAGTCCCAGCCGGTAAAGGCGAGCGTTTTTAAATGGCGGCCCAAGTGAATGATTCTATCGCGTGTGTGCCGAAAAATTTCTCACCTTCTACAGTCGACCTTCCGCACCCTGTCCGCTCTATACGCTCCCACCACACGAGAACTAATCAGAAAACACTGGCAACGCTCGCGCTATAAATTTTGGGGAGAGCGTTGTTTTTGCACGACACTTCGGCGCGCACATAATTACAAGTTTGATATGGTGGCCAAGAAAAATGAGCACGGTGGACGAAAGTGCAAAGCTACAAAGAAAGACACGATCACCTCCGGTCCATTTTGATCCCTGCTTGTGTTGAAAGATTGGGAGAGATTGGGAGAGGAAGGTGAAAAAAATAGAGAGAGTGAAATAAAAAAGGAGGTACATTTTGGTTGTTGCTATTACAATTGTCTTGTGCTGACCCCGGTTTATTATGATGACTTATTGTCGTGTTTTCTGGCGACACGGAAGAAGCCAGGCGCAGAGATGTTGCTCTTTTATGTTACGAAGGTGGATTTAGTCATTAAGGTGAATCTCTGGAATACCATTTCACATCTGAGTTCAACGTATTCGTGCAAATTTTCTGATATGCCGTCTGAATAAATGTCTATATACGCACTGCAATAAAAAGAAATATTAGCAAAAGAAATTACTTTTGGAGCTGATACCAGGCACTTGGGATTTCACTGGAAATTTTTTTTATTTTTATTTATTTATTTATTTATTTATTTATTGCTTCCCTTTACCAAAGAAAAGAAGAAAATAGACTGCGTCTGATAACAATAATCCATCAGACTTGATGTCGGGAGATCGACAGAAAACTTGATTGATTCATTCATTTATTCATTTTTTACGGTTTATCAACCCGTTGCATGTTATTTAATGCCAGAAAATATTTCGGAATTCTATGAATATTTTGAGGTGATAATGGCTTAGTGATATAATTCTTACTAATTAAACCTGTGGGGAGAAGAGGTGAATTCATACCTATCCCAAGGCTATTTGCATGTAAGGGAATACAACGAACATGATGGGAATTGAACCACGACTCTACGATCAACAATTCCATCACACTTCCCGCACACCCAACCTTACAACACCTGCTATTCCCAAACGATCACCCATCTAGGTACTGACAAAGCTCGATGTTGCTTAACTTCGGTGATCGTATGGGGACTGGTGTTTCAACATTTTATAGCATTAACCCACTGATATTGCAAAGCATTATTTATTTACCCATCACAATAACAAATAAATGCATACTGACTCAAATATAAAGGAGTAACATTTGGCTATGTAAACAGGGTTTTAAATATGATGTGACCATAAGTCCCGGGAAACTTAAAGGTAGGCATAATTTAAAAAAAAAACAACATAGAAATAAATAAAATTCAATGAAAATGTGATTTTAACATAATTTCCCCCGATTCAAGGTGATAAAGCCACTGAGACGCAAAGTGGTTACTGAGAGTGAAAGAAACTGAGTAAACGTTATTGACAAGAGGGGACGATAAGCGAACAGGTTTCAAAAAGACAGAAGAGGACGATTAACGTTGCATTCAAATTTTTGAAGATCGCAGATGAGATTAACGCAGGAAGCCGGAAGAGAGTTGCACAGACAAAAAGTACGAGAAAAGAAACTATCAGAATAAAACATACGATTTCATCTAGCAATTTCATCAATCAAATAATGAGGCCTAGATATCAATCTGTTACTGCGCTTAAATTCGTGTAATCGAGGTATCAAAAAGGAAAGAACGTCAGGACTATTCCCATTAAAATTGTTATAGAAAAAGCAGAGGGTAGCTATGTTATGACGGTGGAAAAATTAGAAGGCAAGATTCCAGTTCAGGACCGAAGAGTAGACCCCCAATAGATTGTCCAATATGGTCGCATACTCACTTCACTTGACTGTCGAAATTATTATCACCAATCCTATTATTTGCCAGTATGTCTTCCAAATATTACAATCGCTTGAATTTACTTTACTTTAGATATGGATTGCTCGGAATGGAACATGAAAAAAAAAACATAAGCATTGATAACTTTATATTTTTTATACTGAAAGCAAAATAAAGTTATAAATCAGTTTTATTAAACAAGAAAAAGGAAGAGAACTTAAATCTGCAATTTTTTTTTAGTATCTCGACTACATACCCTCAGCATTTGGTTCCCATACCCCCCAAGGGGTATAGATTACCCTCAGTTAAGAACTCCTTCATTAAAGATTCATCATTGAATTTTGTCAAGAATTTTTCGATATACAACAGAATCACCTGACGAAATGTGGCAGCAATATTCAAACACGGACAATTAGTAGACTTAAAAGTGCCATATAAATTCGCAGTGAACAAACTTTTGTAGCAGCAATCTGAGCAAATTTCAATATAATGCTAACTTCAAGGAAAGGAAAGGAAAATATTTTTCGTGATTCGTTTATATGGAAGATTTTAATCGTTTTCATTCTTACAACAATAACGATTTTGACATTTAATCATGTATATCGTGGTGAGTGTGGCCATTAACAAGAAGTGAATCAAAAGTAAGTAACACTGCACTTCTCAGAAGGGGAGGGACGAAGTTATTTACGCCTCTAAGTCATTCAGATTACAATGTAAATTATCCAACTCCGATTTAATAAGGTTTGTCTCCTGGGTATTTTGAACAGGACTAGAGGTTTATCTTTTGTTTCCTGCTTAGGATGGGGTTTCCGTTTCCTTCTAAAGTCTACTCCAACTCTATACTTTTAACATAACCGCTTAAATTCTGAAATTATTATATTATTCTATTCATTTAACAGGAGGAGATAAGTTTGCCTATCGTCCGGTACACCCCACTTCCTGTTCTTTTGAACAGGAGTAGAAGTTTTCCCTTGTTTCCTGTTTAGGATGAGACTTCCGCTTTCTTTTAAAGTCTACTTCAAATCTATACTTTTAACGGATACGCCTAAACTCTGAAATTTTTTTTTCCTCAATAGAAATAGACAGGTTCGCCTATCATCCGGCTAACATTCCCCCCTTCAGTCTTTTGAACAGGAGTAGTGGTTTATCCCTTGTTTTCTGTTTAGAATTGTGTTTCTCGTCCTTTCTAATTTTTAATTTTCTTCTCTTTTACTCCCAGTAGCCACTTGCATCTAAGTGATATAAACGCCTTGCTTGATGGGACATGATTAAAAATAAATATACCAAAATGTTTTTGTTTTTACCATAAACACATACATAAATATATGTTTGTGGATCATGTCTAAATGAATATTCAGGGTCTCTTACCAGAGACGGATGATAAGGTTAGAGCGAATTCATCAACATTATCTCTGCTGCATATTGTGTAAATAGACAGAAGTGACTTTGATATCGTGTACACTACACTTTTTGACTAAGTTCACGTCTATTATCATCTCTCAGTTACCTCTCTGTCTTTGAACAAAGTGCACTCAGGGGCTTCTCTGTCAAAGGAGAGAGGGACAACTGAGGAAAATAATACTGAAGGGTTGCCCAGATCCGCGGAAGAGCTACACGAGGCCGCGGCCTCGCATAGCACTAGAGGGAGGGATCAGTGCTCGCACCGAGGTCAGCGCAACCGACGGTTGCGGGAGCTGAGGGCGAATTTTTGTTGCTGTCCTGGGTGTACGCGCTAGGGGTCCTTACCTAAAAATATATCTTGTGTCACATCTCGTCCTAGTAGGGGGGGGCAGAGTTAATACCGTGACTTTGATATCGTCTAACAGCATAGATTCCCTGGTACTTCAGGCCCGGTTGTGATAGAGTGGCCATATGGCCAGGACGATAGAATACGTACAGATAATTAACGGAAGGAAAATGACAAGTGCATATACGGAAATTGAGATAATATTCAAGAAATATTTCAGCAATATTCATTTATAAATATATAAATTTCTATATATTAATTGAATATCAAACGCTGAATTTTGTCTTACCAGAATTTGAATTATCGCACTTTGCGTCCTCGACATGCTTTGATAGAGTTTAAACAACCTGATGAATATTCATGAACGTTCTCAAATTTAAAAGCCTTGCTAAACCAATGACATCCTTGCTCTTGTATATAAACATATGCAAAAAAAATAAATCCTTACATTCATTTGCCTTGACAAATTCCCTTAGAGGATGAGACGAACGGTTTTTTCCTCTTGTTATATATATATATATATATATATATATATGAATAAAAACAAAAGGAAACAAAATAAAAGGAATCTTAGCCGACGCGTTTCATCCTCTTATCTTGATAATGTCCTCAGTGAACGAAACTCGTCCGCTAAGCTATCCTTTTATTCATATATATATATATATATATATATATATATATATATATATATATATATATATATATGTGTGTGTGTGTGTGTGTGTGTGTGTGTGTGTGTGTGTGTGTGTGTGTGTGTGGGTTGTGTGTTGTGGGAAAGCAATTGGAAAAAAGTTTTCGTGTGATACGTTTCGTCCATTACAACTTTATCGGAGAAAAAATGATGTTATGCAACGGCACGTGCGCACGAAGGGAATGGAGACACAGAGAATTTAAGAATTTTTCTTAAATATACATTTTCGGTATATAGTCTCGCCGGTTTTGTTTAGTTTCTTTTCCGTTTTGATGTTACCATCATTTTTTTTATGGATTACGGTGAGAAGGAGTAATATAATAATACAAGGTGTGATGGGTAAATTGTCGCCATTTTATATCTTTCTATTTTGCGCATGCGCGTCGTTTGCTTTTGATTTTGACGACTGCACTGTATAGTAAGCTCAGCTGGGCGCCATCTGTGAGAAAAAGATCATCACTCCGTCAAAAATAAACAAACTGCATTCGCGTCAGAAGCACCAGTACGAACATTTTAGAGTCTTTCGGTGGCAATATGGGGAGAATGTAGAGGATTTATAATGATGAGTCTAATGGTGATTACGAACGACAGCTCGGAATAATCATTCCTGATCGTTCTAAGAAAAGAACACCCAAATTTGTTGGAGATGACCTAAAACTTAACACGGAGGCCTACAACAAGAGGAATGCCACCCTGGGCAAGAGGGTGGCTGCTGGAAGAACGTATGTCTGACAACAGGACTCGGCACCATGCCACACAAGCAGAAGCCACTCATGGCTGTCAGACAGTTTCTGTGACCACATCACCTCTTACTTCTGGCCATCTAATTCCTTATACTGCAACCCTCTTGCGTGGAGCTAAGTTGGGCGAGAGACCAACAAAATTCTTTTAATTGAAATGAAAGCAAGGATTATGTCAGCACTCTCCAAAATAATCAAGGAAACCGTCCAGAAGAGACGCAGGAGATTGCGAAATCGTCTGGAGAACATGGTTGAAGCCAATATCGAATTTATTGAATGAATTTACTCTTTACTATTTCAATATATTTTTGTGTAATTTTGGTAAATATATCTGTAAAAATGAGATGTCAGTGTTATTTTAATGTAATTTAGACGACAATTTATCCATCGTCACCATATCATTGCATACCGTAATGTCACCGCTTTCTTTGATCGCTGGTTAAAAATGGCTTCGAGCGAATGAAGCGTGAATGTCTTTGAGAACACCATCCTTCTGCGAATCTCGTTGAGCGACGCTACAAAATCACAAAAAATGTATTGTACAAAATAACAGAAACTACATCTCTGGAGGATTCTCAATCAAAATTATCAATTAAAATGGGTACACATGTAACTCGAAGACATAATAATGATGTCGATGTTCCACCAATGAAAAGGTTAGGAAGGAAGCCTAAATCAATAAGGTTTTTGGAGATATTTTAAACTGAATTTAAACCATTATATATATATATATATATATATATATATATATATATTAGATATTATATATATATATATTAAAAAAAAAAAAAAGAGAAGAGAGGTGCCGCAAAGGTTTTTGGTTGTAATGTGGATTTATTTAGAAAAAAAACTTTTTTACCTGAAGACAGTCGCGAGACCAGAAACACGTGTCGAAAATTATAAAAAAACAAAGCATAATATTTTTTCTAAATAAATCCACATTACAACCAAAAACGTTTGCGGCACCTCTCTTCTCTTCTTTTTAATATACATACTTTTCTCTCATTGGAACCACTACAATATATTTCTTATATATATATATATATATATATATATATATATATATATATATGAATGATTTTTCAGAAAAATTGTTTTCTCAAGTAGACTTATAAATTAACTCCTTGTGTCATAGTGGCTTTATTGCCTGGCTTGTGGTAAATCCGATTAAAAAGAAAAAAAAAGAATTGTTCTGAAATCTCATCAAAATATTATTGTCTCAAAATCAAAGACTGCTGTGTTGGAATCAAAGACACTTGTACGAGTGGGTATGCAGCTGTCGGAAGACATTTGATTCAAACTTGCAACATGAAAGGAAAAATGCAGAAATAAATACAGCATGATTTAATTGACGATCGGCATTTTGCACGTTCTGAAACTTTCTGCAGTTTGCGTCTTCGTTTGAAAAAAGTGATACTTTGTTCACCGTTGACTTATCTAAATAAATAAACGGCAAATTCTACCTGTCCGTCTGTGTCTTCGAAACCCCTTTAACTCGGGTCACATTTGCTCAGCATAGACATACCTTTCTTGAATTAGGATTATACAGGGATTAGAAATCTGTCCTTCATCTGGTACTTGAACATCCAGCTTTGAGATTTATGTCCGGATGAGTAGGGAACAGTTACAAATTCAACTTTTAAAATAACTAGAAAATATTAGTAATTTTAAAATTTTTAATTCGTATTGAGTTTAAAGTAACACAAAAACTTTCTGAATTTATTTTTGTTTTGGTTGTAAATTCAGTTTAAAATATCTCCAAAACTTTGTGAATTGAGAAAATCAATTTTATTTCTTCAAAATGCCAAGAAATCAGACTTAAAGTGAAAGGTTTCGTGACATATGGGTTTGAAGTTCCGCAAAGTTTTTGATTTGAAGACTTCAATTCACTGGATTTTTTTGATTTGAAGAACTCAATTTTCGGCCTGAAGTAGAATTTCGGCCCAAATCGGAGTTTCGGCCCAAATCAGACTTTCTGTCCAAATCAGTCTTTTGGTCAGAATTGAACTTATAGCCCGAATCTGAATTAAGGTGAGGTTTTGAAGTTCCACCGTGTGAATTAAAGAAATCAAAATTATTTCTTCAGAATTATCTTTACTGTTTTCTGTGCTGGGCCAGAGGTCACATTAGTTTGGGCAGGAGTTTCAACTAGCCCTTTACAGGATTTAGCTTAAAAGTCCACACGGAATGCTGCTTTTAAGTTAGTTTTCTGTAAGATAGTCGCAATTTTGCTCAACATATTTAGTACCCGCTCAACCTTTCCAAAACCAAATTTTCACTTAAAAATGCTCTTCTGTTACTAGTAGCTGTTATGGGATAATATATTACAGCTCCACATTTTTGGGCCTTAGATGCATATACGCGTCAGTAATTGTAAACCGATGCAGATGAATTCAAACAAGTTACCTCGCAGTTGTCAGATCCTGGGAATGAAGTAATTCACTATTGAGTAGCTGTTTCGATTCTAATAGTGCTTACTTAAATCATGTTTGAACCAATATTGGAAGTTCGAAGTTTATGGCTTGAAACAAAAGAATATTTTGAACCAACTTGATAATAGGGGAAATAAATCTTATAAAAAAATACACTTGAGGCATAATCAATCATTCCTTTAAAAGACTTTTGTTTTGGAAAGACTTATTTACCAGTACCTTCACCTCAACAGAAATATCTTGTGAAGTGCAATACAGCAATTTAGACACTGGAAGAATGCTCTTTCTGAAACAAATCAAAGGGATAGAAAAGAAAAACATCGAAGTAAGATTAAAAGAAAACACATTTCTTACAGTGTAATTTATTCCAGTTTCGAACAAGGAAACTGATATCTAAGTTCAATTTCATAAATGAAAAGAGATTTGGATGAGAGAGGACAACGCGACCGAAGTTTCGCTTCACGTCATTGATGAGATTGGCTTTTATTGGGTACCACTCCGGCTATAAATCAAAGAACTTTGCGCCGAGACGAAACAATATGCCCCAGGCATTAAGATCAACCCCAGGCCCTCCGTTTGCGATACTCTAGGGCCTTGCAAAATAAATGACATCTTTAGTCACGCAGTTGAACTAAAATGTTTTATTTAGACTCGACTCCATTATAGTCACGGGGTTTGTAGAGACAAGGGAAATAACTGCGAGTGGTTGGCGATTAAACAATCTTGTTATGGGCGCGAATTGATGACGTTTCTAATGCTCATTGGAAAGAAAGAGCATGCATTAAGTTGACAAGAAATAAGGTTTTTCTGTGGACGATATTTTCGAAATCCCAACAGGGGAAAGCGGACTGCACACAGATCCACGCACTCGCATCCGCATAGATATGTAATAAACATTTTGCTTATTTGCCATAGCAGCCATTTTATGGGCATTTTCTTTTATGCATGCATTAAGCACTAACCAGCCAACCAGGCTTTTGCAATAGCCAACCGTCACCCTGACATTCCGCCATACACCCTGTTTTTTTTATTATTATTTCTTAGCACTTCCACCGCCCCACTGAACACCTGACATTTGTCTGAGTGAAGATTTCCACTGACGCTGAAAGGAAGATTCATGGCACTTCATTTGCAAATTCGTTGTATTCATCTTAATATCACTTTACGTTCTTAGTCATTGATCTCATTCGATCTCTCTCTCTCTTTCCTCTTAGCATTATTATTTGTATCTTCACACCAGTAGGCAGCTTTGTATCGTTTTAATTTTTCAGAGAAACGAATTCGCCTCAGATATATTTTTTATTTCTAATTCATTTTTCATGTTACATTTGTTTTGTGATCATGGATGGAGATCATGTGACAACAATTTTATTCATTTGTTCTTCGCAGAAATCTTGCGAGATAGAATCGGGTTATTTTTTTTTCTCGAAAGGAATTCTTCCAAAATACATTGCAATTATAATAATTATTTCTTCTACATGAAAAAAAAAACATGATGTGGTAATTTCTGTAGGAAAAACTGACATTTTTTTTCTGTCTGAATTTATGGAATTAGGAGTTATCATTACTTATATTCGCCCTTTTATCCTCATCTTTGTTGTTGGTAATAACAGCAATACAGATGAGGACAGAAGTCCTAATATAAATAATGTATATAACATTTTCCTTATAACATTATTTCCAATGAGATTCATCAAATGCTTTTTTGTTTTTTTTTGTTTTTCATGGAATCAATTTTCTCGAAATATACATTGTTGTTGTTCCTGCTGTTGCTTCTTCTTCTTCTTCTTCTTCTTCTTCTTCTTCTTCTTCTTCTTCTTCTTCTTCTTTATACACATTTTCTTCCCGGTTCCAACCTGAGACCTAAGCTCAGAAATGTATTTATGACATTTTCCACCTATTCTTCTTTTAAATAAAGCAAAATCAATGGTCACACACATTATTATTTGAGGCAGAGAGGTACAAATATATGAACCCTAACACGCACACCATGTTACCAGTTCTGATAAGAGCTTTCCAAATTAATGAATCAAAGATAATTATATACGATATGGCGACAGGTTTTAATTAAAAAAACAAAAAAAAACACAAAAAACTGGTGAGGTGTAAAACAAAACAAAACTTGCAGGTGAGGTCCACTTAGAAATAACTTCAGTTAAGTTAAACTAGTCCGCGCAGACGGTCTCTGCGGATATTCTCAAATATTTAAATGTGCCTCTCAACTAACCTTGACTGCCTCTTTATTACAAAATGATATATACAAACCAGTCGACATTTGACTAGGATGCTCCCGACTATTCACACTCAAGAGCAGAAATGCCCAGTGCGCCACTCTTTCGGTTACATGTCAAATTTTTTAAAGCTCAGGTAACTGATAAATCGATCTATGATTCTGAACTGGATATTTCATTTTTCTTAATTCAATAAAAATAAAGACAAACAGAAAAACAGCATTTCTACAACATCAGAAGCCATAAGAGCAATGCATAGTATAGTATTAAGGCTATTATTATTATTATTATTATTATTATTATTATTATTATTATTATTATTATTATTATTTTATATTATCCGTTTTCTTTCTTTCCGGGTCCCGCCCAGAGACCTAAGGTCAGAAATGGCATCATGACAGTTTTCACTGAGCAATAAAAGAATAAATAAATAAATAAATAAACACATATTTTACATAGATAAATCCCTTCGTAAAGTGTGCGCTGTACTCGCGAGAACAATATTTTATATTTCTTTAAGGCATGGGTTCCACGAATCCCTTCATTGAGTTTACTGGAATTTTTCCATCCAATCCGAGGGCTTCAACTACAACAGAGATTGTTGATGTACCCAAGTGCAAGATTTTTGAGATTTCAATTTCAAGGTCCTTGTATTTTGATAGCTTTTTTAAGATTTTCAAAGATACATTGAAATCTGCAGGGACTGCCATAAAAATAAGGAGGTAATTTTTTGTTTGCGGTCTCTAATAACAATGTCTGGGCGGTTATTATTATTATTATTGAGTGAGATAAAAAGAGGCTCAAAAATACACGTAAGTAGTACTCTTGTGTGCCTAATACAATTGTTGGTATGATTAAATTCTTTTAATTGTCTCTACCTCCATTCCAGTGTCTATTTGGTACGACAATCCTATTATTCTTCAAATTTTCACAGACCAGGATTACTTTTTCAATGTTTACTAATCTTGTATAAAAATTCCCGGCGCTATGCTTATTTGAACCGGCACAGTTATAATCTGAATAATTTGCACCGTTGTGACGATTCCAGGCTGCGTTTGTATTTGGTACAAAAGAGTGAATTTCAAGTGATGGCAAATTTATTTAAATCTATAGGATTCTTTTCAGAAATCATACTTCTTTTACGTGTCATATCTGTTCATGATGTGCGTTCTTCACAAGTTTTTATCCCATGTAGTTCTTAGCAATACTCTCCACTTACTACGTATTTCAAGCTTTCATCTGTCAACACAAGTTCTCAGGTAGGTTATTTGCTATTTCATTGAACCCATCTTTTTTCCATCAGTCTCTCCTTTGAGTGTCAAATGCTGCCAGTCCTCTTTCTTTATTATAGTTCTCAGAAATGCTAGCTGTTTCTTTTATATTCTAAGTACAAGTGTCCTTTTTACTGTTATGATCCAGTTCCTTGTACCCCGGGTGATGGTCCAAGGTAGAACCAATAAAGAAGAACTCGAACACAGATATGGAATAACACAGATATATTACAAACAGGAATATATACAGAGAAGTAGAAAGTGTTAGTAAGAACAAACATATTTAGTAGGGAGAACAACGTAGTCTCGACCAGTATCACTATTCCAATGTCTTGTAGTAATTGTCTAAACGCGACTCTGTTTCCGACTGCCTCTGACTCGACTGACTGACTGACTCGCTCGCACTGACTGACTGACAGACACCTGACGGGCTTCACTCCAGACTTCAGACTGAACAGTATTTAGTTACCCCCCCCACGAGGGCATCATGTGGCACAAGGCCGGTTTAACGTGGGATCTCCAAGCCCGTGATCTCGCCCAAAAATATGCCATTTGAACCCGTATAAACGGGTTCAGGGTCGGTTTACCTCCCAGAAAGAGACTCCGTCCTTCGGCGTCGCCTCGTTCGGGTTCCTCCCCGCCCGAAGGCAGATAGTTCAACCGATCAGCCGGTCGCCCGATTTCAGACTGAACGGTATTTAGTCCCCCCCCGAGGGCATCATGTGGCACAAAGCCGGTTTAACGTGGGATCTACGAGCTCGTGGGCTCGGCCAAAAATATGCCCTTTGAACCCGTATAAATGGGTTCAGGGTCGGTTTACCACCCCGAAAGAGACTCCGTCCTTCGGCGTAGCCTCGTTCGGGTTACTCCCCGCCCGAAGGCAGAGAGTTCAACCGATCAGCCAGTCAGCCGGTCGCCCGACTTCGGACTGAACTCTCTGCTTCCTCTTGAGGCGCAGTATTTATTATGTATGGAATAGTCCATTATGTTATTATGGGTAAGGTCCCATAACAGTTCCCATTCCCCTTAAACTTCTTCTTTGCTTTACGTGTCCAGTTTTATTCGGATTGGTATAGGTCGGAGCGGAAGAATCTAAACCAGTTATGTTTCAACATCAACATGAAGCGAAACGATGATGTCTTATGTAGAGAATGTTAATAAAATTTTGGCTGGCCCTTGAAAGGTGGACGATGGTATTAATATGGAATCTTGGGCATTTCCTAATTTTTTAAAGGCAAAAATATTGCTTAAGAAGACAATGACATTCAATCAAAAAGTCATTTTCATGTACGACGACGCCCAAGCTAATGTTGCTTATAAAACGAATTAATTCTTAGTAAAATTAGGTTTTTAAAATAACATATATATTATGGCTGCCATATTAACTGGATCTAAACCCCAACGAAAACATTTGGAGAATTTATATAGGGCTTTTCAATCGAAAAATCATTTTTATTTTCAGTATCCTTCACCATCTCTGTTGACACAAATCTCCTCTTCATCACTGCAGCAATAATTTAGCATTCACTGCCATGTAGGGGGTATGATATTATATAGCAGTTCAGCATTATTTTCTTTGTTTCTAACAAAATTTTCTCTTTTCTTAATACTTTGATTAGCTTTTGGAAGGAATATTACTCTATTCTAATGAACCTTCGGATTTCTATGCCACATTATCCGTAATGATACCACAGTTAATAGTAATAATTAGTAATAACGATGTTCCGTAACAATAACACACTATTCTGTCTTGCATTTAAAAAAGACTAGCAGTAGATCTTGACGTTGCCCGGGGATGTAACAGTAAGAGATAGATCAAGTATCGACCATCATAAAGACTGAAAATAAAATTGACAAAGATTATTGTTTAAGGTTGACGCACACGCTTGTCTTAATTATTTTTTTATTTTTTTATTTTTTTTTTTTTATTTTTTTTTTTTTACGAATTGGTCAAACCCAAACTCAAACAAAAACATTGTTTTCAATCGTTATGAGTCTACCGATTGAATAGAATTTTATTATAAACAATTGTCTTGTAAATGGAATTTTTAAAGCATTCTGAATGTAAAAATAAAGAAAAAAGTGTGCAAGACAATAAGTAACACTACCTGCCAAAAAAATAAGTGAAGTTTTGGTGAAATCGGTTGAAAAATGTAGGAAATCCGATCCCATATATAAACGAACACACACACACACATACACACACACACACACACACACACACAACCTGGGTTTTATAATAAGTATAACTCGATATGAGTTGTCCCCCTTTCATTCTGGCGACACTGATGCCTCTTAATCGTGTTTTCAAATTGATTTCGTGCAAAAGCAATTGTGTTTTTCCAGTTTCTGGCGCTAGTAGAACCACCGCAACGTAATTTTACGTAGTCCTGTGAAGTTTTGTTGAAATCGGTTGAAAAATGTAGGAAATCCGATCCAATATATAAACGAACACACAACCTGGGTTTTATAATAATATGATTTTTAGGTAGGTTACTTGCTGCTCCCATCCGCACAATTGATCTCAATGTTTCTCATTCATCTTCATCTTTTCCAGTGAGCATTTGGATTTCTATGTCGTATTTTCTTTCGTCTGGTGCATCTTTTCCCACATAGATAAATATTTGTACGTGAATCATGTTAAAGTTTCCACTTCATAGCTCCTATCTTGGGCTATCCTTTTTTTCTATTGACAATATATTGTCTTCTTAAAATTTATGGCTCGTACAACTGTGTTATAATCGTGTTACTATCTCTACTGGGTTCTTTGAAATCGCTCCCAGTACTCTAATTATTAAGGTCACTACCGTCACTTTTATCTTCCGTAATACTCGCTTCTTTTGAACAGTTTGGTATTTCGGCATCTTTTCATTCTCAAAAAGTTCCAACCGTAATCTGCTGTGACGTGTACAGTCACGATTTTGCAGACATTTCCCCCTTATTTCAATATCAATCTCACTATGTAAGTCAACGTTGCATCTATTATTTTATGATATATATCCGTGTTTCTGGTGGTCACCGTTGGTAATCAATTGAAAGCCGTTTTTTTCAAATTACCTGAACAATTCGTTATAAACTCGCTGACCTCAACAGTAACGCCGTCTGCGATTTCTCAGTTGTTTGTTGAGGTTTTAGTACATGAAATCTCTTTCATTGAAACGTCGGGACCTTTAACAATGTTCTAATAATTACGAAAATGATTTTCGCATATTTATCTCTGGGTAAATTTCTGGATAATTTTACTTTTTATCAATCATCGTGTGCTCCGTTTGAATGACTCCATTTACAAATTAATAAATTTTATTTGTTTTGTTTGCAGTATTGGAGTATTTGGTCTTAATCTGGATAGAATGTTATATCCAATTCTCAAAAACTTAAAGCATTTTTTCAGTGATCCATTTTCACTTTTTAGATGTCCTCTGTGTAGCTGTATCAACGCTATTTCGTCCGCAGATAAATTTTTTCCTAAATTCTCCACAGAAGTGCATTTCTTCTATCAGGTTTCTAGGAAAAAAAGGAGAAAGCGAGATAAGAGCGAATGGGAGGAAGAAAAGACGGAAGACACAGGGAGAGAGAGAGAGAGAGAGAATGGGAAGAAAAGTATTAAGAGATATGCTGAGAGAAAGAATATAAGGAATCAAGTGGTTTGATGGGCAGACAATCCTAGATAGAGAGAGGTGGAGAAAGAGAACGAACGGTAAGAAAGAGAGTAATTACGTGAAAAATGGGTGAAAGAGCGAGAGTGAAATATTAGTTGAGAGTGGATAGGGATGAAACAAAGCGAAAAGAAAAGGGATTCATTCAAGAAAGAACGAAGAAAGTATGAAAGCGATAGAAAGAAGTGCAAGAAATGTGTAGAAGAATAAAGAGAGAGAGAGAGAGAGAAGTGAAAATATGAGATATTAAAAGAGAGGAAAGATAAAAAATGAGGCGTGACAAAGTGAGAATGAAACAGGAATATATGATTGTAAGAGGAAAGAGAGAAATGGCGGAGAGAAGAGAAAAGTTAAAAAAAAGAGCTCTACAAATATACAAAGAACATGTGATAGAAAGAAAGATATTAAGAGCAATGAACGAATAATAAAATAAGAAAAGAAAAATAAGACCAGATTGTAAAAGACTGGAAATAAAGAAGAAGGTGGTATAGAAAACAAATAAGGAAGAATTATCTGAGATTAGAAGAGAGTAAGAAAACGGTGAAAGATAGTGACGGCAATACAAAACGGAACTGAGATAATAAGAAAGAGATACATAGAAACGAAAGAATTCAGGTGATGAAAGAGAGTGACAGTAATACAAAAAGGAATAGAGATGGTAAGAAAGAAAAAGAAAAACGAAATAATTTAGTCGGTGAAAGAGAGTGACGGCAATATAAGAAGGAATAAAGACAGAAAGAAAGATAGACAGAAACGAAATAATTCAGGCGGTGAAAGAGAGTGACAGTAATACAAAAAGGAATAGAGATGGTATGAAATAGATAGAGAGAAACGAAATAACTTAGTCGGTGAAAGAGAGTGACGGCAATACAAGAAGAAATAAAGATATTAAGAAAGAAAAAGAGAAATCAAATAATTCAGGTGATGAAAGAGAGTGACAGCAATACAAAAAGGAATAGAGATGGTAAGAAAGAGAAAAACGAAATAATTTAGTCGGTGAAAGAGAGTGACGGCAATTAAAAAAGGAATAGAGATAGAAATAAATAGATACAGAGAAACGAAATAATTCAGGTGGTGAAAGAAAGTGACGGCAATATCAGAGGGAATAGAGATAGAAAGAAAGATAGAGAGAAAATCAAGTGGTATAATAATTAAAAAAAACAAAAAAGCAAAACAGAGATGGTATAATATTGGAAAGAATAAAGGAAATGAAACAGAAAGTAAGTTAAAGTAAGTAAAAGATTCTGAGAGAAAGATAGCTATATACATTTTCTGAATTATTCAGTTTTAAACCACTCTCTTCAAACCACACAGACGCACACACACATACACACATATGTAACGAATTATACAATAAACAAAAGACATTAATAGGTGATATAATCTGAACTTTAGAGCCCGTCGAATCACATCGTCTACTATCACTGTCTTTGTTATTTTTATCTCCATAATATTTTGATGGTTCGTTTTCCGGTCATCATCGCGAATTGTAACGAGTAACTTAACTCTTCGTTATTGTAGGATTATTTCAGGTTTCATGAATGTTCTCAAAGAACAACGATGAGTTACATGAATCTAAATGCACACGCCTAGAAAAATCGAAATCGTGCGTACATATCTGTCCGTACGCTCTAAAGCTAACATCTCTCAGTGTCAATATACAAACCGACTATTCAAAATTCCAGCCATGGGCTTCAAAGCTGGATCATGTTTCCCGTTTCTGGTATGTCAGCCTGCGAATTCTCTAGCGCCATGTTAGGGGCGGATGGTGTTGCTCATGTGTCAGAAATGCTTTGGTCCAGTATATGGTGTTGCAGACGGCCACACCCGATCTGACCTGACAACTATTCGTGTTTGAGGCCCTGTCCGGCCAAATACCACCAACACCGCGCACCAACCGCCCGATAGCACACAAATAACAAGCTCTGCTTTTCAGTAAAGAAGTCATTTCACGGTGGCCGTTTGTCTGTCCATCCGTCCATTGGTTGGTCCGGTCGAGCAAATGGTTGAGCAGACCGCGTTACCAGTGAGAAAGCCCACGAGTAGAGAGCGAAATGAACAAGGATCATTTTTCACTGAAATTTTTCTTTGGTGGTCGTCCCGCGTACTCAATTCGTGTATTCCCATGTTACCACTATAGGAAGTAAGCAAATCATATTAGGTATAGATTAGGACAAGCATGGAGACTGGAAATGAACTTGACTGATGCATTAAGATCTAATTATCGACGATTTAATATACGACGTGTATTTTATGTACCGAGATGGGATTGGTCATTTTAAGAAAGTTATTTCAATTCGTTGCTGTTCATCATAGCGATGTAATTATGTCATGGAATTTAATAAACGCTTGACGTTGCTAAAGTTGATCGTAAATATATATCGAAACAATTTCGCTTGAGTTTAGTGTTTTAAGTTATTTTAGAGCTCTATAAACCAAATGTACTCAAATGTCATATACATATATTCGATCCCCTGAAAGAGTAGATGGAATCAATTTCTCATTCAGGAAAAAAAATACAACTGAAATTTGAAACATATAGATCAATAAATTTGAATCATGCTAGTATAATATTTATATATTTATTCGCGTACAATAGCTAAGTCGAAGGAAAATTATATACTCTACGCGGAATCATTTTTATGATACGAAGATTTCTGTTTAATTATGTATGAAAACTTAATAGATTTTTTAAAAATAATCCAACAGTATACGCGTTATTAAGAATTTCTATTGTCAAGACTGGTACTAGACCTCAATTACACAAGAAATAATGTTGAATTACACACACAGATATATATATATATATATATATATATATATATATATATATATATATATATATATATATGTGTGTGTGTGTGTGTGTGTGTGTGTGTGTGTGTGTGTGTGTGTGTGTTGTGTGTGTGTGTGTGTGTGTGTGCAGGTATGTAGAAAAATATGAAAGAACACTTTAGGTAAATAATCCAAGGTTCTTTAGTATTTTGTTTTTAATTTAAAAAACACAGTGCTCCATACAGAAGTAGAGCTTAGATTATAATTCCTTCGCTACATAAGAGTTCTCCTGTTTCAAAAACGAGAGTCGAAACCATCAATTTAAGAATTTAGGTTCCTAAATTTTCGCTTGAGGATGAAACAGGTCTTGTTACTTTAGTTCAATTTAATTTTAATAATTATATTGATGGTTTCGGCTCTCGTTTTTGAAACATGAAAACTCTTATATCGCGAAGGAATCATATTTTAAAAAAAATAATTATAATATATATATATATGTATGTGTGTGTGTCTGTGTGTGCGTGTGTGTGTGTGTGTGTGTGTGTGTGAGAGAGAGAGAGAGAGATTACCAGCATACATATATAAGAAATTACTTTGTCTAGGTTTCGACTACAAAATAAAGTTAGCAAATATTTTCTTCGAAAGGCCTAAATGAAACGTGCATTTCTTAAAAAGTGTAATTGAGAATTCACTCTGTATAAGGCCCAAGAGCCACACTAGTAGAGGATTGCAAAAAGGCAGACTTGAGTCGGATATGTGAAGATAATGGTTAATTCTAGACTTGAACAGGTTAAGATCGTGGTGCTCGCGGAAGTACCCTCTTGGGAGACGGTTACAAAAAGCAGCGGTTCGTGGGAAGAAGCTCCTCGAGTTGAACTTGCATCTCATGAAAGGGAGCACGAAGGGAATAAGTTTGGTTCGCTAAAATGTGCATTTGCATGGCGGGTCTTAGCTGTGAAGGCTAGAACTGGTGGAACTAAGGAATGTAGTTCGTCTTTCCATGGAAATAGCGATAAATTAGCGAGAAGCTTGCGACGTTTCATCTGTGGGAAAAGGGGTTGTACGATGGAAAATAATTCATCACCCACAAGTAAGCAGAGACAATTTTGGTCTTTACGTATACTTGAAAGTAAACACTGGGCAGCTCCTGCCCATATATGGCTGCAGTACTCCATTTTCTATCAGGTTTGGCGCTTGTGAATGTAGAAAATATCAGAAGGAAACAGGTACTTACTGGTGAGATACATAGAAGTGACAATTTTTACTATTTCTTTAGCGTGACTGATTGGGTAGCGGACGTATGTCTTGAATGTAGTTTCTTCAATATAAGAGGAACACGTTTGCTCCTTGTCAAAAGGTAAATTTTCTTTATAAAGATATTCTATTTCGAAGCCGGTAGACCTCATTTACACTCGAAAGTAAGATTATTTTTGTTGTGGTAGGATCCACCTAACTTGCATAGTGGAGTACTGAGCATATAAATATGGTTGGTACCGGGAAGAGAGGAGGGGAATCAAGAGATTCACTCTCAGTCGAACTCTCTGCATTTTGCAGTGAGGGACCCGGACGAGGCTTTGCCGAGAGGCAGGGTTTCGTCCGGGGTGGTAGACAGGCCTTGAACCCGTCTAGGCGGGTTCAGAAAGGCCATATTTTTGGCCGAGCCTACGGGCTCGGAGATACCCATTTAAAACGGCCTTGTGCCACATTTTATCCTCGTGGGTGGATAGATAAATACAGGAATCAAGAGATTCAACCAGAGACTCTGCCCGACTGCGACTCAGTCAACACATTCTCCAGGAACGGTCTTACCAGGAATATACAAAAGACTATATGTAAATATTGTGTACACTTTCTTGTTTCAATACATTTTGTTCTAAGTACATTTTGTGTTGCATTATTATCCCATGCATTAGTCAAGTTTCAACAATTTTTTAAAAAGAAAATCCAATAATTCCCTAGAAATTAAGTTTATATTTCCCCCTTTACGATCTCAACTTGTTATTGTTCGGTCCTTTCTTCACTTCTAAAGAGAGTTATTAACTTTTTACCTTGTGTTCTCTTGCCTTCAATATGTCCTCTGAGTGTCAATATTTCTAGGTAATGTGTCATATATCTCATCTGACTCTTTCTTAGCCTTAGAATCAGTTTCTTTATAGTTGCTGTTTTCGTGAAAACTTCCTTGTTGCATACATGTTCTGTCTATGGCCTTCGAAGCCTTCTTTTTGATAAAGGGTAACAATTAGCAATTAAAGTTAGCAGAGATATGCTTGGAAATGTCCTAAGAAGACATGAACGTTTCTTCAAAAGAGTAATTGAGCCTGGAATAGCTGTAAAATATTTATTAGCCCCACATTTGGCTTGAATGATGTTTCTTCAATATAAGGAGAACGTATGTTTGATCATTGGCGAAAGGTACATTTTCTTTCGGTTGCGCAGTCACTGGTTAAAAAACACACACGCAGACAGACACACACACACACAAAAAAAAAACCCATTAACAAAACCAAACAGCTACATCTATTCAAACACGTGTATCCGGTAATATTACGTTTATAGTAATAACAAATATAGAAACTTATATACCTATAAAGAGTATCATATTACTAAACCGACTATTTTTGAAGCTAGGAGTTTTGCTTCGAAAGAGAACCTGCATATAATGCATGCTGTACTGATAATTTTGGGCACAAGTATATTTTGTTAACTTTTTCTTTTCTTTTTTTTCTGAGGTTAGATGTCTGATGATAAATGCTGAGTTCTGTGCTGCAAACAGTTTGTACAATATTGACATTTTTGGCTTCTGAAAATAAAGATTTGTTAGATGAGCAAGAAATTAGCATGACCCCAGAGCCTGGGGTCATTGCAAAAGAAAACGTTGAAAAAAACCCTCTTGAAAATTCTCAAAGATTAGCAGAATTGTAAAAAATCATCTAACATAAGTGACTACCGGAAAATCAGTAACAAGTATTCGGCAATCTCCTATAGATTTTTATTTTAAATTTTCTGGGACATCAATCAAAAGTATTGATAGCGCGCTGGTAGTATACAGTAGCTATTTATTCCATTCTCCATATTTCATTAGACTCTGATATTTGTTTGGCATACTTGCAACAGAAATAAATTTACTTTAGATTTCACTGAGTACCAGTTGGCAATATCACAAAAACCATTTAAAAATGTATTTATGAATAATTCAAAATATATAAGAAATAAAAAAAGGAGTAATGGATAGCGGCTCGAACTGAGGAATCGAAAATCCAAGTTCGAAATCCAGTCGAATCCATTACATTCACTTACGTGCTATTACCCTAATCTTTAATATATATATATATAAAATCTTTTTTTACTAATATATATATATATATATATATATATATATATATATATATATATATATATATATATATGTGTGTGTGTGTGTGTGTGTGTTGAAGATATAACAAATGCCGAATATACAACATAACTCCTTTCTTGACAAAATTAATACTGGTAAAATTTTGGTTATTTAAAAACAATAGTCATGGTGATATTAGACATTTACTTTTAAGGAAATATTCGACATTCATTGACCGAGTGCAATTAATACTATCGGTTGAAATATATAAAATAATTCTCTTAAAACAATTTTGAAGGAAAATAAGTTTTTTTAGATCCAGTAGCTGCTATTGCCCTTTCCAGTATTGATGGAGGTTTCCTTCGAAACCTTTGTTCGAAGTCATGTTAAATGTCAACATCTTGATTGTCATTAATTTTTCTTTGAGTTAATGTGTATCTGTTTTAATTATTGCTTTTATTGAAAGTCATAAAGTGATGCTGTTTCTGTTATTTGGTACAGTTCTTTGTGATTCTATAGCGCCAGTCCACATGATTCAAAAATGCCCGGTCTTCACTGAAACCTACACAGGAAGCCATTTTTAATCATTGATCTGAGAAAGCGGTTGTATAGATCTGACCGATTAGATATTTGTGAACGAGCTTCTTGCCACGCATGGCATCCATACGAAAGTTTCGATCTGACGAGAATATTTAAGATCATGAATCAAGTTTTCAATTTAATTTTTTGGTTTTGTAGTTGTTTCCAGTGTAAGGCGAAACTACACCTAGCACAGCTTGTTCTATATTCAATTTCCTTGTCTCCATTATTAAATTTCTAATAACTGACCCCCGCACACAGATATTTGAAGTGTTTGATATTTACCAAACCCATATATTGAACTCAGCGTAGGTGTCACTCAAGTTCCAGATCATAGTTTCTATTTACGAAAGGTTTATCTTGAATCCAATTTCTTGGAGCCCATAGCAGAGGATATTGCTTTTTTTATTCAAGATTCTTAATTATACAGAGGATGTTAGAAATCTTAAAAAGTTAAGTAATACTCTAATAATATATCGATTTATACACACTTGTGAAAATTAATTGAAGCAAAACGAATGATTCCGTTGTCATTTACATTTTTTTCGTATTTTTCCAATGAAACATAACCCAGTGGACATGTTCGTACTTCGTATGTCCATTCCAGGAAGTTCTTCCTTGCAGATTTACCACAGATTTTCGATTGGATTTAGATTAGGAGAGGTACCGGGCCAGTCTATAGTACTTTGATTTGCTCACGGCTAAGGCTTGCCAGTGTGTTCGTGCATCGTTACAATTTTCGTACGCTTCCTTGGACTAACATCCATCGCAGACAATGGCCGTAGGACAAATAATAGACAGTCGAGAAAACAGTGTCTGAGCGTGATGAAAATCTGATGCAATCACGGATGACGCAATACTTTTCAAGGCCAAACAAATTTTATCATACACCACGAAAATAAATTCGTACTACTGCATACCACTGCAAATGACCGAATCCGAGGAAAAAATAGAAATCGATTATACCCTGTCACTCCAGTGGGTCTGAAACTGGCCGTATGGCGACTGAAAGGAACCTAAAGAGGTTATTTCAATTAATTTGCATAAGGGTGTGTATATAAGGTTTTTCATATATTATAATTTAAATATTGTAAAGAGATATGATTTTACGCTTCTTACAATGAATAAGAAAACATAACTCTTACCAAAGAAAATATGGTTTTTACAACGATCGAAAAACTCCAGAGAGAAAATAAACAAAAATTGCTGATATTCCTTTAAAATGGAACCCAAATTCGAGGCTACAGAATGATTGAATTAAAAAAAATAGAAATATCTCTTAATATTCCACGGTTTTGCTACTTGAATCATCTGATGAATCATAATTCTTAAGTTAATCATCGAATAAACTTGTTGTCGTGTATACGACTATAAAATACTTGTGGAAATTCCCCCTTATTGCATCCTTTAATATTTGAGACCATCAACAAAATATTGCAGAAATAATCATAAATATGAATTTTGATCATTATTTATAGAAGAGGGTAAAAATGAAAAGATTCAAAATTGAAAAGTTTTTTTTCCACTGAAGCAGACGTTAATGACATGACAGCATTATCGACTAATCTCTTCGTTTCTTTCTTTCTTTCATTTATTTTCTCACTGAAAAATAACAGCATCTAGGATGTGTCTTTTCTGTTTATTCACGCGATCAAAACTGAATAGTCCATTGTTTATGAGGTGTTGGCAGGACGTACCGTAAGCACTAATGAGGTAAGGAAGAAACAATGATCATATTATAATTCTGCTTGCCTTCCCTCAGTTCCCTATTTAGCTCGTACGTCATACCATGTCAATACCCTATAAATAATGAACTATTCTATTTTGATTGCGAGAACAGAGCGAAAAGTGATATCAGAGACGCTATTTCGTTTCAGTAAAAAAATAAAGGAAAAAAAAGATAGGAGAAGCGATACAACTCTCACGGGTTAAACGTCTGTTTTAGTGAAATGGAAAAAGTTGTCAATTTCATTTTTTTTTAAATTTGTACCATTTTTGCTTTAAATAACGATCAGTATTCAAATTTTTGATTGATATTGTTAAAGTTGTTAAGCTCAAATATTTAACGATGCGACAAGAGAATTTCTACAAATATTTATTTGCCGTAGCTTATTCAATTATGAATTTAAAAATTAAGATTCCTCCGAAAATTCAAGTAGGAAAACCATGAAATTTTCACTGGTATTTCTAGTAATATCATAATATCTATACACTTCTTCTTTATGTGCTGTGTCCCTTCAGGACGTAGGCGATCATAGCTTTGCACAACTTCCTTTCACTTGTAGCTCTTAATAAATTTTAATCTTTCTGTTATTTCTCCTAAACCATGTTCTGCCATCCACTTACTCATGTTCACTATGTTATGCGTTGTTTTATTCTCTCTTACCATAAATCTGGCCTATGAGTATCAGATTTTCCATGTCCTCTTTTCTCAATATGTGCCTTAGAAACATCATCTGTATCTTCCGGTTGTTAAATATAAGAGTACTTTTTGTTTCCATTTTCGATTTCGTCGTTGCTCACATGTTTGGCCTATTGTGCACACAGCATCCTTCTATAAAACCGCATTTTTGTTGTTTCAAGACTCCTCTTCATCCTTGAGGAGACTGCACAGCACTTACTGTCATACAGGAGGATAGATATCAATTAGCAGTTCAGCACTATTTTCACCTGTTTCTAATGCTTAGCTTTTGGAGTTCTTCCTTGGTTATGACAATACGTCTTCGGATTTCAGTGTCACATTTTCCGTCCTCAGTTAAACTTCCCAGATATTTAAATGTCCGCATTTGTTTGATTTTGGTACCTCCCATTTGCAAGTCATATTTTAGGTTCTACCTTTTCCTAATAACCATGCATTCTATCTTCTTGCAGTTAATGTTTAATCCTTTCTTCTCGTTTTCCTTCACTACCTTTTGTAATAGTTTCTATAGTTTTGTTTCTGTGCCTGCTATCAACACTGTGTCAGCTGCATATCTTATGTTATTAAGAATGTTAAGAATGAATCCTGGTAGGACTTCTAGTTCTCTCAGAATCACCTCTCTGTATTTGTTGAATAAGTCCGGAGTTATGATGCATCCTTGTCTTATACAACTTTCTATTTTTGTATATCAGCTGAAATCATTTTCTATCCGCATGCAGGAAGTCTGTATTGGTTCTTCATTATTCTAATACCCTTCCCAAATATATGATGGATGATGAGCAACTCCAACGTACCGTCGTAGCGTACTTTATCGGCCGCCTTTGTGTAATCTATAAAAACTCAGGTACACGCCCTTCTCCATTTGTATTGCTATATTCTGATATCAATCTGAGAATATATATTGCGTCCTTTGTTTCAGTGTCTTCGAGAAATCCGGACTGTTCCTGTCCTATTTATACTCTGATTCTGTTGCTCGCTCTTGATAAGACTATTTCATGGATTAATCAATGTTGTTATTATTATTACTATTATTATTATTTTTCAGATTTCTGTTGTATACACATTTCCTTTTGATTCCCAACCAGAGACCTAAGGTTGAAAATGGCTTCATGACATTTTCCACTGGTCATTCTTTTTTTTTTATCACACACATATTACATAAATAAACCTCTTCGTAATGTATGCGCTGTACCTGTGAATAGATTTTTTTGTATTTCTTTAAGGCATGAGCTACCAGGATTGAGTCTATCTAACCTTTCCCAGTCAATCCGAAAGTTCCAACTACAACTGGAATTATTTATGTCTTCCTGTGCCACATTTTTTAGAATTTCCTTTCAAGATTTTGGAAGGTCTTCAAAGATTCATTACAATCTGCAGGCACTGCCATATCAATTAGAAATCACATTCTGTTTTTGTGGTCTTTGATCAAGATGCCAGGAATTTGATTGTTTTGTCTGTGTGTATTTTAAAATCCCATACAATTGTTCATCTCCATCAGCGACTGTCTATGTCGCAGCTAGATTCTCTCGTTTTATTTCCTGATAAATTATTTTGTATCTCATTTATTTTAGTTTGTATCTCATCTTCTGTCATATTATCTATTTCCGCTCTTGCTACATTTTTATTTAGATTATGGCTGATTGTACTTTGTCTTATATTTTTGTTTCATTTATTTCTGTATTTGAGTGTCTTTAACTTTGTATGATGCCCCTAATGACATTGGCAAGGGTATTTGGGTCGAAATGGGGTCTTATTTTAGTTCCGACCATATCTCTCCATATTTGGAATGTCTGATCTGTGATGTTATTTTGTGGATTTTCGTGTGGATGGAAAAAGATGCCATGACTTTTTTATACTCTTCGCAATTCCATTTCGTTCGCTTTGTTTTTATTAATTGATTTGGCATGAAGTGACCAGGTCAAATGTTGGAGTTAATCGGGTTTTGGAGACCAAGTGTCTTATTGTTGGTGGAAAAATTTGTTCCAGTGACATATTTTTCGACCCAAGACTGGTTCCTCTCTGAGGAACGCGATCCTTGTTAACCCGGGAGACGACCGATCCGGTATGAGTTTTGTTTGTAAACATTGAAATTTTTATTTATTTTTTTTGCGCTTTCTCATTATCGGGCAAGGGGTAATTTTGTTCAAGATACCACCTCTAGTACGACTGTCGACCAAAACTAAAGTACTCGTCCTGCTCATGAGACACGGCTATTCACTGTCGGGTATCACCCCGGTATTTCTAGGTCACGGAGAGTTCTTCTTCTCATTATTATTATTATTATTATTTTTTTTTGATTTCTGGCGTTTACACATTTCTTTCCGGGTCCCGCCCAGGGACCTAAGGTTAGAAATAGCATCATGACACTTTCCACTGACAAAAAAATAAAAAAATAAAAAATATTGCATAGATAAAGCCCTTCGTAAAGTGTGGGCTGTACTTGTCAGAACATTTTTTGTATTTTTTTGAGGCATGGACTTCCAGGAATCCTTTCAATTAGTCTGCTGGAATTTTTCCAACCAGTCCTAGGGCTCCAACTACAACAGGGGTTGTTGATGTTCCCATATGCCACATTTTTGAGATTCTATTTCAAGGTCCTTGTATTTTGGCAGTTTTTTTAATATATTCAAAGATACATTGCAGTCAGCAGGAACTGCCATATCAAAAAGGAGGCATTTTTTTCTTGTGGTCTTTAATAACAATATCTGGGCGGTTGGTTTGATCGTTCTGTCAGTGTGTATTGTGTAGTCCCATTGAACTGTAACAGGTCCTATTTCCGTAACCGGGTCTGGTTGGTGTTCATTCCAGTTTCTTTCAGTTTCCTTCCCGTAGAAGTTGCAGATCTTCCAGTGCAGATATTAGCCAAATCTGTCATGCCGGGTTTTATATTCAGTGGGTGCCAATATCGTGCAACCTGATACAAGATGATCAATCGTTTCTGGATATTTATCGCAGAATCTGCATTTTGGGCTAACACAATATTTTAGTATATGTGCTTGATAATTCCTAGTTAGCAAGCATTGGTCCTGTGCAGCAAGTATAAAACCTTCACTTTCAGCTTTCAACTATGCACTACGTAGCCACTGATGGGTACGGGTTTTGTCTACGTCAGCTTGTTTGGTACGGGCAGAGTATTGGCCATGAAGCGGTTTATCTTGCCATTGCTTCTGTATCTAGTCGTTTGCATTCGTCTTTGCTGTCTTTTTAAAGTATTTTGTAGTTTCAGCCGGTGTATTGTGCTGTACTTGCATCTCTACGCCCATTTGAAACTCCATTTTGAATTTGTTGGCTTCTTTTATTACGGAGGAAAGATGCTTACGACTTTCATGTTCGTGGACGCATACCATCATCCAGTCTTCTGTAGTTTCCAAATATCTTTGGAGGCCAATTGTTGTAGTTTTGTACGACAGTTCTAGTTGAACTAATCCTCTGCCTCCTTCGGATCTGAACACATAAAGACGATCAACATCAGCTTTGGGATGATGCACGCGGTAGTTATTATTATTATTATTATTATTATTATTATTTCCTTTGATTTCTGGCGTGTACACATTTCTTTCCGGGTCCCGCCCAGAGACATAAGGTTAGAAATGGCATCATGACACTTTCCACTGACAAGAAAAAACAAACAAACACATATTTTACATAGATAAAGCCCTTCGTAAAGTGTGGGCTGTACTTGTGAGAACAATATTTTTGTACTTCTTTGAGGCATGGGCTTCCAGGAATTACTTCAACTAGTCTACTGGAACCTTTTCCAACCAGTCCGAGTGCTCCAACTACAACAGGGGTTGTTGATGTTGCCATGTGCCACATTTTTGAGATTTCGATTTCTTCTTCTTCTTCTTCTTCTTCTTCTTCTTCTTCTTATTATTATTATTATTATTATTATTATTATTATTTCTTCTTCTTCTTATTATTATTAGCATTATTATTATTATTTTATTTCTTCTTATTATTATCATTATTTCTTCTTATTATTATTATGATTATTTCTTCTTCTTCTTCTTCTTCTTCTTCTTATTATTATTATTATTATTATTATTATTATTATTTATGTTATATTCCCTGCTTTGTATCCTGCAGAACCGGGTTCAAACTATGGCCCTTATGCCCTATAGAATAATTGTCATTTAATTGGCAGCACTTTTCTTAGTATATGGGATGTAGGGCGATCTTCTGGGAAAACTGTATGTTGATGTTACTCGGGACACTTTTAGTAAAATTGTTATTATTACATTAATTTTAAAATTTATACTTCCTCTTTGATATAGTTTATATATACATTACGCAGGGATTAACTTAGTTTAGGTTATGCTTTTTATGTTTGTTTCGCGGCATGACAGAATGATTATAAGAAATACTGGAGTTAATTGTTTAAATAATTTATTTAGATAAATAAAAACGGATCGTCTACTCAAATATAGCTATCCACTAAAAAATAATGTTAAAGTGATAACATCTGCTGGATTCATAAACAAACAAATCCATTATTTCTTTACAAACTGGTGTTGTTACTAGGTCAACCCTGACCCGGGTGGTAGCATCTGTTAGGGCCCCGACTATGGGAAAATAATGCCCCCCCGCAAAAAAAAAATCAACAGTTCATTTTTATAATATAATGAGCAACAATACACTTTTATAGCAAAATCATATCTAGAACATTTTATGAGCTACAAACTGTATATATATATATATATATATATATATATATGTGTGTGTGTGTGTGTGTGTGTGTGTGTGTGTGTGAGTGTGTGTGTGTGTGTGTGTGCAGGTATGATCTTTTAATAATTATATTGAAGGTTTCGGCTCTCGTTTTTGAAACATGAGAACTCTTATGTAGCGAAGTAACCATATTTTTAAAAAATAATATATAATTATGTACAAAAGTATATGTAGATGAAAGCATATAATTACGTGAAATATCCCAGTTTCGACATTAAATAACCCATAAAGTTCGATATGCCACCAAGCAAAATCAGCCAAACAATCAATGACCTTTATACTATCTGCACATCTCAATAGAATAGTTACTCATGTACAAAAATAATTCGACTTTTATTGGGAAAGAAGCAGATATAAATGATGCCAAAAAATAAGTTACAGTGATTTAAATTTGAAAGCGAAAAAAAAAACAAAAAACGAAATAAATATTCTATTCAGTTCATTTTTTATTCAGTTAAACTTTCATCAATATTCCAGACAGAGCAGAATCTTTATCGAAGCACCTGTTGTAACAAACCAAGGAATTCTCTAAAAGATAAAGTAAACAAATAAATTATAAATAAGTATAGAAATAATCGAGACCCGACACTCTGTAGTCTCTTCATTTTCCTTCTTCTTTTTTGGCCTTCTTTTATATTCTCATTCTCTTTCGTCAACGTCTGCGAGATCATCATCATCATCATCATCATCATCATCATCATCATCATTTTATCAAGTTTTTCTTATTGTTATCGTTATTTTTCTTCTTCTTCTTCTTCAACTGATATTTATTATATTTATTATTATTATACTTATTTTTCTTATTCTTCTTCTACTTATCATTCTTCTTCTTATTTTCTTCTTCTACTTTTCTTCTTCTTCTTTTTCTTCTTCTTCTTCTTCTTCTTCTTCTTCTTATTATTATTATTAGCATTATTATTATCCTTATTCCTATTATTTTTCTTCTTGTTATTATTCTAATTCTTCTATGTATTATTATTCTTCATATTCTTCTTTTTATTATTTTTCTCTTCTTTTTCTTCTTCTTCTTCTTCTTCTTCTTATTATTATTATTATTATTATTATTATTATTGGGTCGCTGTTCTGTTTCAGTGTTTTCTTTTTTTTTTGTTTTTTTTTCTTCTTCATCGCTTTCGCTTTCTCCCCAGTTTTATAAATTATTATTATCTTTCTACTTCTTTTGTTCCACCATCACCATCATCTTCGTCTTCTTGATTTCATTCTCTAGTGACCATTTTGCCGTTACGTTTTTTTTTTTTTTGTTTTTTTTGCCTTTTCTTTTTTTTTTCTCTTTTCTTTTTTCGTTTTCTTCATTTAAGTCTGTTAAGCTTCCTCCTTTCCTTGTCCGTTCTGCTTCTATATGTTCCTTGACATTTCTCTGTTTTCCTCTTTTTGTCTTCATCTTTTAAATCTGCAAAGTTTCCTCTTGTAGTTCTCTGTTCTTCCTTTATCTCTTCTTCTTCTACTTTTTCTTCTTCCCTTGAATAAAAACGTAACACAAATAAAACAGAAACGAAGGCAAACAATCATCGGTTTGATGTCTCTTTCATACAAGACATTATATAAATGCCCACTTCCTTCCGCATGCCAAGAAAGAATATTGCCATCTGCTTGCTTAAGCAGCTTTTACAGTGCGTGTTTATAATGGCATTCTCTGTTTCTTAGTGAGTTTAACAGCAGTGAAATTCAGGCCCTCCAGTAACTGAAATACCATCAACCGTAGAAATGGCGGCGGTGAACGGCGGCAAAAAGTTAGCTGTGGTGTCATCTGCCTCAAAGTGTGTGTGTAAGATTAATTAGTTGGTCACGTGACGTACAATAGTCGCAGCCCTTCCGCTCATGCTGCTTTCTCTTGGGGTGGGGAAACGCTTCCGATGTTAAAATAATTAATGGCCAACTCAAAACATTTGCTCTTCATTAGCGACAATAAATGTTGAAGGCTGGTAATTTGCTTTCTCAACCCCTAAATACACCCCTTCACAAATAGACACACACCCACTTGCATAGATCAGTGTGTGGCATAATGATTTTATGTGGCTAATGCACATTACAAAAGACATGTAAGACGATATAATACCAAAAACGGGATAACTTTTTTACAAATCGACGTCTTTATGGGCCATGCAATATTTCTTGATTGGCCATTTGTTTTCTTTGACTGTTAGAATCTATGAAAAAATTATCATCAATCCCCTGAGCGAGTGTGATCAAAGGGTCCCTCCGCAGTTCGGCAGCTGACCATATGTCTTGGTTGTGTGGTAATATCTGGGTTTGGAATTTCAGAGGTATTTATTCATGTGTAACGTGTCATAGACAAGTAGATTTGGCGGTGAATTATCTCAGAGTAAATGTTATACAGATTTTTGATATGATGTTAATGATTTATATGTTAGATAAGAGTGAGGTATTTTTATCGTCTGACGCAAGTTTAAAAATAGAACATTGTTTTGTTACTCAAATACAGATTTTTTGAATTAGAAAATTGTTTGTAAGGTTGATATTGTAGTTTTTCTTACACATTTTATTTGTAGAAACATCTTCAAAAAAGTGATTTCCCTACATACACAGTAAAAACAAAATGGTTTAATTCATATCCTGACATATGAAAGTAAAACATTCAATCGGTTCTCATTAAAACAGTCGGTGCAGTATTTTATGATTGACAAGATAGTAATTTATTTGCTAATGCAAATAACAAGAAAAATGCGGCCATCTTCAATCATGGGAAAGGCTTCAGGCGTAAACCCTGAAGAAAAATTCGGATCCCGCGAAAATTCAAATTCCAAGTTAGTGTCTGACGTGGGATAAGTTACATCATGGCTTGAAAGAAGTCTTTAGCCTTGGGTCGCACTCTTTCTAAGGATGGTGTCTCGACAAAAACACACGGAAGTAGGGTTGGTGTCCCACATTTTGTATCAGTTACCGACTATGTTCCCACCACCCATACGGAGGGCGAAGGATGATGATGATGACGATGATTATGATGATGATCAAGGAAAATTCCTCTTATACCAGTGAACTGCCGTCAGAGACAAGGAGCTATTATTATTTTGGGTTTCTTTTCGAAAAGATTTTTTTTCTTCCCAAGTATATGATTAAACAAATTTCATAGATTACTGGTAGAAATGATATCAAAAGAATAGACCCTATTAATCGTAAATAAGACGACCCTATAAACTGGCGCTTTTAAATCACAAAGGGATTTATCAAATAACAAAACATCAACCCACTTGAAAACTTCCAACAGCAACAACATAAATGCGTCGTAGATTAAACTAGAAAGAAAAATAATGATATAAACAAGATGTCAATTATTTATGCTAAAGTATTGAAAAGAAACCCCCATTAATATATTTTCAGTCATTTCAACCGAAACAAGGCAATAAAGCCAGTAAAATGCAAGGGTTTACTGTGTGTTAGAGAGTATGAGAATAGAATGAAAAAATAATATTAAGGAGAGAAAATAATAAAAGAACATGAATTAAGAAGACAATAGATAACGATTAACATAACGTTTAAATTTTTGAAGATCAAAGTTGACTGGGAAGCTAGATGCCAGAAGAGAGCTCCACAAGCTAGAAGTGCGACAGAAAAAACTTTTAACATAGAACTTTTGGTTACATCTAAGTATTTCAACTGAAAAATGATAAATCCTTGTCGCAAAGCTAGTAATTAGTTTAAATTCATAAAGTCTAAGTACCATAGAGGAAGGTACGTCGAAACAATTGCCATGAAAGCATTTATAGAAAAGGCAAGGAGAAGCAACGTGGGAAAGTGACTGAAACCGAGATGCCAGTTCAGGATCAATAATATTGCAGATTCTTTGGATTAGAAAGAGCTATAACATTTAGTGCACTTGAGACATGTAATCTTCTGAAAAATAAAAATAAACTGCTTTAAGGAAAATATTTTATTAATCGAGAATAATGCTAAATTTTTAGTCAATGAATATCGAATGTTTCCCGCATTGAAACGGTTAATTACTTCATTAAAACAGAGTTACAATTTTTTTTTTTTATTTTGGTTGGTTGATTGAAGACTATTCCAGCTGTAACAGTTGGAATACTTTTCAGTCAGCCATCCAAAAGGTATATCCTTCTAATTAGATTTAATTGAGAGTCAAAATATATAAGTGGTTGGTAGTTGTGTAATGTCAGTAAAGATCAATTCGGTGAGTCAGTGGTTGATGGCACGAAGTAGAAGACATATATCATGGTTCAAGTAAAACGAATTATTAGGTTGGTGCAAAATAATGACGTAATAATGTCGTTTTTTGACGTATTTTTTAACGTCAAAAAACGACATTATTACGTCATTATTTTTGAACCAACCTAATATTTTGTCGCTATATCAATTCAATGCAAATATGTTCACAGGAAGCATATGGTTTCCAGTTCACTACGCGAAAATTCTCTGTATTAGCTGATAAAAGAATAAAAAAGTCACATATATAATATATTCAATTATCCGAGAATTTTTATACGAGATATTATACGAAAGGTTGATTTGATTTTTAGTAAGGAAATCTTTGGGGAATTTTGAGTTTAAAAATAACCACTTGCATCTTGTAAATGGTAGACACAACAAAAGTATTTTATTTTGAGCCGGAATTTAATTATGAAATAAAGAAAGATAACTGCAAATAGAAATATTTAAAAGACAAAGAATTTAGAAAAGAAATCAGGAGGAAAATTTTCAAGTGTTTAGAAAAACAGAGAAAGAGTGCTATGTAGAGAAGTATATAGCAAAAAAAAAATCTTGAAGAAAGAAGAGGGGGGGAAGGAGGAGAAAGATTATAGAAAATAAAAAGAGAAAGAAAAGAGTGCTGAAAAAAGAAAGAAAGAAAGAAAGAAAGAAACAAGAAAAGGGTAAAATAAAGGGAATGATAAAAAAGGAAGGAAGAAAAGCCATGAGAACCAGAAGAAAGAATTTAGAAAAAAAGAATAAAAAGGAAGGAAGAAAATGAAAAGATATATTGGAATGTTTACGATGAAAATAAAAATGA
>CAHIKZ030000468.1:187500-225000 GCA_903632075.3 Acanthosepion pharaonis | reverse complement strand
ATATACATTGACAGATTTGATTGTCATATATATGTCAACAGCTAAATAGATATTAATACTGACATATATAGATATGAACTGAGAGAGAGAAACTTTTGGTGAACTGATATTCAAAAATTGCGATAATGAACTCATATTAATCTAAATGATTATCATTATTTTACTATTGTCCTGTTGGTTTAGTCCTCTCAAACTTCTTTCCGAATAACAGATCAAACCATCCTATATATGTGAATAATTCAACTAAATATTTTGAACAATGTATCTGAATACCAATTAGTAACCGGTCAGTAACATTCAAACTTAAAGAAATGAGCAATGTTTTACAGCAATGTTTAACGTCAACGTGAAAGCTTAATAAAATGTCGAAATTAATCTAACAGTCTGCAAATAAGTCAGTTCAATTGCTTTACACAAAATTAGTTTTCCTCATGAGTCAAATCCGAATTTTTCGTTTTCCTTGGAAGTGTTCGTGCTAATTATAATTATTCACGAATGGTTTCAGTCGTCGTGAGTAAGACGATAAACTACGTCCAGCAGCAAGGCCTCTGATCAGGATGTCTTTAGGAGCGTGGAACCACCTCTTAATTACTGGCGTTCCCAGGTCCATCTGACCCGGGGTGGTAGCACCTGTTAGAGCCCAAGCTATGGGCAAATGGTTTACCCCCAAACTGAGGACAAAACACAATGAAAGTGTAAAAATAGGTTTTAATACCAGCAATACATTTTTGTAAAATGTTATTACCAGCAATAAATTTTTGAAGAAAATATTATTACCAGCAATGTATTTCTAAAAACAAAAAAAATATTACCAGCAATACGTTTTTGGAAAAATATTAGCAGCAATACATTTAAAAAAAAAATACCAGAAATAGAAATCTTGTCAGCATTAAATAACACATAGAGATTGATATGCCTTAAAATAAATTAAAAAAAAACCAAAAAAAAAAACCAAACCAAACCGAACTAAACCAAACCAAACAAATGGTTTCAGGGTCAGACAGTCTCTTGTTTGTTTGTTTTTTCTGCATAAAACTTACGAGGACTGCCTCTTCAGTGACTGCAAGTGACAAGATCTTTCCTCATGAAACTCTATTCTTTCGTTTCAAAAACATTTATAAAAGACGACAGCAAGATAAATAAACGTGTTGTCATGGCTACATTCAATGTTAGGAAGCGCATTGTCAACTATAAGTACAAAACAAGACGTATAGCACATGTGCTCTTTATCTATAAATTGCTAATACGTTCAAATTTATTGCCAAGAAACATAAAAAATAATGTGACACAGTTTATTTATTTATTTCTTCATTCATTTATTTATTTATTTCTTGGTTTGGGATCTGAAAAATCAAATGACTTCACTACACGTCAAGTGATTGAACCATTTTATTTTCAACGGAAAGCATTACTTACTGGTTTTCCATTTTTCATTGTATATTCATGTCTTGAGTCTTAATTTTAGTAATTAGTGCTTACATCTCTTTTAGCACATGGAACATATCATTTTATTTTAATATATATATATATATATATATATATATATATATACACATACATGCACACACACACACGCACACACACACACACACACACACACACATATATATATATATATATATATATATATATATATATATATATATATATATATATAAATCATCCCCCAACTAATCAAGGCGATAATGCCGTGGTTGGTACAGGGTGTCAAGGAGAATGAGGAAACATTAGTGAGGTGAAGTAAGAAAAAAGACAATAATGGAACAGAATTTAGGTGAGAATGAAGATGGCGATTGATGTTGCATTTTGATTTTCGAAGTTTCTTGGTGACAAGAAAGTAAGAAATAGGAATAGAGTTCTACAGGCAAGAAATGCGAGAAAAGACTATCAGAATAGAACGGAGGCTTGTTTCTAACTAGTTCAACAGCAAAACGGTGATACCAAGTTTCCAATCTAGTAGCACGTATAAATTCATGCAGTCAACCAACTAAGGAGAAAAGGAATTAAGTGTCATACAAGATACACAGTTGGGCGATCATGTCTCTTTTGATTCATGACTGAAGAGGCAGAAGTTGTTTTTTTTTCCACAGTAGATTACCATTTCTTTTACTGATAAACTGTTTGCCAACTATGGCTATAGAATCCATTCTCTTCTACTATTCAAACCATAACTTGGAAGACAAGATGGATTCATATGTTTCATAAAGATATTTGCGCGTAAGCAAATGTACCGAGACCGATTGAAATTATATGAACTTTTATTTTTTTTTAAATTAAGCATTTAACATTTTTAATAGTTTTATTTATCAACCAATATAGTAAATGTACATACATAATAAATAGATTTGAATCCGTTTACATTTTTTTTATATTCATTGTTAACTTCAATTCTTTGAGACATTCATATAAAAATGTGACCAGCCATACCATTTCAAACTCATTTTTTGGCTGAATGTTTGACGGACAAACGAAATCATAACCCATTTCTTACCACAGGAGTCTGGTTAGACAGTCAGTTAGCTATGTGCCATGCGTGATACACGTTTAGGCGATCATGTATCTTTTGATACATGACTGATGAGGCAGATTTTTTTACCGCAGAACGTTGCCATTTCTTTCTGCGGTGGACCAAGGCTATAAAATCTGTCCTGTTATTTACCCATAGCAGCGAGGAGAAGAGGATTCATACCTTTTCCCAAGGGTATTAGCATGTAAGTGAATATAAAGGATTTGATTGGAATTCGAACTCGGCTCTCCGATTCTTCAATCCGAGCCGCTATCCATTACTCCACCTGGTTAGTAAGGTACCGAAAATAAATGTTGGTAATTTTCACCGTTTAAATTCTTCCACAGTAAATTACGAAAAATAAGTAAGAATTTTTTTGTCCTATTTCGCACTTAAAACAATTTTTTGTCATTTCTCTTCATTGTCTCAAAACTGCCTCCAGAGATTTGTTTTATTGTTCTTTAGTCGCTAGGAAGAATTGTTTTAAGTGTTGAAGACCAAACGTTTGGTTTTGGGTTTAATTAAATTGTAGGTGCGTCACAAAGTTATTTAAAGTACAAGAATATATTTTTACATTATATTTTAACACCACAAAGAAATAATTATACTTAGTATATTTAGTATACCTACTAGATAGGTTCATCTATAGTTCAGCTCACCTCCTCCACGGTTTTCTGAAACGGAATAGAAATTCCCCTGCTTTATTCTTTAGGATTCGTTTTCCAGTTGCTTCTAAAATCTTTTAATTCTATTTCATTCCCAGCAGCCGCTTACGTCTTTGTGTACTTACCCCTTTGCTTGGGGGGAATTGATGCAAAAATTCTTAAAATCTAATCTAATCTAATCTAATCTATCTATCTATCTATCTATCTATCTATCTATCTATCTATCTCTAAACTGTTCATAAATATCTATCTACCGATATTGTACTCACTTACGTAGTAATAACCTTGGGAAAGTTATGACTCCTTTTCTTCTCCCTCCATCGATGGGTAAATAACAGGAAAAACTGGGTTCTATAGACATGGATGGCAACTGGTCTAGGAGAAGGACAACTCTGAATTCAAGTCGGTTGGGAACCTTCTGCGCAAAAACTTCATCACTATATATATATATATATATATAGAGAGAGAGAGAGAGAGATAGATAGATAGATAGATAGATAGAATTTCCAGTTGACAATATGAATACAATAGTGTTTTCTAAATTCTTCCAGTTGCTCAGTATAATTTGTTTTGTTATTAATAATTACTTTCTTTTTAATTCATTTCTCTTTTGCCTTGGAAATGTCAAGATTGGACCAAACGCGTCGGCTAATACACTTATCCTATTGTCTTTCATTCATATATATATATATATATATATATATATATATATATATATATATATATATATATATATGTCTTTTGAAGTTTAGTGTTTATCTATCCAGCGGTAGTCATTTAACTCGAATATATATATATATATATATATATATATATATATATATATATATATATATATATATATATATATATATGGAAAGATGCATGCTGTATATTTTATAAATAATGTTTGACAATTTAACGCTACTGATGTTCCGTTGACCCCCTCATCAGCCATGGTTTCCGCTCCGGTTGTTGACGCCGGCCCCAATATAAAGAAAGAGCCAGCATTAAATAAAATATATTCCACCTCACAAGTCGGTATTTTAAAGTGTGTATAACATTCAACATGTGCCTAAAATAATAATAATGATATAAAATATTTGCTAAATGCTCTTATGCCACCGAGCTTTGTGAAAGTGTTTTTTTACGCACGCCGTTGCTATGCGGTACGCATGTCTCTGAATTAAATTTGTATTTTAACGTTCCCCAAATGTAGTCCAAACGTCTTATTTCTGATACTGAAAACATAATTCTTGTTAATTACTGAAACGATCAATATTACTTTAAAAAAAAAAAAAAGCTTAACAAAATCTTAACATGCGAGAGATAACTTACTATTTTGATTCAGATATACAACAATTTATTAAAAAAAATTGTAAAAATATAAGAATAGATCATTTCCGTTGAATTTTAGACATGTTTATGCATGCATACATACATAAATGCATACATGCATACATACATGCATTCATATATATGTTACGTTTTATTTATTTTGCTTAAACGTTATTTTTTCTGGATACACATATTTGAGTAGATGTTCCGTTTTTTTTTTAATAAAACAGTTTTTGTTTTTGTTTGTTTGTTTTTTGGGTTTTTTTTTTTATCCGACTACAGCTACCGGCCTGAGTCTTTGAGAAATCTTGTTCGAAAAATATGCGTCTGACAAGATTTCTTGAATACTCAGGACACCCCCAAAAAAAAAAACGGAGTTTCTACACCAAATATGAGTATCCAGAAAAATAACGTTTAAACAAAATATGTCAAATTTAATACATTTCCTAATATATATATATATATATATATATATATATATATATATATATATATATATATATATATATATATATATATATATATGTAATCGACTCTGCTGTTGAATTCAACGTATGAGGTCAAACAGGTCAGTTCCTAGGAACAGAAAGTTCGATACCAGCACAGATTTGAGAATAGATTATAGAGGAGAAGGTTTTGTGCAGAACCATCCACACTTTTGAAGAGCCGAATACACAGACCTAATGCACTACATGACACAAGGTCCCCAAACGACTTGAATTCAAAGCTGTCCTTTCACTAGACAAGTTGCTATCTATCTATCTATCTATCTATATATATATATATATATATATATATATATATATATATATATATATATATATATATATATACGTGTGTGTGTGTGTGTCTGTGTGTGAAATCTTTATAGAAAATGCATAGACAAGCTATTTTACGATGGTGAATTGGTTACTGACGTTGAAATATCAGATTAGCACAAACAGCATTGCAAATGTCTTACTTGGATCTTGTCAAAAACCTCTAGATTTTAGCTGAAGTACGAGACTAGATGTGGTTGCAATATTTGATGCAAAAACGAATAGTAGACTCATAAATATGCAATATAGATTCTGTAGAGTAAAGTTCCCAAGCAGAACATCGTGAACCAAGCGTAGCAATTGATTCAACATAACCATTTTAATTGACACCAGTGGAAAACATTAGACCGATAAAGCGCAATTAGATACTCTCTTGTAGGTTAGAATCAGCCACAGTGATGGTAGAAAAATGTTCTCTTACATGATTAAAAAGAAGCAATTTCGTTCTGGATGCGGTCAAATTTACACGCATTTTTTGACCCAGCTAAAAACAGATTAAAGTTCGTTGATGAAAATAAGGACCAAAACAGGCCCAAAGATAACACCCTGCGGAACGCACCCCCTCCCATTAATGCAAAATGACCTAAAAGTGTGGTATTTCAAAACAACATCCATTATGCGATTTTATAACAAAGATTGAATCAAATCAAAGAAATGGTCAGAAAATTCATAACATTTGAACTACTGAAGAAAACCAACATGCCAAAAATTGTCAAACGCCTTCAAAATATTATCCATTCTTATCTAAAGCTTGACCTACTCTTTCGGCAATAATAGATAACACATCGGAAGTTGACCCAGGGAAGCTAAAGAAATATTGTTTGTCTGAAAGAAGACCCAGGGCGTTGGGATACTTAACTAATTCAGATTTGTTTAGAATCTCTTTGTCAAAAAGAGGTTGAAGGTCGACAGTTCGAAGGATCAGACTATTCGCTAGGGTTCTAAAAAAACAAAAACTGCAAACGATGATTTTTATTAAGCTGGAAACAGCACCGAATCTAGAGGAGATATTGTAGAATTCATAAGACAAATGTGAGGATATCATCGAATCCTCATGCTTTGTGGGAATCAAATTTAGAGATGATTGCAGGAACCATCGAAGGTGTTATAATAATATCACGCAGTAGAGACTCAGTTCTAATTGGAAAGTCAGGCAAAGGTATTTCTGATGAGTTGATAATAGAATTGGAAGGGAATTCACGCGTAAAGCATTCTGCTTTATCAGCAGAAGATGATAAGATAGCAAATTGATAGGAGAAATTGACACTTATTTAGCACACGCTTACAGAGCTGACGTTACAAGTACCAAACTTGTGAGAAGCTACACAGTGTCTAACAAATACTTAACCTCACTAAAGACAGTTTGCAATTATTACAAGCGGACACGAACAGAAGCTGTTGTGATCAGAGCTATCACGTTGCTATTGACGGCAAAAGGTTATTTCTGTGGGCTATGGCGATTGAGCATGCAGGTGAGAAGATTGTGGTTTTATATTGCATTTACGAGAAAAGCTTCGAAACCAGCTTTCACCTGAGAAATTTCAGAGTCTGATTTTTCAATAGGAAGATTGTTTTCACTCCAGTGGAGATCGCGAACAAATCGCGGAATACATCTCAATGCTTATAAAACAAATGTAAAATCTATATACTCTAGATAAATGAAGAGAGAAAGAAAGAAAAAGATCGTAGATAGATAGATAGATAGATAGATAGATAGATAGATAGATAGATAAGGGGATATTTGAATATTTTTTGTTTCTTTACATAATTCCACATGTGATACAATATTTACAATAAGTTAAAATCGGTTCTGCCTATTTTGCACACTCATTATGCAATTGATTTTATAATATTATACAGCTCATAGCATCATAGTATATTATAATTACAGTGCATTTTGATAAAGGACTGATTGCAAGTGCTCTGTTGACACGACAATGATCTACATAAGTTACGTAACGTTCTCTGCTATAGTTAATATATAAAAAGATGCACTGGTACTGTAACAAGATATATCCGGATAGGAGTCGGAAAAAATACATCAATATAGTTTGAATGACATTCAGTCACGTTTTAAGATATCTACATACGAAACTAAATTTTATTATTCTATTGAAAAATAAATACGCATATAATATTAATGTTTTCCCGTCAAATTTGAATTTTAGTCAACTAGAATTTTTAGCAAACACGTTACGTAATTCTCACAGCATTTAGTATTGTTGAAGTTATCGCTTACATGTTTATCGAGATTTACAAAAGTTTCGTTCAATTTCGCAAAACATTCGATGAAATTTGAATAGGCTGATTTTTTTTGGAAAATGCTCTAGTAAAACCAACTGTATTTTGTGCTTCCCCAAAATTTGATATCGATGATCGATCAATGTTTTGACTATTTTGGAGGGGGTGATGGACGAATGGATTAACGGAAATTACAGAATTTTATGTATAGGTACATATATAAATAATTGTGTGAACTATATAAAATAGACACAGTCTAAACAAATTATTCACATACACTTATGCCGATCAACGAATACTTTTCTGTGGCCGAGGAACTCTTCCCCACTATCTGAATCATCATTCAAAAATTTTGACCCGCCTAATATATATATATATATATATATATATATATATATATATATATATATATATATATATATATATATATATATATATGTATAGACATATGATAGAATAGTAATTGTCTATGACTGTATGTGCCTAAGCATATCTTAGGTGGCCGTTATTAATATGACGCCCATTTCTCTTTGTTAGTTTAGTTAAATCTGCGAAAGGAATTAAACATAGCGAGGATTGCAAACAGATGGTATTAAAAGAAGTATTAAAACTGCAGAAACGATTAGCCCTGGATCAGACGTACAGAGGAAACGGATGATAAAAACGAAGAAATGCTATTAGATATCAATTGAAACAATTGCGTTTTAAATAAATCGTTAACTCACATTTAATGGCCGCATCCTGTAAACTTGCTATTATTCTTTTGCTTGATGGAAACGTAAGATTTCTATCGAGCAGAAAATTGACTTAGAGCTTCATAATTTGCCTACTTGTGCCTTTCTCTTTCTATCTTCACACACACACACACACACACACATATATATATATATCATAGGACGGTTAATAATATTTAAGGAATAAAAATCCAACAAAATGATAACAATATTGGCAATAAGATTGATGGTATTTATTATATATTAGCCTTTTGATTAAATTGAAGAACGAAGAGAAATATTTAAAGTCAGAATTTTCGGACACGCCTGTGTCTTTCTTCAACGAGGCGAGGAATAAACAAATAAGCGGGAATCACTTTTCAGAGTAATGTTGTTGTTGTTTTCCCTCTGGAAATTATATTGTTTAAGTAAACCCAAATTCCTGTTCAATGTGTGATTTTATTTTGACAATAAATATCTACATCTTTCTTGTCGGCTGTTGAATAAAGACGCTAATAGAAGGCATCTGATGTCATCATATGGAATGGTTGGTTGAAGTGTGCACGACAGGGAAATCGTTGTTGTTGACTTTCGTGTTTATTTTTTGTCTTTTTTTTGTTTTTTAACGGTTTAAAAAGCGAAGACAGAATTCCGTGCCTGTTTCTCCAACATAATTCCCTTTTTTTTTGCATTTGTAACAGAAAAGTAAATATATAAGATTTGAAGTCGGTGGTTTGAATAATGTGCGTGTACCGGGGGTGTGAAATTGGTATCATAGGGATTTATTGAAAATGATAATCATTTAATCACACACACACACACACACACACACACACACATACATATATATATATATATATATATATATATATATATATATATATATATATATATATATATATATATATATATATATATAATGTGTCTTTTAGTATGTACGTGATCATAATTCTCTACAAATATGTGCGGTCAGATTTAATTTCTACAATACATTTTTCTCGTTTTTTAACACCATATCCAATCAGAGTGTAAACATTCATGACTCTCTACAAACACATTTTTATTTATTATTTCTGAATTATCAGAACGTCTTAGGAAAGTACGTGTCATAACTTCTCGTTCTCCCCCCCACCCTGTTTATTTGTTTTTTTTTTTCTTAGTTTGACTGCTTTCGATGTCTAAAGAGCCCAGTTTACGATAAGATTTAATCCATAGCTGGGATGGCGGGTGAAAAGAATAATTGTCTTCATACATATCTCAATTAGTGTAAAATGAACGGAACAATCTAGGATGGATTTAAAATAAGCTCGCAGTTTCCACGCCGATAACCGTTCAATCCATTTCTCATTGTGTCTCCTAAACATATCAGCTGTCTCGGCGATACTTAGCAACAATTTCTTCATAGTTCCGGCAAGAAAAGAATATGGGGTTTCCTTACTTATTTTAAAAATTAATAGCAATAATGGTTTTAGGCGAAGGATACAGCTCAACTCTTGTCATAGATTGAGGCAGGAAAGACATATATAGTATTCCGTTTAGTTCAAACCAAAATGTTACAGCTCAGTTCAAGAGCATTGTCATAGATTGAGGCCAAAAGACAAATATAGTCTCCCGTTTAGTTCTCAGTTCAAACCAAATGTTACAGCTCAGTTCAAGAGCATTGTCATAGAATGAGGCCAAGAATACAAATATAGTCTTCCGTTTAGTTCTCAATTTCATCAAAAATGATCAACTTAGCTCAGTAGCATTGTCATAGACTGAGGCCAAGAAGACAAATGTAGTCTTCTGTTAGAGTTCGTTCGTTCTCAGTTCCTGCAAATGTGGTGGTGGTGGTGGGGGGTGCTGAATCTCTCAGACTTCCCTATAGCGCTGATGATAATAATATTATAAGTAGTTACATTATCGTAATTGTTTTTTAGTCGACCAGCCTTTAACATTTTTTATCAACATTTATTCGACGTAAATTGCAATTGCCTTTTTGTCTTTGTGTGGTAGCATTAAAACGCAACAAAAATTGTTGAATTTCTACTCAAAAAGTAGTAAAAACATAATAATGTTTTACAATTTTCTTTTTATTATGTACCGTACACTTACTACCTGGGTGATCATGGCTCTCCACAATTTCCTCTCCTTTGTAAATCTTGAGAATATTTTCCTTTATAATATTTCCCAATCCCTGTTTTGTCATCCATCTACAGAATCGGGTTAGATAGGTCACTGGCTTTTCTCCTCTACATCTCTCACCTTCAATATTCCCTGTGTTAAATTATCCAAGCTGTCTTTCCTCATTATCTGTCCACGAAATTTAAAGTGTCCCTTTCTAAAGCTAAATAAGATTAAGCGATTTGTTTCATGTTTCCTTAAAACTTCCTCGTTGTTCACGTATTTCTGTTCATGATATTCTCATCATCCTTCCGTAGAACCAGTAACCTAGTTTGCATTTCATCGCCGATAAAATTGTCCAGCATTCACTGCAATATAGGAATATTCATATTACGTATTATTTCATACAATTCTCTTTGTTTCTGATGAGATTTCTCCCTACTTTTAAAAAAATTTTAGATGGCATTTTCGCTATTACCATTTTCCTTCGGATTTCTTTGTAACATTTTCTGTCGTTTGCCAATTCAGGGCTGGATCCATCTGGAGATGTCGGATTCTCTAGCTAGGATTTTCACCAGAATTTTCCACTCTCTTACACAAGGAGTAGTCCCAAATTGTGGGGTAGAAGATCAACTTTTTCAGAGATTAATTGTGGTCGTATATACACCACCCCGTTAGAAAAATGCAAAATGGGTAAGTTTGAATAGTGAAGATGATCTCTCAAAATATGTTTGATTTATTCGGGGGGGAGGGGGGCTGAACAATAAAATGAATTTTATAACAAGTGTGATGAGAATAAAATGAATCATCATCATCATCATCATCATCATCATCATTTTTTGAAGACCTGAACCACAAAATTTATATATCGAAATGAGTCGCTTCACCAGACCCCGCCTCTGACGCTAAATAGATTAGAGCAAGTATTTCTTCGAGTTTGATGTATCTTAAAAAACATGAGGACAATATCTGTGTTTAATTAAGTGAAGTGAGTAATTTATTTTCTTATAAATCGCATCTCTACGTAGAAGTGAGTAGACAACCATCAGAAAATAAGATTTATTCTTTAAATTGGGGGATTCATTTTTTATAAAACGCTGAATAAAAATCTGAATAAAAACACACACACACATATATATATATGTATGTATATATATATATACATACATATATATATATATATATATATATATATATATATATATATATATATATATATATATATATATATATATAAGTGGACATTGAAGTCAATGCCCTGAGGCGACAATCTATTTCATGCTTATACGCAACGAAAACCTGAAAGTTGCCCATAAAAATGAAACGGACTGACGCTGCTGGTTTTCATCTTCATTGCATCGTCCACTTTTATATTTACTTATATACGCTCTATCTCTGATATTGACCACTTTAAACCATAAATATAGTACACCTAATTTTATTAACTACTAGCAGTAGAACCCGGGGGTGCCCGGGGATGTAACAGTAAGAGATAGATCAAGTATCGACCATCATAAAGACTGAAAAATAAAATTGACAAAGATTATTGTTTAAGGTTGACGGACACGCATGTCTTAATTAGTTTTTTTTATTTTATTTTATTTTTTTTTTTACGAATTGGTCAAACCCAAACGGAAATAAAACATTTTTTTCAATCGTTATGAGTCTACCGATTGAATAGAATTTTATTATAAACAATTGTCTTGTAAATGGAATTTTTAAAGCATTCTGGATGCAAAAATAAAGAAAAAAGTGTGCAAGACAATAAGAAACACTACCTGCCAAAAAAAAGTGAAGTTTTGTTGAAATCAGTTTGAAAAATGTAGGAAATCCGATCTCATATATAAACGACACACACACACACACACACACACACACACACACACACCATCCTGGGTTTTATAATAAGTATAACTCGATAGCTCGATCTTAATAAGTATAACTCGATATGAGTTGTCCCCTTTTGATTAATGCCTCTTAATCGTGTTTTCAAATTGATTTCGTGCAAAAAACAATTGTGTTTTTCCAATTTTTTGGCGCTATCAGAACCACGGCAGGTAATTTTACGTAGTCCTGGGAAGTTTTGTTGAAATCAGTTGAAAAAATGTTTCCGATCCAATATATAAACGTACAGACACACACACACACACAATCTGCGTTTTTATAATAAGTAAGATTTATATCACACACACACACACACACACACACACCACACACACACACACACACACACACATATATATATATATATATATATATATATATATATATATATATATATATATATATATGATAAAAGATATAGTTTTATTAGCTATATTTATGAGCAAAAAGTACTCAATAACAGGGACACTGAAGTCAAGTCTGCCTGTTGTCTGCTTTAATGCAATTTTTCGGGTTCCAACGGATACAGCGAGTAACCTATTAAGCGATGTTGTATTCAAGCATCAAACAATCTGTCACACACTTTTGTCCACAGTAGCCGCGCGCTTCGCACGCACACATATATATATACGTACCTGAACAGCAATATATCTTTTAAGCAATTTTCATTGAAAACGACTGACATTATCAAAGATGATTTTATTTTTACTTTTAACAGAATGTATGGATTTTTATGGATGCATCTGAGTTATATGAATATTTTATTTTCTAAACACAGTTAGCATTTCATATTTGACGCTACTGAGTGTTGTCTTTTTTTATCAATAATTAATAAATCCTCATTAATTAACTTTAAACAAGTGGATATAATCTCTCTCTCTTTTCTCTCTCTCTCTCTCTCTCTCTATATATATATATATATATATATATATATATATATATGCATATATATATATATACACACACACACACACACACACACACACACACACATATATATATATATATATATATATATATTTATATATATATATATATATATATATACTGATGATTGATTGTTATATAAAATTCTCAGTAGCGGATTTTGATATTATTACAATAATAATACACACATACACGCGCACACACACACATACATACATACATATACATATATATATATATATATATATATATATATATATATATATATATATATATATATATACGAGCATGCAAAAAATTTTAGTGCTTGAAAATTAACGGTTATTCAAATCTTGCCGAATACTTGTTTTAAATGTCCGTGTTAAAATACAAATCAAGCGAATTTGGAACAACAAAGGTAAAATAGAAACTAACCCTCTTCAAATCATTATGTTTATAAGCAAATAGCGAACATAACATTATTGACATTTTTCAGGTTCTATCTACGAAGACAAATGACAAATATACAAAATGAATCTGAAAGATTTTATCTTCAGATTATAAATGTCTTACTCATATTACAATGAGCCCTTTCCTACGCAAACAATCGATTTTTCTCTTGTTTGTTAAATTCCGATTCTCTGCAGCTTTGTAACGACACCAATAAAAAAAAAACAGAATTATGTTAATAATTGTTTATAAAGAGAAATCATTTTTCTTAAAATCATTTTGCCTTTCCTATCGTATTTCGAATAAACTTTTCTCAAATTTTCTATATTGCCTGTCACTAATATGGAATATAATTATTTTAAGATATTCCTAATCATAAAGAGAAATGCTGTTATTGATTTTTATCACGGTCATCAATCACACACTATCTGCGATATGCATCCATTGTGTGCAATTCTCACTTTAAATTCGTCCTTGTACCATATTGAGTTCGAATGAACGCGTGGATAAAAACTATGTTCAAATTTGATTCGCATTTTGTTTTGTTTTTTTAATAATTAATATTGCTTAATTTATGCGGTGATATTTATCGATTTCTTACTTTATATTTTACGCGTTGTTTTTGTATAGATGACCTACAATTTGCTAAAACAGTGTTTAATTTATACTACAGTTAAAAGTAATGTTCAATCAAATTTTTGGTAACACCCACGAAATCGGAAATTATGTTTCTTTTATATAGTCAAGTAAAAGTTTTCAAGGAAAGATTTCATAGAGTTATGATAATGGTAATATTAACCATTTCCCTACAAGGAAACATTTGTCATTCATTGAGAGGGCAGCCAGTTCCGCTTTTAGAAAAAGTTTATAAAATCTTTCTCGAAAAACAATTTTTCAGAAAAATAGGTTTCTCGATTCCGATAGCTGTTATGGCTCTTTCCAGTATAAATGGGCGTTTCTTTCCTTAACCTGTTACTTGAAGTAATGTGGGATGTCAACACCTTGTTTATATCATTTTATTTCTCTTCGACTTACATATGGTATCTATTTTAGTTGTTGCCGACGTTGTTAGTTCTCAAGTGCGGTTTTTCTGTCATTTGGTATAATTCTTTGTTTGTGATTATGTAGCGCCAATCTACAACGTTCATAGAATGGTGGTCTTTGCCAAAACACTCAGGCTTCACTCGCTCAATGCCATTTTTAGACATTGATCGTAGAAAGTGTATGTATAGAACTGACAGTTTAGATATTTCTGTACGGCTTTGGCACCATGCTTGACGACCAAATGAAATATTCATATTCCTCATATTCAAGTATTAAACTCAAAAATTAAAAGAAATAATGAAAATATGGTTAAAATAAAGTTTAACAATTAAAATTGTAATCTGGCAGAGTACCAATGTACTAATAAAAAATATGAATTACTTTTTGCACCACAAAAGGCAAGAAAAAAATTCAGTTTCTCAAGATTTACTCCAAAACATCAAAGTTTGTTTAAATATTGAAAATCTAGTTAAACGAGTATTTTAAGAATTATTTAATTTTTTTTTCATCTCTTTGAAAAAAATAAAAAAATAACAAAAAACAAAAACAAAAAAATTAGAGATCAATTTTGTCTTTCCCCAATATTCTTTGTAATAGTTGTCGATCATTTGTCTCAAGATGTCCAATTGTTTCAGCTGGGAAGAAAGTCTCAGCCTCAGGAGATATGCCAAACCCAATTGTTTTATTTACACAAAATATGAAAAGAAATAACGAAAAATATCTAATGTTGTTTTACTTTACTAAGTTATCACTTTTTTTTTCTTTTTGTAGACAGTGACTAGATGTATATGCCTTCAGAAAAGTATGTACGCCATAATACAGATGCATACACACAACAACACATGGACGTATAAACGAAATTCAGCAAATATAGAAACACAATATGTTAAAACACACGGAGAAACGCATAGCTATACGAAACATGCTCTTTTAAAACGACACTTGTATGCACACTCGCACGTGTCCACAAAACACAAAAAACTCAAATTCATATATATATATATATATATATATATATATATATATATATATATATATATATATATATATATATATATATATATATTAATTTTTATTTGGGCAACAATCTCTTTTTATACAAGTTTCGTTAAAAAGGAGAAGATTCTGCGGTTCATTTTTCTTGTGAACTTATAAATTATTTTTCTTTTCTGGACAAAAATTATGTAGAAATTGTCCGACAATTCTTTCGGCTATACTTTTAGTCATTGTCGAGGATGATTTTATTCTTGCTTTTAACAGAATGTAGGAATTATTTTCGGTTGCATCTAGAGTTATGTGAATGTTTTATTTTCCAAACACGGTCAGCATATCGTGGCCGTGTCCATATTTGATGTTACTGAGTGTTGGCTTCTTCATTTTATTAATAATGGAAGCATTATTAATTAACTATGAACAGAAGCATATAATCTCCCTCATCCCCTCCTCTCTCTCTCTCTCTCTCTCTCTATATATATATATATATATATATATATATATATATATATATATATATATATATATATATATATATATATATATATATATATATATATATATATGATGATTGTTATTACATAAAATTCTCAGAAGCCGATTTTGATATTCTTCCAATAATAATACAGATACGTGTGTGTGCGTGTGCTTGCGTGTGTCTCTCTGTGTGTGTGTGTGTGTGTGTGTGTGTGTGTGTGTGTGTGTGTGTGTGTGTGTGTGTGTGTGTGTGTGTTTGTAAGCGTGTGTAAAAGTGGATTTTGAGGTCAACATTCATATTTAATACCTTCAAAAACCTTAAATCTTCAGGCTTTTCAATGGATATATGAGTTGATTATGCATATATTAATGGCATCTTATGTTCATGAGTTCAATCCCTGGTAGGAAAGTAGCAATTCAGAGGGAAAGAGCAATTGATGTAGCAGGGATAAAGGATGTCAATGATCAACTTATTTCCCATATCAGTCATTCAAAGGACGTGAATTTGTACTTATGCATGAAAATTAGAGGGAGAAAAATATGGCCTGAATATTCTGCATGAGCAAGAAACACACTGTCGCTGCTGAGCATTGACCTCGATGTTCACAATTATATTTTCATATTTACATGAGCTGTATCCATGAAATTGAGTATTTTAACCCCTAAATACAGCATACCTTAAAACTGATTTTTTTTTATATATATATATATATATATATATATATATATATATATATATATATATATATACTATTTTTTTTTCCATGTATTTTTCCATATATATATATATATATATATATATATATATATGAAAAAAAAATAGTGGAATCTTTAACAACCCATTGATATATATATATATATATATATATATATATATATATATATATATATATCAATGGGTTGCTAAAGATTCCATTGTCATAATTATCATTTGCTCTATTTTACACTGAGCTCTCTTTGGTTTATATCCTCTTTGAAATTATCCATACGGATTATCAATTTATATATATATATATATATATATATATATATATATATATATATATATATATATATATATATTGAAGTCAACATCTAGAGGTGAGAGTCTGTTTCATATAAACACATTCCTCAGACCATATATGCTGTGCTTTTGCTCTACTATTTATATATACAGGTCAGTGATGAATTGTGTGCAGTCTATTGAATCATTCTAACAGTTATTTATTATGGGCAGCAATGGTTATGTTTCGAAATACTAAGGACTATTAAATGGAAATAATGGAGAATGGAAAGAAATGCAGTTTTTGGACAATATATAGTGTTTGTTAAATTTTCTATTTATTATTTATTATTGATTATTTTATTGTTGGTTTCATTGTTACGTTTATATGCGTCTTCGTAGTTTGTTAATTTGTTTATTATTTACTCAGTGTAGTTATTTATTTATTGGTTTGGATTCCTTTTTTTACTTATTCTGTTTATATTGTGAGACCGGAAATACCTACACAATAGACTCTTCCAGGTCTATATTAAGTATGCGACACAACACTCGACAGAGAGACAGTGAGAGCCGCGTACGACTAGCAGTATTGGACACTAACATATAGTAAGCTCCGTTTACACTATCTCTGGAACCTGTTATGAATATATCTTTCTTACATCTAATCCGTGTTCCGTGTTTTCCTTCTGTGGTCCCGACTTTGGCCCCACATCAATTTATTTATTTACTTTTGTTTAACCTCCTTCGCTTTGAGTTTTCGATTTTTAGGTAATTTAGAAAATTTTCTTTTCATGTCTGCATTTTGAGATGAGTTCTGGTCGTTTATTTTGTAGTCATTGTTAGTTTGGGAAGGGATTATAGACATTTTCTCCTCCTTCAGACAGAGTTTACAGTTTAGGATTTATTGTTGTAGGCTGTTTACCTTATTTTCCATGATATTTTTCGTGTGGTTTGTTTCATATATACATAAGCTCCGTCATTTTTATTGACCATTTTACCACATAAATATAGCATACGTTAAACTTAAATATATATATATATATATATATATATATATATATATATATATATATATATATATATATATATACATGGGGAGAGAGAGAGAGATAACTAACCTACGGTACCGCAGACAAAAAGTCTCAGTTCCTTCTTTTTCCTGTTGAGTTGCAATTACATGTTCTAACAATAACTTTTGTTTCTTTTTAAACACACACACCAACACACACACATAATGTGATGTGCGTGTCTGTATATATATATATATATATATATATATTTTTTTTTTTTTTTTTTTTTTTTTTTTTTGAATAAAAAACAGACCATTTGATAAGCTGTTTCGCCATAACCCCTTTTACAGGGTTCTGGATCATCAGACTTTACTTCCAAAAAGCTGAAATGAAAAAATGTAAAGAAATTCACACGTTTTTGACGGACCTCATCAAGTATACGTAAAATTAACGAAGTGAGGAAGTGAGGTGGGAGAGAGGATATGAGTGTGCCATATGTATCATCTCAATTTCCTATTTTTAACCCCAGTGTGTCGGCTAGATGTTGCTCAAATTTAACGCGTCTCGTCTCTAGATATAAGACCGACATTAAAGGAAGAAGCTACAACAATCCCAATCAATTACACGACAGGTTTTATTCGAATTCTTAGACGCTGTTAATTTGCGTTACTTTAACGTATATATTTGGGAGGTTAAGGTTTGATAAATATCTAAATGTCTAAACAATCTACGAAGAAATTAATTTGAAATTCGGTTTTGGGTATTTTCTATTTTGGGTATTTTCTATTTTTCATAGAATAGTTTATTTTCTCATTTTTATATATATAATATATATATATTTATATTCTATATAAGACATTTACTATATATATTATATATATATATATATATATATATATATATATATATATATATATGATGCGTAAATTGCAAACATATATTTTAAATTTCGCGCATGCGCATTGTTTTGATTTTGTCGACTGTACGGTATAGTATGGACAGTTGGGTACCATCTGTGAGAAAGAGTGCACCATGACGCAATTTACTTGGCTTTCGTGCGAATATCTAGAAAACGAAAATTTCAGCATATTTGAATGTCAATCTGAGGACAGTGCAGTGGATTCAGTAAAAGTTAGATGGATCTAATGGTGATTAGAATGATCACTAGTGATGGCGACGTTATACATCCATTTATCTTACGACAGGAGTTCAAGCTCAACACGGAGCCATACATTTAAAAAGGTAGTGCTGCCCTGGGTCAAGAGGGTGGCTGCTGGAAGACCCTATGTCAGGCAACTCTGCATGATCTCACACAAGTATGAGAGCCCAGTTATGGCTGTCAGACAATATCTGCGACCACATCACCCATTAAATCTGGCCAACTAACTCCCCAGTCTGCAACCCCCTTGATTATTATGTGTGGGGCGCAGTTGAGCGAGAGACTAACAAATCTCCTTGTAATACCAAAGATAAGCTGAAGACAAGGATTATGTCAGCATTCACCAATAAGGAGACCATGTACAATAGTTGCAGGAGATTTCAAAGTCGTCTGGAGGCCGTGGTTTGAAGCCATTGGCGATTTTTATTGAATAAAATTTCTCTTTACTATTTAATGATATTTTTGTGTAATTTTGGTAAATATGTCTGTTAAAATGAAATGTCAGTATTATTTTCATTATTGCGTCATTTAGACAAAAATTTATCCATCACTGTGCCTAAAACTCCATTCACTTTGTTAAAGACTCACGGAAAATTCATAATTCCACTCACTTACGTGCTAATACCCTTGGGATAGGCATGAATCCTCTTCTTCTCATTCAGCTATGGGTAAATGGCAGAGCAGATGCGGTTCTATAGTCTTGAATGGCAACTGGTCTACCTCATAAAGAAATGGCAACCTAGTGCGGGAAAAATATGCCATTTATCGAAATCTATCACCTAAGCATGTATCATGCATGGCACATAACTAACTGACTGATATATTAATAAAAAATAATGCCACATTATAAATGAAAATTCATTAATACAATGTACATGAAAAAGATTTATAATTATATATTTAAAAAATGAATTCGCTAAACTACACGTAAAAGCATGCATGGTATTACTACTAGATGCACTCCTCTGTCTATATACAATGACCGATCGAACCAAATTTTGAGGAGAAGTGCAGGCAGGTCAATGGGTACAAAGTACAGTTGGTTTTACTAGGGTGAGTAGCTTAGTACAATAAATTTTCATTAATTTCTTTAGAACACTTAAACGTTTCATTATTTAACATACAAAATACGCCCACAATTTTAAAACAGTTTAATGATTAAATAACAAATAGGTATTTAATAAAAATGTAATATTGCTTTTTGAATATCTTTTCTTTAAGGTTTTATATACTAGAATCCAGTTTCTAGTTCGCCCTGCGTTTGCAAGAATTATAAACATATCACAATGTCAAACGCTTAAAAAAATTGGAATTTGTCTCCAGGAAGAAATATTTCCACATGGCAAGTTGTATGATGTTTGCTCAAGAGTAAGAGATCCTAAGAATTTATTCTTCACTGTTAAAAATGGAAAAGGAAAAAAATGTTCTTAAAAAGTATAGTGTTATATACCATATATATATATATATATATATATATATATATATATATATATATATATATATATATGGAAAAAGATTAATACCTTTCCCAATGGTATTCACGTAAGTGAATGTAATGGATTCGACTGGAATTCGATCTCGTTTCGCCGATTCTTCAATCTGAGCCGCAAAATTATACAATGCCTTAATTTAAGACAGAACATGCGTTTTTTGCAGCAACTCACAACACCTCAATAAATATTAAAATTGATCAAATCAAATCTGAAGGTTGAGATACTCTTAGTACTGCTGTTTTAAATTAAATCAATCATTTTATCGTTAAAAGATTCGCCCCATCTCATATTTTTAAACAAAATAAAAACATGTGTGTAAAAAATTACCAGCATCATAGATTTATAGGGATATTGCTAATTAAATATCGGCCAATTTTCAAACGCAAAGACCCTTATTTTAGTAAGAAAATATGAGGCAGTAATTATTTTTAATTCTAAAACTTTTGATTTAGTTTTAAAAAGTATGAGGTTAGGGGTGAGCAAATCATTACACAAAAAATCTCTTGACTGAGTTTGAAAATGTGTCGTGGCGTAAATTTTTAAACCAAATCGCTGGACTTATTTTGCATATGTGTGATGGGTTACGTTTTTAAGACTAAAACCGATGATTTGCTAGGAAATTATGAGTCCAAGAAAGTTTCTATGATTTACTTTCAAGAAGTGAAACTGGTTAAAGTTATATATTTAGATTAGATTATCACCAAATATTGTTTTTAAACACTTCACCCCAAGCAAGGCGATAGTGCCGCGAGCACGCAAGGGTTTACAGAGAGTGAATGTAAAAGTCAAGAGGGGTGTTTGAGAAAAAATATAGAAAAATACTGGGTTCAAGATGAAGACATCAGAATTATATTTAGATATTTAAAGATTATAATTATCAGGGAATCAAGTAAGAGGAAGGGAGTTCCACTGTCGAGAAGTGCAAGAGAAGAAGCTGTTGAAGTAGAAGAGGCGGCTACATTTAACTGTTTCGACAGTAAAATAGTAGAACCGAAATGCCAAACTAGTAGCACGCTTAAATTAATGCAGTTGGGGAAACAGTGAAAATATCTCTTCAAAGCAGTTACTATGAAAATATGTGTAGAAAAGACAGAGTGAAGCCTCATCACGTCTGTGAGAAAGTGATTGGAGTCGAGATGCCAGGTCAGGACCTATCAAATTACATATCCGTCTTGGACTTATATCCGTCTTTGGATTTAAAATTTAAAATACTTAAAATTTTAAATAATTTAAGTATTTTAACTTTCAAAAATCCGTTTATATCTATCAATAGTTAGATATAAACGCAAGGCACAAAGCAACAGGAATCGACGCAAAAGAGTAAAGCCAGTTTAAAAAATATGTTTCAACCACAGAAAGTCGTATGCAAAGCTAATACTAAACAAACAATCATTAATAAAAAGTAGACATAAACGAAATACTCATGTCAACCTTTGACTTTTATGTTAATCCAGCTTAGCTTAACCCTTTGAACTTTGACCATCAGTTGAACAGTGGTAGAGAAAAATGACTTAATGCCCAGCCACAGGTTGAACGGTGGGTAAATACTTGTAATTATTTTTATATCTACCGTTAAACATTACATACCAATTATTTGCAAATTTCGACTTAAGAGCACAGGCAGAAGGATTAAAATTGTTCAGAAATGCAGGGCTTAAAAGATTAATCTAACAAAAGATCATCCGCTTAGATGCATGAACATTATATTATGTACAATTTTGTAATATTAGGTTGGGGCAAAAATAATGACGTAATAATGTCGTTTTTGACGTATTTTTTAACGTCAAAAAACGACATTATTACGTCATTATTTTTGCACCAACCTAATATCAACGCTAAACATACTTAATAAGCTTGTTATTTTCAACTTCCCGACAAAACGAACTCCTACGCGAGGGAAGTATTTTAATTTACTAAGCGTAGCGTAGATGTGGCACAGGGCCGAACGTATGGAGCATTCAGGGAGGATCGAACTCACTACTCATTCTTAACCGATCTAGTGAGACACGCTGGTTAACCATTAAACCCCAAACCGTATAAATACATAGAAAATGGATGGAAAAATTCAGAAAAAAATTCTTTGGGTCCTCTCACTGGATCTAACCAACGGCTTTATCCACTGTGCCATATGTCCGTGAGTTCAATACCCGGTTAAGGCAGTGGAGAACTTGGAGTGGAGAATTAACAGGAGATTAATGACAACTGACATCCTTTAAACATGGCACGTGGAACTAGAACAGTCTACCCTAGTAAGCGAAATAAAGGGTTTAGTTCGACATTCCAACCTCCTGAAGAAGGCCGGAGCGTATAACGGCCGAAACGTTGTAATAAATATGGCGACAAAGATGAGGACAATAGTCCGAATAATGTAAATAGTCTACATAATACCTTATCCCAGAATATATGCAGATATTGAGAGAGATAATTAAATATTCCTTTGGAATACATCCTCAGAAAATGATCATCAATAATACCAACTTAAATATTTTACATATATTTTTCTTTCTATCATAACACGAAAAACATGTTCAGTAAAATATTAGGTTGGTACAAAAATAATGTTTTTTTTGACGTTGTTGAACGTCAAAAACGACATTATTTTTCACCAACCTAATATTAAACGCGTATCAATGACCATCACTGAACATCGCAAATGGAGGAAAAGCAAACGGTGTGAATAGATATGCATTATCAAAGGGTATACCTTCAGAAGATCAGTTTCACCATTATGGTCTAAACAATAATGTATAGTTAAAATCCTTTAACCATGCATGAACAATTGCATTTTTATGAAAATTTCTTAAATTCTTTGGTCCATCCGCTAATCGCCCGGCAGATCCTCCGACTATTGCAAACACCGCCTTCACTAATGTCATGGTTTCTTTCAAAATATCCGGTACCCATGATATAAACCTGGTGTTTTTAACCTCGATTAATTGTATATGAGGATGTAAACACTTGATTATAGACACAGTACAAGACCTTACAATAGGGCACAAATTACTTGATCCAGAATTTGAACTCTTTCAGTGGATTCAGTTTTCCATTCTGTTTATTGATAGACCAACTCTACACTTATTCACATCTATATGCATTGAAAAAGAAAAAGATAAATTAGATTTTCCAAGTATAGATGCCCTGTTACCCTGTTATTGTGACAAGTGGATCAAATAGTGTTAGGACTTCAGAAGGCAACTTACTGCAATGCATATACAGCTTAGGAAAAGAGCAACTCTCTTTGATAACTTGGAGTGAAGGTTCAACTTCTATATTTTTTTATAAATTATATTCGCTTTTTATGATTCTGCAACGTAGAATGTCTTTTTTTTAATATTTCATGTTAATCCACTTGATTATGTTTTTAAAAAAGAAGGAGCTAATACTATCAACTGGTTTTGATCACACAGACTAAGAATTCACAATAAATTTCTACTCCACAGGTCATTAGACCCTCCCCTGACTTATTAGGTACGGATAAGTAGAAAACAGGGTACGGTTTGTCTATTTATATCCGTTTATCTATCCATACATTATTTTGTTATTTTCTCTCTTTTTCTTACTATTTATTTAATGAATAAGGAAATGCCGCTCTAGATGTTGTCTTTTTCGCTTCAAGAATTACCTTCTCTCTTTCTTGAAGTATAAAGTAATCTTCCTTTCTGTAAATCTTCATCAGTTGCTCATCTCTCTCTCTCTCTCTCTCTCTCTCTCTATCTATCTATCTATCTATCTATCTTCCTCTCTTATTTTTCTCATCCTGTCCTTTCTCTATCTATATCATCAGGCTTTCTTTCTCGTTATGCTCTTTTTTATGCAACTGTAGTTTTGTCACTCTTCTCTAAGTCTCTCCCACTTTCCTCTGCTTTCCTCTGTATCAGCTATTTGATTTCACTCTATTTATATTTGTTTCTTTCACTTTCACTTTCACTTCTGTCTCTCCTATCTTTGCCACAGTCTTTCTTTCATAGTGACTGTCTTTATGTCACAAACACAAGCCAACAAATTTAGGAAGGACATTGTTTTCGGTCCGAATGTTGAATTGTCTCTGAAGAAATGTCGAGGTGTGAATCAGACTCTCAGTACTGATCCTGTCTGCTTCAAACTTAGTTCGAGTGCTTTGCGTCAACGCAAGGCGTTTCTTCTTGTCTCCAAAGACTTCTATTTTGCTCAACATTAAATAGTGGGAATAAATATTTAAGCGCTCAAAAGATTGCTCCAGCGTCTCGAAGGAATCTTCTATGAAAACATCTGTCATGAGTCATCTATCTTTGAAACTATTCCGCGCTTTTTCCTCGGAGAGACACTGCGCACACAGCCAAGGCATCGTTGTCAAATGTGTCCTCTAAGAAATATATTCGGGCCATGCTTCCGTCTGTCAGCCGGTTTCATTGTTCGTATTGTTCTGGGTAAAACGTGTTTTCGGTTTTAGAGAAACGAAAAAGGCAAAAAAGAATGTCGCTTATTGATATTGCTCAATTGAAATATTGACGATGGAAAGGTTCTTTATAATAAACATTGCAATTAATTTCTCGCTGCAATAAAATGTGTGTGATACAGAGATGATGTCACAGTTGAGAAATATTTTCGTTTCAAAAATGCGACAATATGTGAATGACGGATTGAAACATTCAAAATGGAAATAGATATTTTCTTTTCTGTTTTTTTTTTTTTTTTTTGCTTCTTCTGTTCAATTTATTTTTTATCAACCGTTTTCTCTCCAGAAACGAACTCCCCAATGCATTCTACATGGAAAACTTAAACGTTATATTTTTACAGGTGCTGTTTTAGGTTTATTTTAAATTGTAAATGTGGAGACATTTTTTTTCTGACTCTTGCTTTTTGACGTGATGAAGATGAGACACGCCTCAATAACAAGATGTGTATCTGATACAAAGGATCAGTGTAAGAAGAAGAAGAAGAAATAGAAGAAAATGAATGGTGAGAAAAGAGTTAGGGGATAGGTACAAAAAATAAAGCTAAAAGATATGTGTAGAAACGGGCGGGAAAAAGATGGAAGGGAGAGAGAGAGAGAGAGAGAGAGAGAAAGAGGAATAGAATTTCAGAATTGTTTATAAATAAAAACGAAAATGCAAAAGGAGAGACGCGTACGGATTAGGAAGAGGAACTGAGAAACAAAGAGAATGTTTTAAAAAGAAATATCACTGAATCAGAATAAAAATTTAAAATGATAAACTTTATTTCCAATTTTAAATCTCATCAAAGTAAAGTTCGAGAATAAGGAACTGAAAAAGTCAGTTGATATGAATTGAATACGTAAATGGAGCGTGCAAATGAACATAACAAGAAACAAATGAATGAAATCGAATTAATTCTAATAAATAAAACCGGTGAAAAGCAAAGAAAGAAAAACTAAGACATTTTTCTCGCTTTTTGGACTTAGGTTTGTGAATCGTTTTGAATTTTTAATTTAATGTTTAATAAATTGTAATTTTTTAAATATGTTTTTATTTTATTTTGTTTCTTTTTTTTGCTAAAATGCGAAAATTTGATGTTTGAAATTTTCTTTATTCGAATTTACCGCTCATAATGACGAAGCACAAAAATGCTGGAGTTTGAATTTTCTTCTTGAAGAATGCATAATTATAAGATATTCAGTATGAAAATAGCTCCCAGAGTTTTCACAGTTTTTCTCTTGCAATGTAAATGGATAATAGTGAATAAAAGGAGAAGGAAAAAAAAAAGAGAAGGAAATATTTTGTAGTTGAGAAATACTTCAGATCAAATTTAACATTGACTCATTCAGTGTTTATTTATTATTGTCCAGTACCTCAAAAAAGATCAATGCACATGTTTGCAAAAAATAAATAAATAAACAGGAGCTGATTTCTTTCAGTTTTTAAGGGGAATGCTGATTTGTTAAATAGAAGATTAAAATTAAAACAGGATGAGTTTACCTTTGGGACAGATAAAAAGGAAATTGGATAAACGCCAAATTTAGAACATCGAGAGATGAACCAAGAAATGATATGCATAAAAGTTAGCAGGCACATACACGCTGAGAAATGCCGAGAAAAAACACAACAACAACAAAAAAAAAAGTCCTATACAATAAAAATGTTTTCTTAGGAGAAAGGCGGTTCTTTTCTCCCGTCTGTTTGGTGCGAAATCCCAAATGATCAGGCCAGTGGAGTAAAGTAGTTTGTGCGTTTGTTTGTGAATAGTTGATCTGTATTTATGCGAACAAAGGACTATGGAACGTCATCTAGAGTTTTTTTTTTGCAGCGACTCTAAAAAGCTTACCAACAAATACTTTGAGCATAAAAACGAAGCAGGTTATAGCGAGGAGCATCTAGGTCAGTAATAATAGACTGTTTGTTCAATCAAATGGTTGAATTGAGCAGTTCAATGATTATATTTTATTTATGTCTCATTGTTTTAGCGCGGCCGATTTTCCAATTTATAATATCTATCTATCTATCTATCTATCTATCTATCTATCTATCTATCTATCTATCTATCTCCCCCTCTATCTATATATCTATATATATATATATATATATATATATATATATATATATATATATATATATATATATATATATATCAAACAGTTTGTTTAAATAGTACCTAAAACGTTGTCTATTTTATTTTATTGTATTTTTCCAAGTACATATATGATGTATATGTAAAAGAAATAGAATAAGCAGGCAGACTTTATCATTTCTTATTAAGCAAACTTGGTGAATCAATACTTGCTTGCTATATATATATATATATATATATATATATATATATATATATATATATATATATATATATATACTTAACGCACACATTCCATTCACAGCAACCAATAAACTGTCAAAATGGCCAAGGAAGGAATTCTTAAAGTCAGTAATCTCCCATCCTCTATCTGAAAATATATATGGGAGAAATATGAAAGTCTCTATATATATAATTCTTATGCTTGGCAAATGAATGACAAACTAAGGGAAATATATGGAGAAAGTTTTAACTTAAAAAATGTCCTCATTGATCGAATGAATTATATTTAGAAGGAGAAGGGTAATACATAAATAAATTTTAATTACTGATTTTATAATTTTGACAGATGTTTTATCTATATTTTTGGCCTCTCTCTCTCAATATATATATATATATATATATATATATATATATATATATATATATATATATATATATATATATATATGAAGAAATATAGTCTTAGGGTTTGCTAATTGTGATAAAGTGCTCAATATCAGAGACAGAGCGTGTGTGTAAATATAAATAGACATAAAATCAACACTTAGAAGGCGACAGTCTGTTTCATGCCAGACGCAGGTGGCCTAACGATTGCGACTAGCATGAAACAGACTGTCACCTCTAAGTGTTGACTTCTATGTTCCTATATATATATATATATATATATATATATATATATATATATATATATATATATATATATATATAATGTTTGTGTGGATGTAAAATATCGCACATTGTGTACCGGTGTTAAGATACTGCTCGATCGATGATAACAGAGCGATAAATTAATGATTTTCTGTGTATGTTAGGCAAGAGGTTTCCCACGTTTGAGGGAATCAAATTTAAGTTACTCAAAGTGATGTCATATAAACGGTCGAACTTTAATTTTTTATATGTATGTATGTGTTTTTGGTGTGTTTTTAAATACACTTCAGCACCCCCACCCCCCGCTATGAATAAATTTAATGTTGGTTGCTTCTTTTTCATTACAAAACCTCCAGAATTTGGAATCATTCTTTGCACTTTGTCCTGTATTATGATATGCTGCTAACAAGCAAAGGATACAATTATTAATTTCTTTATTTCTCATTTATAAAAAAAAGTTATTGCAATTCGTGCCCATATAGATAAAAGCGATGACATGTACGAAGATGCTGAAGCTGCTCGATTCATACAGACCCATTCACACACACATATATATATACATGCATGCATACATACATACATACATACATACATACATACATACACACAAACACACACACACGCATATATATATATATATATAGATAGATAGATAGATTCATAGATAGATAGATAGATAGATAGATAGATAGATAGATAGATAGATAGATTGATAGAGAGAGATATATTGATATATATAACATCAACTATCAAAAAGGCCACAATGTGCTGATCGTGTTTGGAAAAGAAAACATTCATATAAGTCTAGAGATATGCATAAAATAGTCTATATATTCAGTTAAAATTAAAAATAAAATCATCCTTGATGACACCTAAAAGATTAGACCAAAACGCTTGAACATAGAGAATATTAGAACAATTTCTACATAACTGTAAATTCATTAGACCTTGCTCCAAATCTAGTACTGTGTTTAAATTCATAAAATTGAGTCACCAAAATTTATCCAAATAATAACCATATATCTATCTATCTATCTATCTATCTATCTATCTATCTATATATATATATATATATATATATATATATATATATATATATATATTATGTCAAATCCTTCTAATAATTTCTATCACTTGTAGATCTTTGCTTGAATCGGCTTCTAATGATCTGGATGCAGAGGTTTGGAGATAGTAGTAGGCGTGGTTCGTGCGGGCACTGTCCTATTGGGAAGGGAAACTCGGAGTTCCACCATTGAATATGTGATCGAGCGCCGCTATATCGAGTCTAATTCGTTACCTCTTCGTCACCAAGGCCCGTTGGTACAGTTGGTATAACGCCTCATATCGTATCTCTCCGAGTTTCAATTCTCGGTAGTGTTTGTCCACAGCTGATGAGTCCCAAATATAGGACGAAACTGCCGTCTAGTGTTTTCTGCATTCTGTTGGGCTTTTTTCTAGACTCGATTTTTAATTACTTAATTATGATATTCTCAAATCCTCCTAATCATTTCTATCATATCTATTTCTATCAAAATCACAATATAGATACATATTTTTTAATCCTATCTAAGCTTTCCGCTTACATAAGCTATTATCAAGCAATTCCTTTTGGTGCTTAGTTTATAGTTGGAAAGTTCAATGCTTAGATAGGATTAAAAAATATGTATCAATATTGTGATTTTCTTTCTTCGTTTAATGATGATGTTATTAAGATTATCAGAAGTTATGAAAAGAATTTACATAAAATAAATAGACAAAACTTGTCTATATTATTTAATGAAACATGCACCAATGAAAAAGTGCTGCCTAAATACACACAATTTAAATTACATGATATAGCAGCCAACCAAAATATCAACACTTGGAATTATAAATGTAGCCTTGCGAAAAGGCAAATTGTAAAAGCCAAAGAAAAATTGAACACCCTTAACAGCAACAAACAGGACATCCAAGCTCAACACCGGTTTAAAATTATAAGAAAACTGAATACATTATACAAAGGTTCTATATACATAAAACACTTGAAAAATAAAATCGAATACACAATTCTTTGAACAAAATTGATAAATTCATTGAATTTCCAACTATGAACTAAGCACCAAAAAGAATTGCTTGATTATGGCTTATGTAAGCCAGCTTAGATAAATTAAAACTATATTCACACACGCGCACACACACACATATATATATATATATATATATATATATATATATATATATATATATATATATATATTACAGTGTGGATTATTTATAAAGGAAGAGTAAAAGTATGTGGAAATAGGATCAATACTACATGGTGACTCCCAGTTTTACGCTCAATGGGATCTTTAGAAATGATTTTGGTATAAACCACACTAATGTGTACAACTAACAAGCACAAAAGCAGATTTGACCCTATGCCATGCTGTTTTAGTCTATCTATCTATGTTTCTGATCTTCTCTCTCCATCCATATATATATATATATATATATATATATATATATATATATATATATATATATATATAATAAACACACAAACAGGTACACAATCTCTTATCCTAAATTTTAAAAAGGGAAATACTCTGAAAATAGAACATTTTTCAAGTAATTTCTTTAGCAATTCAGGATTATTTTTTTAATCCAACAGTATTTCTTATCAGGATTAACTTTAGAATTTCGAACTGTATGTGCCTAACACTGAAGTTAATGTCTACCGGCTTGGTTTGGCCATCAAAATTCGGATTTGGGGTGCAATATTTTTTAATCGTTTCGCACCTAGCAAGGCGACAATGCCACTAAGACGAATGTCGTTACTGGGAGTTGGAGAAATTGTGTAGAATTTGGTGAGGAGAAATGATAATAAAAGAACAGATATCCGGAATACAGAAGATGGTGATTGATTTGTATTTCATTTTTGGACAGTTGTTAAATCTGGTCCAGTTCAATGCCTCACTCATTGAAAATCAGCTCATACTTATTTTCATCGGGTCGAGGGCGTTATTTACAGCATTGACCGATATTAGAGAACGAATGTATAACAATTTTTAATTTTCTAATAAACTGATTCGAATTTAATTTTTAAAACGTCAGTGTATATTCTTACAATAAATATTAATTCCTCTGTTAATTTCTGGAATGAGGATTTACCATTATTGATATTATTTCCATTCGAAATATTGTCGTCATCTTTGTTGTTATTAAGACGTTTCAACCTCTGTTCCTTCCGGCCTTCTTCATCTGCTTGTCGAGCCATCGGGAAATTTCAAACGGTTTTTTTTTAATCAATGTGTTTGGAACGAGAAAAATCTACCCTCGTATTTTAATAAAGGCTTCAGTTCGATATTCCCTGAAGGTTACCCTGATCGACATGCACGATGAAGTTCGAAGGGTACCACGGTGGAAACGTTGTGATAATAACAACAAAAATTAGGAGAATAGTTCGAGGCTAATTAATGTAAATAATAAATATACAGAGCAACCTCGGTTCTGGAACGTCTCACATATCGAACAAATCGGTTTTCGAACAGAAAATTCGAGATGAAAATGACTTGGTTATCGAACAACATTTTCGAACCGAGTTAAGCCTAACGGATTAATTTCTGAGTCGACAACCGTGTTGTATACATTCGTGTGTTGTTCTTTTTTTCCCAATTTTATTGTACTGTGAATTTTTTTCTCTACATTGATTCCTATTGAAAAATAGTTTCGGCTTACGAACATTTCGGGTTACGAACGGCCTTTAGGAACATATTAAATTCATTAACCGCGGTTCCACTGTACTTACCATTATTCACAGTCGTATTGATATCGTCTTTGTTATTGTCACAACGTTCCGGTTGTTGCACATAAGGCCCTTCTTCAGGCTTCTGTCCATCCCTGGCAATCTTCAGGGAATTTTTTAACTGTAACGTTTTTAACTGTGCAGTCTAGGACGGCAGAGTGTTCACGTTCCTCTGTTCAATAATTCTTCATCACAGAAATTCAAAGAAAAATATATATTATTGTTTTATTATTCTTGTTTTATTGTTATAGTAATTTTTATAGGGTATTATATTAAATTATTATAAATGTTAAATTAAATTACAATATATGTTACAGTAAATTATTATAGTATGATATTCTTATTTTGTTATTACAGTAAATCTGCGTAAAATAACAACCAAAAATAAATAGTTATGGAACTATTTATTACAAAAAATGTATAACGTACAATATTATGAAACACACCTTGTCATTTATAGTTATTCGTAAAAAAGTAATATTTCCCAACGCAGTAACTCAACATAAATAAATATTCCTTATTCGTCCAAAGTTAATCAGGGTTGGTTGCCGTTGAAAATTTGATGAATTACTCAGGTGTCGGGTTGTCATACTAAATCTTTTTTTATCCTTTGTTTCTGTTCTATGCAAATTTACAAGTGTAGAAAAAGCTTTTAAGAAAATTTACTGCAATTTTCATTACGATTGAATCTGTCGAATTGGACATTTTTCTTTTATTTTTAACAATCTTTCAGTCAGACTGGAATCGGCCGCTCAAATGAGAACATCTCTTATCCTAAATACTACAATACAAAAATCTCCGAAAATCAAACATGTTTACGATATGTTTTTTAATTAAAAGAAAGCATGTTACACTTAACATGCTGATGTTAAGTGTAAGTGTACATTTTGTTCCCATTTTTATAAAACTTGCTCGTTATTCATATCTTCAGTCCATGGTATTCTCAGTATCCATCTGTAGAAACATATTCCTGTTGCCTTAATACTCTTTTTCAGCTGTAAGATTTTCCAGTATTCACTGAAATATTGGTTGGAGGACTGATGTTACATAACATGTGCGTTATTTGAATTCTGTCCGACAAAATTGAAAGCGCGTATTTGTATTCATCGGATATATTTAAAATTACATATATAATGTATTTATATACAAAATAAAATTTTATTACATTTGTAATACAAATTTTTCCAGACCTGTTTTCCTATACGAAACTTGAATTTGGGATAATTTATTTATTTATTTTGGTTGTTGTTTTAATCATCTCACCAAAAGGAAGCCACTAATAGTATACTTAGAATGAAAGAGAATAAGAAAGCTTTCGTTAGGAGAAAAGACAATAAAAGAACAGATTTCAGGAAAACAGAAAATGGCGATTAATGTTGCATTTTTAATTTTTGAAGATCATAGGGGCCAGGGAAGCAAGAAAGCGGAAGCGAGTACCACAAGTAAGAAGTGCAAGAAAAGAAAATATTAGAATAGAACATACGGTTACATTTTCCTATTACAACCTTAATTGCCAATCTAGGAGTACGCTTAAATTTATGCTGTCGGTATCAAGGAGTAATCATCATTAGAACAATTACCATGAAAACATTTATAGGAAAGAAAAAAGTTGAGCCATGTCACCGCGATGGGAAAAAATAAAACCGAGATGCCAGATCAGAATGGCTAACATTGCAGACACTTTTTTAGGATTTTGTCGAGAATCTCGAAACACATAGCAGGATGCGTTAAAATTTACACGCCATTTCTTACCAGAGTTAACAACTGATTGGTGATCATTTTGGAGATCACCGGCCAGTTTTACTTTAAAAAAAAACCTGTCGGGCTTACTGTTAAGAGTAAACAGTCGTATAAATAGCGAGTTGAGAATTGATGGCATTGGGATGGTCGTTGATTTGGTGAAGAGGAAACTTGAAATGACAGAATCGTAGTTCTGCAGAATGATGCTGAGGATGCCATGCACGTAGCATATGAACAAAGAAGTTTTAAGGAAAATAGTAACAAAATCCAAATAAGTAGCTGCAGTGCTATTGGTCCTGACCTGGCATCACAACTTTAGTGATTTTTCTACCGAGGCAATGTAGCTTTACTGTGCCTCTTTCTATAAATACTTTTATGGGAATTGTTCTAATGGAATTTTCGGAAAAGTCTCATCATTTTATAGTTAAAATAACTAGATGTAACCGTAAGTTCTATGCTAACAGTTTCTTCTGTCGCAAATTTAGGTTGTGAACCTTTCTTTCAGCTTCTTGTTTCCCTGTCAAATTTAATCTTTTTTAATTTAATTTATATGCAGTATCAATCGTTATCTTATGTCTTCTGAATTCTTTCATTGTTCTCTCTCCTTAATTGTATTTTCTCATGTTCTCTAACGCTCAGCAACCCCCTTGCGTCTTAGTGGCTCTATTGCCTTGTTTCGTGTGTTTTGTGATGTCAACGAATACTCGTTGTCACTTTCGTACTGCTCGTTGCAGTAAAGACTTTTTAATCGGAGATACAACTTATAGTACGCCGTTAAACAATGCTGGTGTCAGACGCCTTCGAATGTCACTCCCAAAATAGTACTTACTCGATAATACTCGCTGAATAGTAGCCACAGTATAGCGATCTGAATAGAGAAATAACATAGTGAATAGAGTAGAAAATAGTGGTCCGCGTAGTATAGAAGATAGAGTAGAAATAGCGACCTGTATAGTAATAGAGGATAGACTAGAAATGGTGATTGTTTAGACGTCATGCTACTACCTACCTATGCGTTTCTCCCATGGTCACGTGATTCACTTAATTCAATACTGGGATCGCCTGAGTTTGCTCACTGGCGTTCTATGTTCAAACTCAAGTGTCGGTAGCGACACTTTATTCCTATATAACAGTGTGAAATCTTTAAAGAAAAAGGACGCTGTTACTTAGAGTCATAAAGAGACTGAATTTTGCGCGGTACATAATGTGGAACGAACACTTGATATCTGATAAATATCAATAAACGTTCTCAATTTGTCTCACAGTACCGAAATAATGTTTGCAACATCAGCATGTGTTCATTCGGCGGCACATTAATCAATATTCATATATGCGAATATGTCGATGATAGGAATTTCATATATTTAATAAAACAAATCTTGTATTAATTCCTGTCCGCTAACAATGGTTTTCTTCCTGAATTTAGACGTCAGAACATGGGCGCTTATAGCTCTCTAAAATGTCCTGTACTGTGTTCCTTTTAGTAAAGTATGTGTTTATTGTCTTTCTTCATCTGTTTTGCTAACCACTGACACAAGTTCGTTAGGTAGGTTATTCACTGCTTTTCTCTGTCTCCTCTGCCTTCAATATGCCTTGTGAATGCTAAATTTTCTAAGCAATCTCTCTTCATTACATGCCCTAGAAATGTCAACTGTTTCTTTCCGATGCCAAATAGGCGTGCATCTGAATACCGGATTCAAATGATGTTGTCGCAAAAATAGAGCCTGGATTATTGCTTTCTTTCCCGCTATGTAGATAACTTTCTATCACTAATTAATAGAATTATTAACTAAACTGGTGTTCCGGTGCCATCAAAATTGTCAGCAAGACGGAATACATTATGAGTAATATCTATTTTATTGTAAGTAATTTTCGTTTAATTCAACTACAATATTGTATCTGTCTATATCTCTGTGATGATGTATTATGATTATTTACATTATTATGACTGTTTTCCTCATCCCCATTACCATATTCACAACGTTTCGGCCGTTGTACGGTCCGGCCTTCTTCAGGTGACTGGAATTTCGAACCGAACCCTTTATTTCATCTACCAGGTTAAATTGCTCTAGTACCACATGTCATGCCTCTTCCGTATGTCTCAGTTATTTCACTTTATCTCAACTCTACGAGTTTTTTTTTTTTTTGTACACCACTGTTGTAGCCTGGTTGTGAACTCACAACTTTTTATAACTATATTCCGGAAGACGCAGGGCACGTGCAACTGAAACGATCTATCCCGGTGGAAGAAATAAAGGGTTCGGCTGGAAATTCCAGTCATGTGAAGAAGGCCGGAATATACAACGGCCGAAATGTTGTGAATAAAGCAATTAAAATGAGGATAACAGTTCGAATAATATAAGTAATATCAGTTCAGTTTTGTAATTTAAAATATTTCGTTGTTAACGTTAATAATTGAACGGTGTACAGTTTATAAAATCCTCAGGAATGATATCCGTATTTTATTTTCATTGTGTACGCGCGGTTTTATGAGACAGATTGGGTGTTCTTGAGAGTCAAATTTGCTGATGAATTAGAACATCATCGCTAGTGATAGTCGATACCACAATCCATGACAACTCGAGGAAAAGTAACTTTATGTGAAGTTTAATTCAAGCTAAAATAAAATAGAAACCTTGGTCAAGTTTTGCCTGACACATATTTATCTCCTTTCTCTATCCCTTTCTCTTTCCTCTTTTCTCACTCTCTCTCACTCTCTCTCGCTCTCTCACTCTCTCTATCTTTCTTTCATTCTTTCTTTGTTGTTGTGTGTCTGTTTCTTTTCGTGTTTACTTTCAGTCACTATTTTCGATTTGATCGTTGTTCACAGAGAGAGGGAAAAAGGGATCGCGTTGTAGTTTGTCAGCACGGTAGCTTTTTGCGCGTGGACGCGAATGGGTTCATGATTTCTGTCCGTCTCATGTCGAAATTTTGCGTACAACTCCTCAATTTTTACAGACAAAAATAAACTTATATATATATATATGTGTGTGTGTGTGTGTGTATAAAAGTGAACATTGAAGTCAACACTCAGAGACGACAGGCTGTTTCATGATATACGCAATATTAAGAGGGCCTGACGATTTCGCCTAGCATGAAACAGCCTGTCGCCTCTGAGTGTTGATCTTCAATGTTCACTTTTATATTTCCATACGCCCTATCTCTGATATTGAGCACTTTATCCAATTAATATAGCACACCTTAAAACTATATTTCTTCATATATATATATATATATATATATATATATATAAGGATACCTTATATAAAATATTATATTTAAGGATACCTTATATAAAATAAATATTACATTCATTACAGTTATATAACTATATAGTGAAAGACAATTCACTATCGAGGAATGAAACAATTATGTATTCTATTAATGGATGTGTGGGTAGAGTAACTGATCTTGGCGACAAATGGAAGCCCCGAGAAGAGTTCAAATTCAGGTCGAGTCTATTACGTGTGTGTGGGTTTGTGTGGTGGGGCACGAGAAGACACTGACAATTGTTCTGCCCAAAGTTTCTTTGGTGTAAAGAATCTGATTATCGACCTGATAATTTTTCAACACACACTTTTAGACGGTTAGTGAGATATTTTAAGAATACACGTATAGATATGGATCGATCTACCTGTCTGTAGATGCGAGTCCTAAAGAAAGATGAACTCTGCGATGGCTGGGAAAGCTACTGCCCGATTCAACGTGCTTAATCTGGTCAAAACACACAGTGCCTAACACCTCAGCAAGATTGCAAATAATGGACAATTGAACCTTTTTATTAATACTCTTCAATGTGTAGATGTAAATCACACAGTTTACAAAAAAAAAAATAAATAAATAAAACCTCGTTTACGCA
>CAHIKZ030000468.1:170000-185000 GCA_903632075.3 Acanthosepion pharaonis | reverse complement strand
ACACAATTGATTTGAGAATTCTTGCTAAAATCTGATATGTATCGGATTTTAATGAAATTTCCTGAAGGGATTCACAAATCCTTGTAATTATTTCGGAAACGTGTTTATTTTAGAACATCTTGGTAAAATAAAATTAAAAAAATAGTTTTTACATTTGTTACGTTAACGCAATATTTTTTTTTTAATTTCATGAAATTTTGAGAAATTCATTTTTTAAACGCTTAATGTTTACATTAGTTATATGGATATGCTGCCGCAAATTATGAATCATCAATATTTTTTCTATATTTTTTTTTTTTTTTTTGTCAAACAGGAACCCCAGTTAAAAAAAATCTCCTCTGAAACATAAAGTAAAAAATGCAAGAAAACTAAGACGTTTTTTAATTAGAAAAAAACATTAATTGTCTTTCACCATTGTCTTACAAAATTATCTTCGATGTTTAATGAATTTTTACAACTGTTTTCCTTAATTTTAAATTTTTATTAGAAAAATTTACAAACTTTTAAACGTTTTAAAATTCTGTATTAATTTGTTGTGGTTAAGTAATATGGTTAGTAAATAAAAAAAAAACTCTGCTAATTTTAAATGGAGAAGCTTACTACAATTTCTCGACACAAGTCTTTTTAAGCAATAATTTTGAATTTATTTATATGCGTATAAAAATGCCGATTTCCTTTTTTAAATAATGACGTCCATAGACAAAACTATCAGAAAATAAGAGGGGTAATTATAGGAAATTTAACACTTATTGGTAATAAAGACAAGTATCTGTGTAAGACTATAAATTCAAAATACCTCAAATTAAATAAAATGTTAGAAAGTTTAAAATATTTTAAAATTTTTAGCATTATTGGGTAGTTAAAAAAGTTGTATAAAAAATGCGTTTACGTTGTATTCGTCATGTAATTTTATAACAGTTATCTCCCCCTTTCATAAATTAAACAAACAAAAAAGCACAGACGACCGTGTTAAAAAAAGGCTTTCATGTTATATTTTAAAATAAAAGAAATTAATATTGTTTCAATTCAAATTAATTAAATTCTAAATCGGATAATTTTTATCAAATAACGTTTCAGAAAAGTATATTTTTTTAAAGATTTCTTTTTAATCATGAGAATTATGTTGTGATGACAGATTTGTCACTGTGGCCGATTTTAGCGATTTGAAAAAAAAAACAACCAATTTAAATTCAGTTTGAAATACAGCAAATTATTTTGATTATTAGAGTTGTTAAATTTAATTGAAACCAAAGATTTTTCCTTTATAAAATGCATTTTAAACCTAAGGTAACTGTATTTTTGGAGGCACACACACACATACATATGTGTGTGCGTGTGTGTGTGGAGAGAGAGAGAGAGAGAGACAGAGGAAGAGAGATAGAGAGGCTCTTTAATAAAAAAAAAAATTGTTTTCATCGGTATTGTACATTGTCCGAAAACTTTGAACATATTATTTTTCATCTCTTCAAAATGTATCAAAATAAATAAATGGAAAGGTTATGGTTAAAAGAAGTAAGCAATTCCTTGTATTTAAAGTATGTAAACCGAAGTAATGTACAAATATAGAGCTGATTTTCGAATTTGTTTGTAACGTATAACAACTAATAAGAGATTATACTGTGTACATATGTAAAAAATAAATTATAAATGTTACAAATGTTTCAAAGGTGATATTAGAGCTACATAACGTAGTTAACATGAACCTTTACATTTTTACTATGTCAGAAATAGCGATCAGATAAAATTTCTCTCTTAGTGACTACGTCTTTCGAACGAAACTCCATCGTTAAGTGAAAAATTAGATCTATCAAGATAGATAGATAGATAGATAGATAGATAGATCATTTGAACAGAATAAGATATATATATATATATATATATATATATATATATATATATATATAGATAGATAGATAGATAGATAGATAGATAGATAGATCATTTGAACAGAATAAGATATATATATATATATATATATATATATATATATATATAGATATATAATTAATGCAAAATCAAAATCCGCGACAGGGATTTGAAAAACTCAGTTTAACGGATTATGATCCCATTGTATTAGTAATATTATTATGTTAAATTTTATTTAAACTCTTCCGTCTTTAGCATTGAGCCCTCAATTTATTTTTTCATTTAAGCTTTTTAGCTTTAGCATATATTTCAATTTTTGTATACATATATATATATATATATATATATATATATATATATATATATATATATAAATAGTAAAAAAAAAAATCGTTGGTATATAATCCAAGTGGATCCTATTAATATGAAATATTAAAATTATCCACAAAAAAGACCTCAATGTATTTATTAATAGGGAACAATATGATGTCTAGCGCTTTTTGTCTGACTGAAACATTGAAACATTGAAATGTGTGCATTCTGTATTAGATGTTTCCGGCAAATTGTATTTGGTAAATTTCACAGTTGAATTCTACTTCCTGCCTCATCTTCTTTACAGGCATGAACACATTCCACACCGGAGTTGATAAGATTACTATCATTGACTGCCGAAATAGACTATTCCCCCCATATGAGGTAATTTATATATATATATATATATATATATATATATATATATATATATATATATATATATATATATATCAGTCAACGTTACGTTAACAATCAGTACTTAAAGATTGCATCGTGGATGAAACCCACACTTATTCTACTGATGAGGGGAAAACTTGTATGTATTATAATTCATATCTGTATATGTGTGCTATTTCTTCTATGAGATTTTGTTTTGTTCACAGTTTGTTCTCATCTCCAATGATTCTAGATATTGTTGAAAATAGAGCTCCTTTCAGCAAAGCAACACAATATGTAATAATGTGAATCAATATAATTGATTAGCCGAATTACATGCAGGCTGACATCCATATCCAACCCCCAACCCAAACAGGAAGAACTGCAACTTCCTCCAAAGATAAACACACTCGCATTGAGTCATCGGAAGAATCACTTAGGAAGATTCCAGTTGTTGGAGCTTCGTGTTTTAGTGAAACTCACGTTTTAATTTTGGCATTTGACGTTCTACGCTAATCAACAAATCAGTTCGCCACATTTTATTTAATTTCTGAATATATTCTTCTGAAATTCTGCAAAAGGGGTTTTGCGAAAATTTGCAAAAACATCACCCTGATTTTAGTAGGAAATAAACGACATTTTTTTGAATAAACGATTTTAAGTTTTAAGATAACTGTGTGTAGCCTAGTAAGAACAGCTATTGTACTAAAAAAAAACACTTTTATATAAACATACGCACAGACTGGCAGTCATACATTTGTATACACACACACACACACACACACACACACACACACACACACACACACACACATATATATATATATATATATATATATATATATATATATATATATATAGATAGATAGATAGATAATAATAACTGGGCGTAAAAATCAACTCTTCATGGCTTGTTATCAACAGAATATGGTTTATATATACAAAACATATATCACCTATATGGAACATCCCAAAGTTATCTATCTATCTATCTATCTATCTATCTATCTATCTATCTATCTATCTATCTCTCTCACTCTATCTCTCTCTCTCTCTCTCTCTCTCTCTCTCTCTCTATATATATATATATATATATATATATATATATATATATAGTTATTTATGATGAAAAAAATTGAGGACAATTTGAAATATCAAATATATATATAAATAAATAAATACTTTCATAAAAATAAAACATTATAATTTTAATTTGTAACTTTTTCTATATATACATATTAAGAAAGTATACGTGGCTTCTCATTATACTATATATATATATATATATATATATAAACAAATTATGTCTGTCATTCTCTTTCTCTATAAGGCACACACACAGAAACACACACGCTGACACACACTCACACACATACACGCACGCAAATAGCGTGAAACCCAGGGTCACAAGATCACATCAATCCAACTAAATAGTTTAGCTCTATCACTGATATTAAGCGCTTTCCAATAAGTACCAGGCATATATGATATATAAATAATATATATAAAATGACATATATGTATTTATATACACATACATTTTATATATATATATATATATATATATATATATATATATATATATATATATATATATATATATATATATATATAGTTATATATACTTTTCGAATAAATCATATTTATATACTTTTCGAATAAATTATATTTCCTCTACTCTCTATTGAACATTTTTATAAAATTGTATTTTTTGGTTATTGGAATTTATTCCGTATACATGAAACGTATATATATATATATATATAGAAACACACACACACATATGTGTGCGTGCGAGTGTGTGTGTTTGTGCGTGTGTGTGTGTGTGTGTATGTGTGATTTTATGTATATATTATGCCAACTATTGAAATGAAAAGCTTACACTGATACACTAATTTTAGATTTTACACTTCTGTAAACTTATCAAGTGATGGTGTTGAATGTAGAACCAATCCTATACTTATATATATATATATATATATATATATATATATATATATATATATATATATATATATATATATATATATATATATGGACGTATATGTAAAATATATATATATATATATATATATATATACATATTTAATATATATTATATGTAGATGCATACATATGCATGTATGTATATGTCAATATATATATACATATATATACACACACACATATATATACACACACACATACATGTATATGTAAATATATATGTGTTTGTATACATTACATGTGTGTGTGTTTGTTTTCTCCGACAGGAATCAAACTGTATCCTACTTCGAATTGTCATATAGCTTGACGGAATTGAAGGTAAATTTACACACACACACACACATTTATGTGTAATTATGTGTATACATATATATGTTTGTGAACGTTTGTGTGTGTGTCTGTGCGCTCTCGTTTAAATAACATATAGGTTAAGAATGCGTACTAATGAAATATTCTCGACCTGAACAACAGGGGATTCAAAAAGTAATCTAATGAGTTTCTCTCTCTCTCTCTCTCTCCCTCCCTCTCTCTCCTCTCTCTCTCTCTCTCTCTCTCTCTCTCACACACACACACACACACACTGTGTCTCTGTTTCTCTCACACACACACACACAAACACAATCACTCATACACTCACTCACACGCTCAGGTACACACACATACACATTCATTCACACACACACACACACACACACACACACACACACACACACACACATTCGTTCTAGCTATGTATCTCCATCTATCTATATATATATATATATATATATATATATATATATATATATATATATATATATATATATTTGTGTGCATATCTGCCTATGTACGTGTGTGATGATTCCTAAAAAATAAACTGAACGTTAACTAAAAACTTAAGCCTGTTTCTCAAGGGTTTATTTAAAACAACAGCAACCTCCAGAGGATCTCCTCTTTCCCTTTAATAAAACTCCTTCCAAATCCTCTTTCCAGCTGTTCAACAATTAACGAAATAGTTTTGAAATACGAACGTCCGCACATTTTTTTCTGATTATTTAACCATGATAAACTGTGTGTGGTAAGATGAAAACTTTTATCTTGTTTTTCACGTTTTTTTTTTCTTTTTTCGACGATTTGATGGCTTGAATGGAATTCTAGAATTGTAAAAATGATTCCCAATGTAAAAATACAAACATGTAAAAAAATATATGTATATATATAAAATAAAAAATGAAAGAAGCATGAAAATAAATTAAAAACGGACCAAAAAAAATGTCTAAATAGAAATATCAATTTCTTAAGTATCTTTATGTCTTGGGCGTGCAATTGTCTCCTGGTTGGGTGATTACCACCAGCGCTGACCCTGGGAGTTGCGTGGATTCTGCCGTCTCGGGCAATATCTTGTTCGTGTTGCTGTCCAGAATCCGCCGGATTTTTTACGATGATATCCTAAACCGCTTCTAAAAAGACAAATATTTTGAAGATAAATATTTTTGGCAGTGAAAAAACAATCGATTTCTTTAAATCTGCGAAAAATTCTGCGTAATAAAATCAATAGAAAAAAGTGAAATGCGAGACCATCGAACTAATGAAGGATTGTAAATCATCAAAATATCTGTTTATTACTAAAATGCCTTGCCAAATACTGACTTTTACTAGGCATCATGTAGTGCAGCACTGGACAACAAGTTTGATGGGATGGGCGAATGAGAAACGATTTCAAGCCATACAAATTGTCTGCAAGACGTATTTAATAACTACTACTTTTGAACGTGGAGACACGGTGTAGTAATGGATACCGGATTGAGGAATCGGAGAACTGAGTTCAAATTCCAGGAAAATCCATTACACTCATTTACGTACTTTTCATCTTCCTCACCAGCTATGGGTAAATAACAGGACAGGCCGCGTCCTATAACAATCTACTGCGGGAAAATAATCTGCCTCGTCATTCATCTATCGAAAGATCGCTTAAACGTTTATCACACATGGCACATAACTAACTTTTGAACTCATCCGCGTTAATTGATGTTTCTGTCCCCCATTTACTGTCCTCAGGCAGTGAATGTTGGACGGTCTGCTCACTGATAAAGAAGAGTGGTTCTACAGAAGGATGCTAAGGATATCATTGATCGAGCGTGTGAGCAACGATGAGGTTTTAGAGAGGATAGAAACACTCATACATAACACCAGGTAGAGCCAGCTGAAAATTCTGGGAAACGTAATGAGAAATGAGAGCTTGGAGAATCTGAAACTCACAGGTCGAATCGAGAGAATGAGAGACAAGGGAAAGCACCGCATGATGAACCTAGCGGCCTTAAGCAAGTGGATGACAGAACAGGGTCTGGGGGAAATAGCAAAGGGAGAAAACTTATTGATAGCTACATGCGATAGGGAGAAGTGGAGAGCCATGATCGCCTACGTCCCAAAGGGACACGGCACATAAAAAGAAAGAAAAACATGTTACGATATGTCAACACTTGATATATTTTAATATAGAAATCAAATAATAAATACATTTTCCATCTTACTACACAGTTTATAATGGTTAAATAATCACAAAAATATTCGTATATCAAAACTATTTCGTTAATTTCTTTTTTAACTTTGAGTCTATAAGCTTTTATTTTATTTATTTGTTTATTTATTTTGTACAAGGACGGAGAGCCACTCGAGGTAGAGGGTTACAGAATAAGAGGCACAGTTTATAGGGATATGTTCGGAAGATAATGGTTGTCCTTAGACGTGAACAGATTAACATTATAATTCTTTGGGAAGCATCCGCATGAGACTCGACTTCACAAAGCAGCGGTTCTTAGGAATAGTGGAACTTGCATCTCACCAATGGCACAGGAAGAGAATGAAGCTGGTTCGCTACAACAAAAGTGTCATGGCGGGTCTTAGCCATGACAGTTAGAAATCGCAAAACTAAGAAATGTTGTTCATCTACACACTTTACTATGAATGTACTTGTTTCGAGGATTGGCAAATATTGCTCGTTTATATGTAAGTTTATAAGCATTTTATTAGATTAAGAATAGGTAATTACTTCTCCTTTATATATGGGTCGGTACGTATTTATGTCGTATGGATATAGGTAAATAAATAATGTTTCTCAATATTTGAGTCTTGCGACCGTATCACGTTGAAACACCGGTTTCTAAGCAACTCGAGCCAAGTAAGTACCTAGATCTATCGAGTTACAATTTCAATTGGGTTCGTTATATTTATGTATGCACAAATGCTCTTGGGGAAGGTATGAGTTCACCTCTTCTCCCCAGCTATGGGTTAGAAAGACTTGTATTACTAAATCATCAATGATCCATGATCAATCATCTCCCAAAAATTTCTTAGAATCTAAAAGTATTTTCTTGCTTAGAAAACAAATCAATCAATCAGTATATGGGTCTGTAAGCATTTACTTGGCTTATATACACACACGCGCGCACTTGGCACACGCACGCAAACACACACACACACAGACACACACACACACACACACACACACACACATATATATATATATATATATATATATATATATATATATATATACTTACGTTTCAGTGTGCGATTTTCCCTAATACTTTCGATGGCTTTATGTACGCTAGCACCCCAGGCTTAAACTAAGTTTCGATGTTTTTTCCAGCTCATCGGTCACAAAGTATATCTTGTGTTTATAAAACGAACACCGAAATATAGGTATATGTATAAGTATATTTATTAATATATGTTTTTTGCTCTGTCTAACCACATCGAGCACTATTATGTTTACACCACATGTAGAAATTTGGTGATTATTATTATTATTTGCTTGTGTATGCACACCAGCACGCTCGGATGCGGTTGATTATGTCTGTTCATTTTATTTTTCTAACGATATATATATATATATATATATATATATATATATATATATATATATATATATCCTCCCGATGATGGCCATTTCGGTCGAAACTAGTCGAGAATCTAAATGGAATAATAATAAAAAAAACGAAAGAATATTAATCTACAACCCAATGTGTCCAAAGATTTTAATTTTTTATTTTCTTATTGTTCAACATATACATATATATATATATATATATATATATATATATATATATATATATATATATATATATATATATATATATTATTAAAAGAGAGAAACCGCAAACGTTTTTTGGTTGTAATGTGGATTTTTTTGAACGTGTATTATATTTTATTTTCCATAATTTTGCTACGTGTGTTTCAGGTCTCGCGACCTTCTTCAGGCAAAAATGGATATATCCACATTATAGTAAAATGAATTAATTAATTTTCCTTATGGTTTTCGATGTTGAACATTCTCTCTTTTTTGGTTTTGGGAGGGGGGTCTTTCTCAGACCAATCTTTATTGTTTTATTACCCTTCAAGGAGAATAATTTTCTTACCCCCAATCCAAGAATGACATTTATGTCACTACTACCCCCCCAAAAAAAAATTAGAATGTTTAACATCGAAAACCATAATGAAAATTAATACATTTTAATAACATGTGGAAATATCCAACCTTGTAATCTATATTACAACCAAAAAATTTCGCGCTTTCTCTCTTCTTTTAAAAATATACTTTTCTCTCATTGAAACTACTATAACCTCCTCCCTATATATATATATATATATATATATATATATATATATATATATATATATATATATATAAGAGATTATAGTTGTTCCAACAAGAGAAAATAATAATATATATATATATATATATATATATATATATATATGTATTTGGGTGTAATCTCTCTTTTATGCAATTTTCATTAAAGACTACTGACAAGGTACTGCAATTAAGCTTTTTACTTAAATTTTATTATTTTCCTATAAGTGTTTTCTTTTTTCGACATAAAGTGTGTAAAAATTATTTAGATGTTCCGTATATCCGAGAGCTTTCGTCTATTTTATTACTGAAGTGAATATGTAGTTTTATATATATATATATATTTATTTCTAGTATGATGGAAATGGTTTATTAATTTTCAAATACGGACAGCACATTTTGTCTTAGTTGATGTTATTGAGGGTTGTCTTTTTTTTTATTATTAGTACTTCCATTATTTTAGTCATTTTTACATGTGGATGAGGCTATTATACTTGTATTTGCTGGAAGTATGTTGCTGATAGAATTTTGAATGTTCCCACGTATGTAAAAATGAGTTTTTATTAAGCTATACTCAGAAACTTACCAATTTTAAATTTACTATAGTTACTACTCTTATTTCGTGATAATTGATCATTTATTGACATCCGTATTTACTAAAATCGATACATTTATCATTGACCGCGACAAATTAATACATAAGTTTAAAACATTTAAAGTTTATAAATTCTCATTATCAGAATTTTAAATTAATGAGAACAATTCTTGTATAATTTAGTTAGTCATCGAACATTTTTTGCGTAAGACAATAATGTTCGTAATATATTTTATTCAGAAATACAATTAAAAGCTTCTTCTAATTAAATAATAGCAGATTTTCTATAACTGGGAGTACTGTTTGATCAAAAGTTTTGATTTAAATTCTCCAAGGGTATTCCTAATAATTAATAAAAGCATTAAACCCTACAAAAAAAGAATTTCTCAAAATTTCATAAATTTCATATGCGTTGTTGGGTAACAAAAGTAAAATAAAAATAATATTTTTACGAAGATCTTCTAAAAAAGAAACCTTTGTAAAATGATTTCATTTGTGAATATATTGAAACTTTAATTAAAATCAGAGAATTATCTGAATTTTTACAAGAATTTCCAAATCAATGCTTTTTCCACCGCAAAAAAAAAAGAAAAAAAACGCTCACATTTCCCGTACAAATTCATGGTGTCTCTTTGTCACCAGAAAAAAAAAACAAGATTTGAACCAAAATTTTGAAGGTTCTAAGAAGGATTCAAAAAATAATTTTTCATAAGAAATCATTTGATCTTTTTTACTCTTAATAAAAGTCAAATATTTTGACGATAAAACTTAACTTTTTATTACGTTTTGGGCATTTTTTTATTAGGCATGCTAATTTGTTAGCGAATCTTTCTTCTTACGTATATATATATATATATATATATATATAGTGTATACGTTTTTTTTTATATTTTTTTTTAATTCTTCCGTTTTATGGAGTCTCAATGAGGAGTGGTGCTAACGAGAATGTCTGACAAACTTACATTTCTCTTGGGTTCGATCCACACTGAATGTCTTCCCCTCTTGTAATCCGAAGATTAGTAAATCACGTTAAGTTCGAAATCATACGTTTTATTTTTTTCTTTCTGTTTTATTTTCTTCGCTTTCTTTTTCAATTTTTCTAACCAAATTATTTTCTTTACTCAATTTTCTCTTTTATTTTAGGCTTTAATAAATCTTCGCTATTAAAATATCAACCACATTTTTTATAAAATTGTCACTTGCCCTTTTCTTTATCTCAGTGATAACAGAGTGCACCCCTAATTAACATGGCGGCTTCGATTTTCACAACTAAAAGTCGTAATATGTATGTATGCCAGTACGTCCGTCTTACACACTGACGTATGTGTTAAATATATCCAAGACGCTGATCTCATACGCTATCAGTATTTCCTACACCGTACTCTCATTGAGTGTTACTTAGAGTTTTATGTAAGCTAGCACCCCAGACTTGAATTAAACTTTGACATATGTACACAAGACTTCATTCTGAATGGTCACAACATATGGATATTTAATATAAATACATTATAATAATAAGTTAATCTACTCTGGACACATGGCACAGTGGATAAAGGCATGTTAGAAATATGTTAGTTAGATCCAGTGACAGGACACAAAGAGTGTGAGTTCAATACCTGGTTAAGGCGGTGGGAATCTTGGTGAGGGGAATTAACAGGAGATAACTGATAACTGACATCCATTAGAAATGGCACGTGGAACTAGAACAGTTTACCCCAGTGAGCGAAATAAATGATTCTGTTAGATATTCCAACCAGCGGAAGAAGGCCGAAGCGTACAACGGCCGAAACGTTGTGATAAATATGACAACATAGATGAAGACAATGGTCCGAATAATGTAAATAGTTTACATTCTGCTAGAGTTATAAATACACTCTTTTAAAATATGCATGTATAAGTCTATAAATACAGCTTTGTAAGTATTATTTGGAAGTCGCTTGTATACATTTTTAGCATGGTAATGTTAAAATAACGATGAATATAGATTCAGCTACAAAATATCGTTTGAAAAATTCGAGTTATAAACTTATATTAATTATGTTTAATATTATCTCGAACGCACGGAAATACTATGTCAAATAAAATAATCAAAGTATATAAAAAATACAGGATTTAAATATTGGTTTTAGATGTTTATACGTTTAAACAATAATTAATAAATAATTAATGCCTGGTGTTCATATAAATACAATAGAAGAAATAATTGAAACACCAGAAAATACTGAGATTAAATAATTGATTCTATTTTTAAATGTATATACTGTTAAACAAAATTTCAAGTGACGTTGCTGGTATAAAAACAGCTTAAACTGTACTAGTGTATATAAAGGATATATGTGTTAAGCAATCTAAATCCGTATTGGGTACATGTCTTTCTGTCTGAACTGGTATGCAATTATTAACTTACGGGATAGGTTGGAGCAAGATTACTTCATAAAATAAGTATAAAATAGCGTAGTTTAAACTATAAACCCTGGTTCAGTTTATACCCTTTTTTTACTATTACTATCAACTTCTTTTCATTAGAGTATTATGAGGAAGCTTTAGTCTATAAAGTAGTAATAATGGCTTATATGAACATATAACAGCAAGCAGATATTCATATTTCTAAAAAGTCGCTATTTTTGTTCAAAATCAATTGAAATACAGACGCAAACTTAGAAATCAGGACCAAAATGAGGTTTGTATAATGCACAGAAGAAAAGAAATGAGTAAGTGACGATTTGATAAAAAAAAAATGACAGATATGCAGAAGAACTCCTGGTAATACTGCAGAATCCATAGCATCCCAGACTCATTTTGGGATACAATAATATTTACCTTATTGTATAGGAAAAGGTGGATATATATTTCGTCCTAGCCTAATTTATACCAGAGCGTGTAAACTGAACTAGTCTAACTATTGCTCCATGTATAAATGAGTGTATAATATCGCAAAAGCTGGGGGCGGTATAAACTTGACTGTTACATCTTAAAGAAATATAAATCAGGTTTCTTTAATATTAATTTCACATTGAGATACATTCTCATAAGGACGCAAAAAATATTGCTTGAGAGTTATTTTCTCTCTGGGAACTTTATGAATATAATTTATAAAATTGTCATATAAATTAGCAGTGATGAAAAAAAATATGTTACGATGAAAATATTACTGAGAGAAAAAAAATTTGGTTATTTAAAGAGAATTGGCTTTAAAATGATGTTAAAGAATTTGGTAAATACAGGTTATTGTGTGAGCTGAATACTTCCTCGAGGCGTATCAATAGTTTTATTAATAACTAGCAGTAGAGCCCGGCGTTGCCCGGGGATATAGCAGTAAGAGATAGATCAAGTATCCACCATCATAAAGACTGAAAATTGACAAAGATTATTGTTTAAGGTTGACGGACACGCATGTCTAAATTAGTTGTTTTTTTTTTGTTTTTTTTACGAATTGGTCAAACCCAAACTCAAACAAAAACATTGTTTTCAATCGTTATGAGTCTCTACCAATTGAATAGAATTTTTTTATAAACAATTGTCTTGTAAATGGAATTTTTAAAGCATTCTGAATGTAAAAATAAAGAAAAAATGTGTGCAAGACAATAAGAAAACACTACATGCCAAAAAAAAGTGAAGTTTTGTTGAAATCGGTTGAAAAAATGTAGGTAGCCTTTCTGTAATCTTTTAGTTTTACAATTTATGATTTTTACTTATTGAATACAGTAAAAAAATTGCATATTTTGCTTGTGGTGATTCATAATTAGAATTCTGATTTGAATATATTTTTCCTCGTTGTTTCTAATACAAAAAATATTAACTTTATTTGGGTTTATTATTTATGATCTAATAAATCTTATTCATTTAGTAGCCTTTCTGTAATAATAATCTTTTACAATTTATGATTTTTACTTATTGAATACAGTAAAAAATTGGACACCATGTGTATTTAAAGTAGTTTCCCGTTCCGGTTATTATTTTTAGTTAGGACTTGTGTATGTTTAGATTTCATTATCTTTCCCTAAAGATAAAGAATTTATCCGATGTTTGTATTCGTATAATCAGTAGAGATCGTTAGATTATTGTTTAAGGTTGACGGACATGCATGTCTTAATTTTTTTTTTTTTTTTTTTTTTTTTTGGTCAAACCCAAACTCAAACAAAAAACATTGTTTTCAATCGTTATGAGTCTCCCGATTGAATAGAATTTTATTATAAATAATTGTCTTGTAAATGGAATTTTTAAAGCATTGTGAATATTAAAAATAAAGAAAAAAAAAAAAGTGTAAGAGAATAAAAACAATACCGGCAAAAAAAAAAAAGTGAAGTTTTGTTTTATCGGCTGAAAAATATAGGAAATCCGATCCCATATTTAAAGGAACCCACACACACAAACAACCCGATGTGAGTTGTCCCCTTCCATTTTCACGATGTCTCTTAATCGTGTTTTCAAATTGATTTTGTGCAAAACAATTATATTTTTCACATTTTTGGCGCTGTTAGAACCACCACAAGGTAATTTTATGTAGTCCTGTGAAGTTTTGTTGAAATCGATTGAAAATGTAGGAAATCCGATCCAATATATAAACGTTACAGGCACACACACACACACACACACACACACACACACACACACACACACACACACACACAATATGCGTTTTATAATAAGTAAGATACTACTGATGCAAGAGAATGTATAAGAAAACATATGTTCACAGATACATGTGTGAAAAGCAACTAGTTTTCTCATATATATATATATATATATATATATATATAGAGAAAATAATATATATAACCCTTTGTCTATTGGAAGGTTACTTGTGACAATTTCATTAATTAATGTCGGCGATCATATATTTCAAAGTGTTGAAGAATTCTAATAAGAGATGCGGATCGTTTGTTGAATGTCTTTCCACCTGTCCTTTTATTTGGCTGGTCTGGCGATTCTCTTGATTTGGATTCCTTATTTATATTAAGCGCAGTGAGAGAGAGAGAGAGAGAGAGAGGAAATATCCTTGCAGGTTCAAGAGTTACTTGTGGCGACTTCACTTAATTTATGACGGCGGAGATATATATCAAAGAAGAATTCTAAAGAGACACGTGCCGATAGTTCGGAGAGAGTCCTTTCATCCGTCCTTTTTTTTTTTTGGTGGGGGCAACTAGCGTGTCAAATATTCTGTCCCTTTGTTTTGGATTCCTATTTATATTAAGCACCAACGAATACGTTTGTTTTTATTGGCGCAACAATATTTCAAATGCCTTTGTCC
>CAHIKZ030000468.1:145000-165000 GCA_903632075.3 Acanthosepion pharaonis | reverse complement strand
TAGATTAGTGAGTTCGATCCTCAATTATTTCTCCATATTTTCGGCTTTGTGCTACATGTAAGCTATGCTTAGAAGATCATGGCACCTCGACGTGGTTAGCAAGCTTGCTTTGTTGGATCAATTACGAGTCAGTAGTGAATTCGATCCTCCCTGGGTGCTCCACACATTCGGCCTTGTGCCCCATCTAAGCTACGCTTACAGAATCGTAGGGCACTTTGAGGCTGTCTAATTGTTAAGCAAGCTTTCTCGCTAGATCAATTACGACTGAATAGTAAGTTCGATCCTCACTGGGTGTCCCACCCTTATGGTTTTGTACCACATCTAAGCTACGCTTTCAAAATCATCATTACCAGCGTATGTGTGAATATTAAGTTAACCTCAAGAAGTCCCTATGCTTTTTAAATCATATGCAAGAAAATGTATATTTCGAGAATTATTTTAGAATTGAACTGGCTGCTTTCTTCTGTGCGTCTTGTATCTTTGCTTCTCTGATTCAATTAAGGTGCGGGCAAATGCATTTGTTTACTCGAGCCTGCATTAATGATTGCCATTCTACACTGTATTACTCCTTACGGATATTAGAGTTAACGTTAATACAACGTTTCAGCAATAGATTCTCGAGAAACTCTTCATCATTCTGTAGCACTTCTGTCAAATGTTTGTAATAAGCCTGTAGTGCGATGACTTAGCCGGCCGTAAATTTGCAAGGACTATTTGTAAATCATTGAAAGGGATCACTTCTCTCCGTTTCATTCCAAGCCGCCGACTCCCTTGCATACACACACTATCACTAGTTTTAAAACGAACGCGAGGGCACCATTGCAGAGATGGCGGAGGTAGTACGGGGAGATGTAGTTAAGGCCTGCAGAAACGTTCGGTCGGCTGCTAGCCAGCACCATTGGGATTAATACACCAATAGCTGCGTCCCTTCGGATTTCAGAGGAAGCGGTGACAGGCCCTGGGGATCCGAACTAATAGCTGACACCAATATCCCAAATTGGCCAAGCACGTGCTTTAAATCGCTGTCAGAGATGGAACGTCTGCGTTTCTTGCCTGATAGAGTTGGAGAGGTTTGTCTTAACTCTGTCCTAACTTTATTGTACCACTTGCTCACTTGGTTGGTTGCCTTCACTCGCTGCTGAGTAGCGGATGGGTCGCTGTTTTTGACTAGTTGGCTAGTAGCGAGAGGTCAACTTTGGTTCGAGTTCGATCGGTTGGTTTACTTGGTCAGAGGCCAAATATATGTTATGTTATTGCTAATGTTATTGATCGGAGTTCTTTTTATTTTTATTTTCCTTCCTTGTAGAAAAGCGCCAAGTAGACATGACATCGACCACCGACATTACTTACCAAATGTTGTGAGATACTTTATACAATCGACACTGGATACGTGCCACACACATATACGCACGTTTATTTATTTTTATTTTTTGTTGTTTTTTTGTACTCCCTCCTCGCAGAAACTTCCGTTCTATCTTTTCATGCTTTTCGTTTTTATTTGATATATTTATATTAGGCGTTTAATTGGCACGCGGCGAAACATATAAATAACTTATTTCAAGGCAAACTAAGCCAAAAAAATAAAATAAGTAAAATGCGGAAGAAAGATCTGAAAGATCGTATACTAAATCATCATGTTTCTTTCGATATCCCTTCGCGTCATGTTGCAACTGACTGCGACATTTTAGAGGAAGAATTTTCATTCTGACTGATTTTGTTTTTTTATAAATCTTTCTTTCTTCGTTTTCCGCTGTTTTCGTTGCATCTCTGTTAGTAACATCTCGTAACATCTCGCGTGATAGGACTGTAATCCTATGATGCCCCACAGGGGACACTACAAGGTTAGCATACATGAGATTATTCAGAAAAAGAATGTTAAAATGTTTTAAGCTTATAGACATATTTTATACCATTTCCATTTCAACGTGAATAACTTCATACTTAAAGAGACAAGATAGTTGATAATTTCTTCAAATTTCATATAAAAATGATTAATTAATATCACTTAAGAAAAGTTGCTGCTCTTAACAAAAATAAAAAGCATATTCTAAATACTTTGATGAGTTGACAAGTATAACACGTTGAAATACCGGTTCTCGTTCGACCAGCGAAGTTAAAAAAGGTCGGGCCTGGTGAGTACTTAAATGGGTGACCACTTAGGAATCCCAGGTGCTGTAGGAAGGGATGTGATGGTGGGATAATTAATAACGGTTTGTATTTGGAAGTCAGAGAGCCGAGTTCCAGTTCCAATTAGATTCGTTATATTCACTTGAGCACAAATACTCTTGGGAAGCTATGAATCCACCTCTACTCCCCAGCTATGGGTTAATTAGCAAGACTTCATTAAATTATTATATCTCCTCCCGTCCAATTCTACAATCTAAAATTTTACCTTGCTTTAAAAAATCATGCAATGGGTTGATAAGCCGTAGAAAATAAACAAATGAAGCAATCAGTATTTGGGTCTGTATGCATTTAATTGAATTTTTATATATTTATATATATATATATATATATATATATATATATATATATATATATATATATATATATATATATATATATATATATATATCGATGAAAAAACCTATCAGTCAGCACCTACCTACTAAAGTTTGACTTAACGGATCTTCAGCCAGTTTTTTTACCCTGAAGATCCGTTAAGTGAAAACATTGTAGGTAGGTACTGGCTCATTCATTTTTTTTTTTTTTTTGTTTTGTTGCTGTTGTTGTTAATGCTCTCCATAGTGTATTGAGCACTTTTACGTTTTACTTAATTTATTCTACTGGTGTTTTTCTTTCGATTAGGCATTGCGGTGCTAATCGATCAAACACGGATTTTTTTAGTATTGAATTTTTTCCCCTGATATGTTAAATATATTTTTTCTGCAAATTGCATTATCCGTTTTTTCCACCCCCCCGTGTACAAATAAAAAATATAAATATATATATATATATATATATATATATATATATATATATATATATATATATATATATATATATATATATATATATATATATATTTGCTGTTTGGAATCCCTCTTTTATGCAAGTTTCATGAAAGAGATATGACTGACGAATAAGCCTAGTATTTATTTTATCTTGTTTTCAATTTCAGTGATGTTCTTTATATTCAGTTATGCATAAATATCCTGAGAAATGTTTGAATTCATTTCTTCTCTCCCAGTCATGGCTTAATTATTAAAATATCAATAAATCATTATTATCTCCAAAAAATTGTACTCGTTACTCAGTAATAATGATCTACGGAGTTACTCCTTTAACGATCACTTTTTGCTGAGCGCGCACCCCCAAAATGAACTAAGTTTTATTTTGGTACATGGCCATGAGTATGATGCACACCTGTGAGAATCAGTCTCACAAGCTATTGTCAAAAATTTAACCTCGCTAAGCATGACTTCATGACGAGGTGACCTCAAATATCGTGCTGAAGTGGTAGGTTTTTTTTTCACCCCGAGTGGCTGAGGTCAACGTTCGAGTCCAGATATAAAACAGCTTTTCATATTCTTAAATTCAAACAATTTCCTACACAAACATATATATATATATATATATATATATATATATATATATATATATATATATATATATATATATATATATAAGGGTGATAATATGATATCTCTTAATGTGTATGGCGTCATTAAATATAAGCATCGACTTGATTTTAACACTAAACTTCATGAACAATAAATACACTGTTCCAAATGTTTAAATATCAGAAAGTACAAAAAATGTCATAAGAAAAAATAAACTAGGACGTACACCAGCTTATGTAAAATCCAATTCTTTCAATTTCGAAAATAAATCCAAGACAATATTCTTCATTTTTATAAATTCTTTTGACACGGATCCCCTCCGTATCAGTTTTGACTTCCTGTAAATAAAAGAAAAAAAAACGGCAATCACATAAAACTAGGCTTATCATGTAAGTTTCAATTTTTATTGTAGTTTTTTTTTATTGTACATTAAATTATATTACGTCCCAACAGTCCTTAAATCTCAGCCTGCACACACGCACAAACATACGCATGCTCGCACGCACACACACACACATACACACGCGCACTCACTCACTCACACACACACACACACACACACACACACACACATATATATATATATATATATATATATATATATATATATATATGAAGAAATAGTCTTAAGATGTGCTATATTTATGGGATAAATTGCTTAATATCAGAGACTGAGCGTGTGTAAATATAAATGTGAACATAGAGTGCACTCGTGGCCTGACGATTGCATCTAGCATGAAACAGTCTGTCGCCCCTAAGTGTTGACTTCTATTTTTTTTTATATATATATATATATATATATATATATATATATATATATATATATATATATATATATATATATCAAAAGATAGCTTATGGTTGTGTCATCAATCTGGGACAGCTCCGATCGAAAGAGAACTTTTTCTTACCAATGTTCCCCCTTTAGAAACCCGAAACGTCCTTCCCGGCATAGCGTACTGTATTGGGTTAGGCTTAGCGTAAGAAATAGAAATATATCAGGATGGATAGGCAGCTAATTCTAGACGTGATGATGTCAAAATTTAATTAGTGAATAAAATTTCAGAGTTCAGGCGGTGGCGTTAGGTTATAGAGTTGAAGTAGACTTTAGAAGGACCGGGAAACCGAATCCTAAGCAGGAAACAAGAGATGAACATCTACCCTTGTTCAGAGGACCGTGAAGAGTGTTAACCGGACAATAAGCGAACCTATCTACTCCTATTGAATGTATTGCAAAACAGCATATGTTGCTCTGATATTTTTCAAAAATATTTTTCAAATGTTATAATAGATTAAAATCTTTGCGATGCAGAAAGTGAAAAACACACACACACACAGACGTATACACACAGACATCTATATAAAAATGATGTATATTCTAGAGAGAAACCAGTAGCAAACGGAAACTGTGAGTGTCAACAGCTAATGCAAGAACTCAACAAGTATAGTAAAAATCTAAAAATAGAAGCATTGCAATAAATCACTTTCGAATTCAGATATGGTGGCGCTTAACTCAACATTCAATACAATGCATGATTTCATATTTGCCGACCAATAAGAGAAAGATTATTAACGCCCCGGCATAACTTATTTTGCTAATGATCATAAGCTTTGTGAAGTGGTAGACTGGTTAGACGCAGACAGTTTCTATATATTTCTGGTAGACGTTTGTCTTCCACCAAGTATTGGACAGGATCAAGCAATAGAACATGCATGTTAGTAGAGTGTTCTACAAGCTAGCAGTAGCTTTGCAATTATGTCGTTGTGCTTTGATGGGAATTGCAAGAACCACTAATAAACCTGGAGACTATCTTGAGGGAAGTCGTGTTGACAAAAACCTGTTGCAAACCATTTGCATTTTACTATGTTTAAAAAGTTTTAAAATGGCTATGGTTCTTTCCAGTATTATAACCCAGCCACAACTTTTACGTGGGTGTCACGTTTTCGGATCCAGTGAGACTTTTCTCACGACCAGGTATTTCACTGATTCATGCTCTTGCACGGATGGTACATGTTGCAGGCGTCGCTAAATTCCCTTCTTCTCCATTCAATAAAAACAGCTCAATCTTTAAATATGACTGGAAAATATACCTAGGACACAATTCCAGCAATTTGTAAATTCTATGTCAGATCGCTTTGCTTATGTTATTCAGGTGAAGGGAGTTGATACAATGCCTTAGTTTTCGGTATTTTTTCATGTCATTTCATTTACACCTCAACATAAAATGGTTTCCCCATATATATATATATATATATATATATATATATATATATATATATATATATATATATATATTTATGACAATTATTTTAAGATAGTTTTTATGTTTATACGTTCTTTTTATAGATACAAATATTTAAGTAAATGCTGTTTATCATAAACAGTATTAATAACATTTACCGGCCTGAATGTCCAAGGAATTTTCATAGAAAATATGCGTCCTCCGACAGGAATCGAACCTGTATCCTATACTAAACCGTCATATAGCCTGACGTGCTTTTACCGATTGAGCCACAGAGGAGCGTTTCGGTTAGAAAGGTCGATTTTACTGTTTTTAAGCTACAATTCTCCATGACTTTCTCTCATATACTCATATCTGTTCGATGCGTATCTAAATGTAAACAAATGACGTCACACATTATGAAATGGACTAAGTCCGACTGTTAAATCATGGAGAATTGTATTTTAAAAACATTAAAATCGACCTTGCCAACCGAAAAGCTTCTTTGTGGCTCGATCGGTAAAAGGTTCCGTATAGGATACAGGTTCGATTCCTGTCGGAGGACGCATATTTTCTATGAAAATTTCTTGGACATTAAAGCCGGTAAATGTTATTAATACTGTTTTATTATAGACATAGCGTTTACTTAAATATTTCTATCTATAAAAAGAACGTATAAACATAAAAAATGTCTTAAAATAATTGTCGACTTTTGTCGACTTCATAAGATGTCACGTCATATCTATATATATATGTATAAATCAACTATCCGTGCTTGCATGGAATATTGCTCTCATATATGGTTTGGTACTACCGCTTTACGTCTTGAGATCCTCAACAAAATCCAGAGACGAATACACAATGTGATAGGTCCTGATCTGGCATCTAGTATACAGTCGCTTTCTTACAGACGAGCCGTGGCTTCCCTCTGTCTCTTCTACAAGTATTTTCACGTCAACTTTTCCGACCAGCTAATTTCGCTGGCATCACACTGCATAAATTTAAGCGAGCTACTAAGCTGGAATCTCGGTCCCACCCGTTCACCGTCGAAACAGTTTAATGTAACCGTCTCTTCTACTCAAACAGCTTCTTCTCTCGCACTTCCCGTTTGTGGAACTCCCTTCCCCTTACTTGCTTTCCCGATAACTATAATCTTCAAATACTCGAGTGTAATGTCAATCGACATCTTCTGATACCTTGATCTTGTACCCCATCCTTCTCTGTTTCCTTTCTCCAAACACGCCTTTTTACTCTTGTTCTCAATCCTCTGTAACACCTTGCGTGCTAGTGGCACTCCCGCCTTGCTTGCAGATGTTAAACACTTTGATAAATGCAGGTTTTTCTTTGTGTACAGATGTATGGTGTATCGATATTTTTATTATTAATACTACTGAGGTGTTTGCAAGAATGTATAAGAAAAGATGTATTCACAGATACATGTGTGAAAAGTAACTCGTTTTCTTATATATGTATATACCGAGTCATATATATATATATATATATATATATATATATATATATATATATATATATATATATATAAACACCCCATCTTGGCCGCATGTAAGAAGATCAATACAACCATGCATATCTAATCTATAACTTCGAATAGCCCAAGTGAAGTCTTGATTGGTTGTTGTTTGCTGGGGCAACTTATATAATTCACGTCCTAAAGCTAGTGGCAAATTTTTGTTCTAGGTGCAGGCCGAATACTGATCATATTCGGTCGGGTCGTCCATCGAAGAAGTCTGTTGTTTATTTAGACCCGAAACTTCTAGTGACATGGGAGCAACAACACTGACGACGCACCTAGATTCGGCACTTAAAGGTGTACTTTAATAATAATATATATATTACCGAGCCAACAGCCTTCACTATTGTTTGCTTTACATTAAAATGTATTTTGCGTCTTCAAAACACTGTGCATTTTGTGGTGATCAAATTTAAATTGCAGTTCGCAACAATATAACATGTCGTAAGGTTCAAGGGGGTGAACAATTATGCTAGGAACTGTATATAAATATATACAAAAACAATAACAACAGCAACATTAACAACCACAATAATAATATAAATAAAAATACTAACACATATTGAACAAAAAAATATCAGTCGATCATTGTGTTTCTGGAGGATAAAACGCGTTTAAAACAGTCTTTGTAAGTTCTCATTATCAAAGTATCGAGAATTAATAGTAATAAAGTAATATAAAATAAACGCGTTGATTGAATATTTCATAGTGTGATTAGTGTACATTTGTGTGTGTATTTGTGTGTGTGTGCGCGTGCGTGTGTGTGCGCGTGCGTGTGTGTGCGCGTGTGCGGATTGCGCGTCCTACTTAAATAATATGGTAGAGGCAAATTTTACCCTTTTTTCATTATTAGATGTTCAAGCCCTATACAAAATTAAATATTTCTAATGCTGATTCTCAAAGAAAGCAAAATATATATATATATATATATATATATATATATATATATATATATATATATATATATATATATATATATGTGTGTGTGTGTGTGTGTGTGTGTGTGTATACACATATATATATATACCATATATATATATATATATATATATATATATATACTAACATACACTCAGAGAGGCAACACACACACACACACACACACACACACACACACACACACACACACACACACACACACACATATATATATATATATATATATATATATATATATATATTATTTCCGTCCGTTTTTAACAGCAGACGAATATAATTTATGATCTGAGTAGTTCCCATAGCTAATAAATCATCACCTTGACGCGCAACATTTTAAAGCTAATTGTGTTTGCTTCTATTGCTGACCAGGTTCGATCAATTTGTAGGAAAAGATTTATTGCCAATTCCGATGAAACCTTTCGTTCGGTAGGACGTTATGCTAAATTTTTCACCCGACCGCATGATGCACAGGTTTTTCTCATTTTACAATTTTAGCGCAGGTAAAAGAATCGATCACAATCTCTCATCCAGAAGAAGAAATAGCTGCTATTTTTATTTAACTTCTTGCCAAAGCTTCACACTGAAAATTGATTCTGTTCCATCATGCATCTATGCACATACAAGTGCTTTAGTATAAATTTTATTTAGTTTCAGTAAATAATCTCACTTCTCACTATTCTGTCGCTATTTCCACGGCAAACGTTCTGACAAGCTACATTCACAAGTTTACACCTTCACACTTATGATCCGCCATGCCGTATATAGACGGTAGACTTACTGCCATTCCATTCCACTTCCACGAGTCACGAGTAAGTTCCATTCAGTTTATTTCTCAGAAACGTTACGTTGGGGAGAAGATTCCCGAAGGGATGCTCCCCCGATCTTTATGGTCAACTGTGATCTATCCAATATATCTTCATAATAGGAACTTTCTATTTCCTCCATTTACGCCCTTACAACAACCTCATTCAATAATCCTCTACATTGAATGGCTCTTGTGATTTTTATTGGAAGAACACTAATATTTAAAAATCGCTTCATGTGTTCAGTGTTCGCTAAATTAGGTTGTGTTAAAAAGAAATGGCCAAATATAAGAATTTATTTTGAGGTTACATCTTGGCCAGACTAAGATCCTTTTAGCAACATGTCTGATAACGGAAGAAAAAATGTCCGTAATTGTTCTGCAATCGTTCATATTCTAGCAATCCTCGGATTTCGTCAATTAAATCGGTGAGTGGTTTTGTGGATTTGGATGTAAGACTTTCTCTCTTTCTCTTTCTCTTTCGCCCTGTCTCCCGCCCTCCTTTTCTCTCTCACTTTTTTTTCTCTCTCTCTTTTGTCTCGGGTGGTATCTCTTCTTGACATCCAATTGTACCACGGTAATCACATTTTAAATGCATCTGTGTGCACCTCCGTTTTACATGTCGGGGACCGCTAGCTTCTCTGATACTCTTGTGTAACACTCGGTGTAATATCTATTTCGGCATCATCTGTGGTTAGTCCTGGACATACTGGGTACATTGCTGATCAAATTAACTTAGAACAAAAGTTTTCATTGATGTTAAATTCGATTTAATCAATCTGGTATTTCCTGGTGTGTATAGCATACTAAACATTTAATAATTCGGAATATATACAGCGTAGGGGTTGTTAAAAAGAACGGACTTTTGAATTTTGCTCGCCGACTGCCGCAATCTACATAATTTAATCTACCAGATACCCTGATTCTGATTTGAGAGATTTCTTTAAGATGACTTTTGTGGTACTTGAAAGCAAGTTTCTTGAATTTTAGGATGACTGATAAAAATCAAGGAACAGGGAGCCTGCATGAATTTAAAATTTTGTGGGTAAAAGTCGTTGGTAACTTCTATTGCATCTTTTGTCATGTTTTAAGATGTTTACTGTAGAACACGTGTAAGAATGGTATACTGGTTATAAATGTAGTGAAATACCACATAGATACCAACCGACACCGGACCTACCTTTAACAAGCCAAAATAACAAAATAAAAGAAAAAATAGTTCGAATTGACGTTTAATAATCATTGTCGTTGGACTATTGGTGATAAATCTGATTTGACTGATTTGTCTTCGATTAGAAAATGATTTGAGAATTGAACGCGTTTCCAACAAATTTATGCCGGATTTGGCCACTGGAGGAGACCATAATCGTCGAATGAGTGCGACGATTTTAGCGGGAAAATTCGAATTGACCTACAATTTCTTTCTGAATCTATCAACCATATTAATCCTGATATATTTTATCCACTCTTAATTGTAAATTGATTAAAGGGAACTTGATTCATTTTATTTTTTATCTTGATAACTCCAAAAGCTTAGTGGTTTTGAACCAGTCTACAAAGATAGAATGTGACGAAATTATCAGCAGAAATATGAAGAACAATGATTACTAATTTTCGTACCTACTATTTGAAGCAGGCGTTCATTAAGGTGGGTTCAGATTCCACATTCGCTGAATAAGTTAGTGATTATCCCACATGACACCTTCAGGTTACCGGTACATGAATCGCGTGCATATTTAGCAGAAGGTCAGAAATATATTATAAAGAACAAGATATCAATTTAAATTACTGGTCAATTAGGAATGTTTTAGTAGTGGTATTTTTAGAGGGGTAAATGTTGAATATTTTATGAATATTTTATAATCAATTACATTTTTCATATCTCTAATTGGGGGGGGCGCTATCAAAGAGATCTGTATAACTGAAAAATGTAAAACAACTTCCTACTTGAAACGCCTATCTGTATACTCATATATATATATATATAGTCATCCACAGACAGACTGTTTCGCAGCTCATCAGTGTGGTTAGACATCCGGTTGCCTCTAGCTAGGATCGAAACCCGACTGAATTGGTGTTAGTCGGAGACTCTAACCATTAAGCACGGTAGGGATGAATGTGGATTTTTAGCGTATTTATTTTTAGAAACACGCCCAGTGACCGACAGTGACTCAATTCGCATCTGCGAAGAGTCTCGCTATATAGCTATAATAGTCACTGTTTACCAACCCCACCTCGTCCCCAGAGAGCTCAACTGAAATTGATATTTCAGGAGCCAATATATATATATATATATATATATATATATATATATATATATATATATATATATATATATATATATATATATATATATATGGAATGATATGCATTACATGACAATTGCATTAGGCATGTATATATGCGTAATAATAAAGATGTGCGTGTCCATCGTTTTCGCATTTTGTATTGCAGTGGGATTAACGATGTGTCCATGCATTGTTTTACAGTGAAACCATATAATAATTATTAATGTGTATTTATCTATATATTTCCAGTGTGTTTCTTTTTATATTTCCTGTTCTATATGTAGTAGGGAAGGAGGTAATACAACTTACGTTTGTAAATTTAGATGTGTTTACTTCCCTTAGACATTTCAATAATCTATAAAAAAAAATTAAAAAATGAAAATTATAAGCATTTAGACAAAATTAATTCCCAAGCAAAATGAACCGGTTAAATAATCAGTTTCTTTACTTCAGCGTTTCTTAGATTGCAGTCTTATTTGTTCAAGCCTTTTATGTGAGGCACTCATACATATTTGTCTATTAAGTTATACTTCAACTTCGACGTTTCCATCTTTGTAGTTCTGTTGCTAATCTTTTTTTAGAGATATTTCCACTTCACTGTTATATTAAGAACATAAAACTTTTAACATGAAAAGATATTGAGCAAAAAGCGATTTATGTATTGTATGTGAGTATATACGATATATAAATCGCTTTTTGCTTACTATCTTTTCATGTTAAAAGATTTATGTGTTTAATATAACAGTGAAGTGGGAATATTTCTGAAAAGAAAAAAAGATTAGCAACAGAACTAAATATCCTCCGACATTTGAAAACCTAAATTTGAAGCTAGTTTTAAGGGTATTGCATCATACACGGGATATAAGATTAGCGTTGGCCCAAATTTATATCCATTTCCTGTAGTCAAAATGTACAGCTGTATTTAAAATAAACATCGCGAGTTACATACAAGTATATGTGATAATATCAGGGGTTATCAATGAACCATGGATAGCATTGTACGTTTAAAAATAAAAAAAGAAACGGATGAATGAAACGGGTCATTGGCGTCTTTTAATTGTAAATTCTTAATCTCCACTTGATTGAATTTTAACAGATTGTTTCAAAACTTTTTTATCATTGCATCTCGCTATTAAAACTTTCTAACAGTTGCCGTCGTTTTTGACAGCACGGGTAAACTTACATTAAATATATTAGTTATTTGCCTGGGGATTTTGAACAGATCAAGCAAAGCACGAATGACTTTTCCAATGAAACACAGGTTTCATCTTCTATGTGCCGTTTTTCGTCATGACGTGAGCGATCACAGCTCTCCATATCTTCCTATCCTGTCTAACTCTTTCTCCTAAACCCTGTTCTGCCATCCATTTTCACAAGTTTGTTGGGTTAATCTTCGTTTCCCTCAATCCATTTCGCTTTCAAAATATCATGTGAGTGTCAAATTCGTCAAACACTCTTTCCTCATTACGTGTCTTAGAAATTTCGAGTCCGTCTTTCTTATTCTAAGTGTTATGTTTTGTCTATTTTCATTATAACTCGCGGCCTTTAATATTAATCTTATTTTTTATCCTACAGGGTTGTTAACCACCCTACTCCCTCAAAGTAAATTAGAATGGAGCTGGCGGAAGCCGGTGTAGATATTTACACTCACGGGGCATATCGAAGGCAAGAGGGGCATAACAAAGCATCGAGTAACCTACATAACAAGCTTGTGTAAATGGTAGAAAGATCTGGGACTATGAAAGATATCAAAAAGAGAAAAAACATTGCTAGGAGTCACAAAGGACGGGATTTTGTGGAAATCATGATCGCCCACGTCCGGAAGGGACACGGTACACAGAAGAATAAAGTCCATGCATTTGAACAGCAATTTTGGCATTGAAATAGAATAAAAAAAGGACACATCCTTCAATCCGGAAAGAAACAGTTGAACTTACTCCGTCATATAATGAGGAAAGAATGTTTGGAGGATTTGGTACTCCCAAGACATATTTAAGGTCTTTACTCTTATATCTTATGATTTCAAAATTTTTCCCAATTAAGATAATTCATGAACTCTTCAAATGTTAGAAATTAATTACCATTTACTCTTGCAAAGTAATTTAAAAAGATGTTCGGAATAATAACGTTTTCTTGTTTGTCTTTTGCATTCTGGTCTGTGATAATTCAAAATAATTTAATTTTTCTTCTTGAGTCAAATACGTAACGACTTCGCTAGAGACAAGTACTTAACCTCTGACACGAAGAATATTATAAATCTACTGTTGGTATCTTCGAAAACGATCACTCTGCTGCACACTTTGGGATAAAGTCAAACTGTTTTAAATGAAGTTATACTGGACAGTTCGGAATCCGCCCCAAGTCTAGCTTTCTTGGAGATTTTCGTGAGATAAGACAGCATGCCTCTTCGGTGAAAGAAACTTCACGGAAAAGTACCTTTATATAAGACGCCAGTTTCCCCCTTTAGCCAACAAGCATCGAAGTTTGCCGCAGTTTCATGTCGGTTAGAGTTTTGCGTAGGATTCTCTTGGGAGGTGGCCCACATGGGACCATCCGGAATAGCTTGCCAAAGGAAATGTAGTTGTAGATCTAAATAATCTGGCTCCTAGAGTTTCATGAATTAAGAGAAAAACTAGGTGAATATATTGGTCTGTTTTGTTTGTTGTTGTTATTTAAAACAATTCTTATAAGGTAAGAAAACTAAATATAACCAAAGTTGGCAAAAACTGTGCTGCCGGCTGTAATGGCAATCAAGAATGAGGAGAGATTGGTTTAAATTGAGGCGTCGTTGCAATTATTCAACTCTGTGAACATCACTTCACAGCAAAGACGTCTGTCTCTGCGTACATTTTATTAGGATAGTATCTTTGTGATTATCTTGAAATGCCCGAAGAGTTAATGCAAAATGAAATGCACTTGCCAGATTTCGTATAAAGTGCATGATTAAGATTTATAAAATCGAAATAAAAAATGAAAAATTAACAAAGATTGGACAGAATATCTAATCATGAAATAAAATCTAGCGACCGCCCCCCCTGCGCATTCGAAATTTAGAAAAAAAACGTATTAAGTCAACGTTTGAACTATCGTTACGTAAATTTGAAAGATCGTGTACCGCCAATTTCCCAGTTTCGGTGAAAATACCGTTAATGATTGAATAACTTTAAAATAGCGTTAATCATTAGATTAAATTTATAAAGTCTTGCTCTGTTTTAGAAGATCGTGTACCGCCAATTTCTTAGTTTCAATGAAAATACAGTTAATGATTAAATAACTTTAAAATAGCGTTAATCATGAGATAAAGATAATAAGGGCCTGCGTTGTTTTGGAAGATCGTGTACCGCCAATTACTCAGTTTCAGTGAAAATACACTTAATGATTAAATAACTTTAAATGAAGTTTATCATTAGATAAAACTTATAAGGTCTTGCTCTGTTTTGGAAGATCGTGTACCGCCAATTTCTCAGTTTCGGTGAAAATACCGTTAATGATTAAATAACTTTAAATGAGGTTTATCATTAGATAAAACTTATAAGGTCTTGCTCTGTTTTGGAAGATCGTGTACCGCCAATTTCACAGTTTCAGTGAAAATACCGTTAATGAGTAAATAACTTTAAATAGCGTTAATCATTAGATGAAGATTATAAGATCTTGCGCTGTTTTGGAAGATTGTGTACCGCCAATTTCTCAGTTTCTGCTAAAATAACGTTAATGATTAAAATGGCGTTAATCATTAGATACTTATTATAAGGTCTTGCTCTGTTTTGGAAGATCATGTACCTCCAATTCCTCAGATGGGATGTTTTAGTTAATACCTTTAATCACTAAATAACTAAATGTTAATCATTAGTTATAGTGTATAATGTCCTGTTTCCGCTTTTGGAAGCGGTTTAATATTTTTCAGGTACGACGGTCAATTAAAATGCTTTTAATAAAACTGAAATTTTAAACATTGTGAATGTAAATGATATGCAAAAGGATTATCGGCATCACCGATAAGGCGTATACTAGGAATCAAGTCATACGTCTTTTGTTTTTTTTGTTTTTTTCAATTACATGTCGATATAAATTATTATTACTATAAACCTTATTTTTTTTTTGGAGGGGGGGGGGCTCGGCTTGGTGTAATGGTTAGCAAGCTTTTCTCGCTAAATTAGTTACAACTGTAAAGGGATTTCGATCCTCACTAGGTGCCCCATAATTTCGGCTTTGTGCCACATCTAAGCTACGCTTAGAAAATAAGTAGGGCACCTCGAGGCGGTGTAATGGATAACAAGCTTGTCTCGCGAAATCAGTTACGATTTAATAGTGAGTTCGATCCTCACTGGATGCCCCGTACATTCGGCCTTGTGCCTCATCTAAGCTATGCTTAGAAAATCACTGTGGGCGCCTTGAGGCGGTGTAGTGGTTAAGAAAGCTTGTCTCGCTAGAACAATTACGACTGAGTAGTGAGTTCAATCCTCACTGGGTGCCCCATATTTTCGGCCTTGTGCCACATCTAAGCTACGCTTGGAGAATCACTATAAACCTTATTTTAGCGGATATATGCATATGATTTGACCTCCCTTCTTTTTATGTTCTTAACGAACAAAATAAGTAAAAAACGTAGTATATATGTGTCTTTCGACAGGGATCAATACTGTATTCCCCTTTTTCAATCAGAGAAAAAACTCTTATAACCGAAGCGTGTCATAGTGTCGAATTTTAACAAAGGACATTTAAACATTAATGTAGATGGAAATTAAGCTGGCATTTACCAGAACAGAATCTGGAAAAAATGATTTCGAAATCTAGCGAATTCAGCTTGTGCTAATATTTTATGCAAAAAGACATACATGCTAATCGATGAGGGAAGGTGGTGAGCGTCAATGTAAGTAATCTTATCCCCGCATGAATTTTGGTGTCGATTAATAGTACACACACACGCTCTAATAAAGAAACAAAAAAAAGGATATCATATGTTTTAGGGATCTGTGTCATGTCTATAATATTTAGCACACACCGATATATATATATATATATATATATATATATATATATATATATATATATATATATATATATTCGATAAATATATAGATATTTTCGATAAATATATATATAATCGATATATATTATATATATATATCGATTTTCCAAGCGTAGCTTAGATGCGGCACAAGGCCGAAAGTATGGGGCACCCAGTGAGGATGGAACTCACTAGTCAATCGTAATTGTTCTAGCGAGACAAGCTTGCTAAACATTTCACCGCCTCGGGGTGACCCACACACATATATATATATGTGTGAAAAGTGTATATAAATATAAATAAATATATATATATATATATATGTATAATCATTTATATATTATATGCGCAGTACTTATTAGAAAGCGCTCAATATCAGAATAGAGCTAACATATTTGGTTGGATAGATGTGAGTTTGTGACCCTGCGTTTGTCTGACGATCGCTAAAGCGTGAAACCAAGGGTCACAAACTCATCTATCTAACCAATATATATATATATATATATATATATATATATATATATATATATATATATATATATATATATATATATATATATATATATATATATATATATATATATATCTCTACTGATACTTATTATTAACACCCAACACACGCCTACCTAATTTAAACAATTCGCCTAGCTGTTACCATGGAAATTTTGATTTCAATTATTAAAACACTTAAATTTCAGAAATACGTTATTCCAAAAAATAAATTTCGCTTGAAGATGGAACAGAGCTTACTTTAACTCAATTTAATTCAAATAATTATATTGAAGTTTTCGGCTCTTGTTTTGAAACATGAGACCTCTTATGTCGCGAGTTGGAATCATATTTTTAAATAAATAATTATATTTATGCTCTACTTTTGTATCGAGCACTATTTTTTTTTAAATAACAGCTAAAATACTAAGGAACTTTGGATTATTTACCTAACCAGTTCTTTCCTATTTTCTATATATTTTCACACACACACACGCACACACACACACACACACACACACACACACACACATATATATATATATATATATATATATATAGATAGATAGATCTATTTTTGTTGTGATGTTATATCATACATATGTTATAATTTTTAAACATATATATATATTTAAAATTTATAACATATGTATGTTATTAATAATGTATATATATGTGTTATTTTTTAAATATATATATATATATATATATATATATATATATATATATATATATATATATATATATTTTTTAAAAATTATAACATAAATATTTTATAACATTGCTATAAAAATAGATCTAGAATGGCAAAACAACAAAAAATATTTCCCACCTGGAAAGACTTGCCAGTATAGAAAAAAGAGGCCATTAAAGTGAAAATAGTTCCACGGGACAGGAGCTGAAGCCTGAAGACAAGAAAGTGCTCAACAGCAACAAACAACCAAATTCACTTCAGAGCATTTAATCTGGGGCTTAAATGAGAAGCTCTGAATAGAGTCTGCCCCAAAACAGGCTTCTGGTATAAAAGTGCTCCATGCCACCAAAATGGCAGATCTTTTGAATATTTATTCAAATAAACAGGTCAGTAGGGTATTCATAGTATTACGTATAGACTTGAGAACAGGACTCTGCACCATGCCATCCATGTCACTTGCTACTTGATGATTTTGTGAAAGCGCATGAAACTAATAGCTGACCTAGTTATTTGATTATATATATATATATATATATATATATATATATATATATATATATATATATATGTTTATATTTTTCATTTCTTGCATGCTCTTTGGGGTTTTTTTTGGGGGGTTAGGGCTGCTGATTATAGCAGGGATAGTTGGGCAGAAAAAGAGCACAATGACGCAATTCAATCCGACAGAAATTTGGAAATGGCATATTGTACTGGTAGACATTTACGCTTGGAGATCCAGTACGAATATTTCAGGCTTTTTGGTTGTCAATCTGTGGACAGTGCAGAGGATTCGGAAAGAGTTGGATGAGTCTTATTGTGCATACTAACGTTTCGGCAGCTCGGAGAACCCAATCTTTTCGTTCTGATAAGAAAAGAACTCCCGAATGTGTTGGTGAGGGGCATAGACTCAGCACAGAATCTTACATCAAGTGCCTTGAGGAGGCAGTGCTTCCCTCGGTGAAGAGGGTGACTGCTGGAAGATTTGACAACAGGACTCTGCACCATGCCACACAAGCAGAAGAATCCAGTCGTGGCTGTCAGAAAATATCTACGACCACATCACATCTTACATCAGGCCATCTAACTCCACAGACTGCAACCTCCTTGATTATTATATGTGGGGCGCATTTAAGGAAGAGAGAAACAAAACTCCTTATACCATCAAAGATGAACTGAAGGCAAGGATTATGACAGAATTCACCGACTTAAAAAAAGACGCTATCCTGAAGAATTGTAGATGATTCCGAAGTCGTCTGAATGTCGTGGTTGAAACCAATGGCGATTTTACTGAATATATTTACTCTTTAGTATTCAAGATGTTTGTGTAATTTTATTAAATATATCTGGTAAAATGAAATGTCAAAGTTATTTTCATTTAGATAAAAATTTATCCATCGCGCAATATATATATATATATATATATATATATATATATATATATATATATATATATATATATATATATATATATATATATATATATTAGGGCGATTGCGTCTAGCATGAAACAACCTACCGCCTCTGAGTGTTGACTTCAATGTTCACTTTTATATCTACATACGTTTTATCTCTGATCTTGAGCACTTTATCCCATAGATATAGCACAATCTTAAAACTATATATATATATATATATATATATATATATATATATATATATATATATATATATATATATATGTCATCGTGTCCTACGACAAGAGCGTACTAGTTTGTTCGAACAGATAATCACGCCAAATGACGCGCTCTCTCAGAAAACCGTAACTAAAATATATGCTCAGTATAGCTGCAGTATAAACCACGGGTCAGTTCAGCGGGTGCTGAACCAACACGAATATGCCTGACCAGGCATCTGCAACGGGGATTAACTAGCCAAACTAGCAGATAGGCATAAACGGATAGGCAAACACATGATATATATATATATATATATATATATATATATATATATATATATGTGTGTGTGTGTGTGTGTGTGTGTGTGTGTGTGTGTGTGTGTGTGTGTGTGTGTTCACAGGGGATAATAGAATGCTCTAACATGACTTGTCGCCCAGTCTAGGAGGAGGACATCACTGAATTCAAAATCGGGTGGGTGTGCGTCTTGCATCGCAAACACTTAAAAACCTACATGCTACAGGCTTGTGATCATATCCACCGCAATGAAATACATATATATATATATATATATATATATATATATATATATATATTGATGCATGTTTCATTAAATAATATAGACAAGTTTTGTCTGTTTATTTTAAGTAAGTTCCTTTCATATTGTCTGATAAGCTTTATAACATAGGTTGGTATATTGAAAAGTAATTGACATTCTTTATAATGGCTTGTATAAGCCGAAAGCTTAGATTGGATTTAAACATATATCAATATGGTGATTTCCTTTCGTCCTTCAATGATAATGATATTAAGCTTATCTGTCAATATGAAAGGAACTTACTTAAAATAAA